>VMKM01000345.1:0-391690 GCA_008360985.2 Macquaria ambigua
ATATATACATCCAACTGCTAAGTCATCCAACTGCACACAGAGTGTGACATTTACATTGTCATTTACTGAGAGAGTAGAATATTCATTATTAATTTAAAGCATGTTGAATTATTTAATGTAGAGAATGCTATTGCGTTGAAAAGTGTGAACATCTACGGTTGAGTCAACAGATAAATCAGATTTCCTTCCCCTGCTTGAGGGCAGCGCTGCCACTTAGAATGGCAATTGAAGTGAAAAAGGGGGAAGAATATATACATAAATGCATGGTTTGTTGTTCTCCTGCTGTAGTTTTGGACATAAGCCATGAGGATAACAGATTTGCAACAGCAGCCAAGTCTCTAAATGTAAGCACTAATCATATCTACACACTCATTACATGAATTTGCACTGGACTTAGTTCAAGTGTGTGTTGTTCAAGAAACCAGAGAGAGTGTGTAATTTGTGTGATGAGACAAAAAGTCTCTCTGCAGATGATAAAATATGTACACGTCTTCTCACGATGCTGAAGGACTTGCCCAAGACCTCCAGTCGTCTCTCTATTAAGGTTAATAATTCACAGGGCAATTAGGGTGCGTGTGAAATGTTCTGGTTTAGGGGAGGGGGATTCAGGACCAATGTAATGATGAGAGACCCCCCTCCCCATCTCCCCTCTGTGCCCTACCCCTTCATGCCCTTGATCTCAAGGCCCAGAGATCGACAACATGACAGTGACATTAACAAGCCTCCGCCATGGGGGCCAACTTAGTGGCCCTTAACAGCCTCTCGTTAGCCTTATTATAGGACATATGGTTTAAATCACAGCTCAAGGAGATAGATTTCTGCCCTCTTTTTTTTTTTTTTTTTTTTGGGCCAAGGGATCTCTGGTGCCCCAAAACAAACAATTTTTGTCTGTCCAAAATGTCATGGCAGTTTTGTAGTCTGGAACAAAGTGGTGGACTGAGAAACACGCCGACATTGTCATCCCTAGAGCCATGCCCCTAGCAGTCCATTAAAATTACTATTTCAGGAATTCATTGCTCACTGAAATAAAAATGTACTAAAGGGGGGGGGGATCTCCAAATCATTAGCTTTAATATTCAAGCGTCAATTTAAAATTTAAATTTAAAGAGAAAACTGAAGTTTAGCAAAATCATTGCCCACTGGCAAGTATAAGGGTTATTTAGTCTGACACTTAATTCCAGTAGCAATTGTGTTGAAGCCCTTTGAAGCCTGATTACTGGGCTCCCTGACTACATGTCTTCATTATAAATGCTGTAAATGTTGAAATTATACGTTTGTCTCTCAAAAGCAGCATGCAAAACCTTTAACTGAACATACCAACATGACAAGATAGGTGGTCAGTAACTCCTAATGTAAATATCACTATATTTCTGGTTTATCACACAGCTCAAGAGCAACCCTTAAGACAAATCTATGTAGCTTTCCACCTTGCTTGTGTATTCAAGTCTGGCCACTGGAAGTGACAGAAAACTATTTTCAGTACTGTTGTGGATGTACCATGCAAATGTCACGACAGGCAGGAGATGAAAAAACAGAACTACGGTATTTTTGCAGACAGACTCCTGTGTCAGAGAAAGGGTCAACAGATGTAACGGAGTTCACGCCTTGTCCACTTCATGCAACACTGAATAGCAGAGAGACTTCTGGCCTAATTAGTCCTCTAATTCTGTCATTCCAGACAAAGCTATTTACAGACATGGGGTGATTCAGGGAGGAAACAGAATAGGTTGTGCTGGGGAGGAGGCCAGAAAAGCTGAGTCATCACTTCAGCCTTCAACTGTTCCAAACAAAATTGCTACGTTTCCCAGATGCTGATCCAAGCCTGAGTGTGTGCACTGTGAGGGTGTAGCTAATGGCGGACAGCTCACCTGAGTCTGCACCTCATATATGGAACTTCTCCATACTTGGAAAGAGGTGTGAAACACAATCCCACTTTACTCTCATGGGTTTTAATCTATTTTCACATTAACCCTTTGCCCCGATACTTGACCTGCAAGGTTTCCAACATAACACCATGGTGTCAACAGACAGATTCATGTGTCAGCTGGCATCAGTGAAGCGAAGCAGGGCAATACTGTGCCGTTTGTCGATGTGATGTGACTCCTGTGGCCTGGGGAGACGGGCACGGCCAGGCCATAGGGCCCCTAGCTGGGTAATAAATCACTGGGATGACAGGAATGGTGGCCTTTACATTATGACACACATATAGTGTGTGCACAGACAACTCAGCAACCAGTCATACACTAGATTACACAAACACACAATTTCACCTTGCACTTTAACAACTGATGTGACTGATATCATCACAATGACTAGTGCCTCATCACCATCATTCATCATCTTCATTTTTCATTGTATATGATATGGTTTCATCCGTTTTGTCAATTAAAAGACAATAGCCTGGTAGTTCTTAAGAATTTCATCAGCCCAACATCCCTAATGTTTCAATATGTGGTTGGTGTCATGATTGATATCACACACATAACAAATCAATAAGCCTAAGCATCGCATTCCCTAAGATACCCCATCTAATCAAAACTATCAATCCTGCATGTCTAGCTTGGTCTGTAGTCATTACCAGCCTGCAGAGCCTAAGGCTATTAGTGCTGGAGCTACCTAGTGAGCTGAGCAGAATACCTTGAACATTAGTGTGGTCAAACACCCTCAGCGCAGCAGAATAAATGAATGGCAGGGTTGTGGAGCCAGCAAAGCATGATCATACTAATGGGCCATGGTAAATGGGCCAGCTATGGGTAGTATGGGCTGACTGGCCTGCTCTGTGATCCAGAGCCGTGCCCATTTCACGGTGTCTGCCTGGGACCTGGCCACACTTACTCACTGAGATGGAGAGCTCCATGTAGGAGCCCGAATTTTCAAGAAGGGTTTGTCTGAGGTGCCAGGACAATCATTGGAGACAAAAAGGGAGCTGTCTGTACTTGTTAAGTTGTGGGAAGACTGATACAGCATTGTAAGAGGAAACCTGTCTTCACTGAGCCTTGAACACTTTGGCCCATCTCCCTGTCTCCTTGTCTCACATGCATAGAAAGCTAGGGCTATATATAGCTTGGTGGCCACCATCCATTTCACCCATTATTCGACAAATTTGATTACAACAAATGTACAAAACATTTCTCTGGATTTATTAAAAGTTACGTCGGGCCAGTATATACAATGAGCCAGTTACCCGATCGGGTCAGTGCTCAAATAAGTAAAATAAAAAAATTATTTAAATACATTTCCAGACATTGCTTTGCATGTGACGTTACTACATCTTCTCTACTATCCAAGACTTCTCTCTGCTCTGCTTGTGTTTGTCTTCACGCTCTACCCACAGTCCCACGTATTCTGTGCAGCAAGAGTTGTTTTTTTCTTCCTTCATATCCCACTGGAAAATACAAGAAAATAAGGGGTGTAAATCAAGCAATGTCTCATTGTAGCCTGAAGCAGTGCCCCTGATCCTAACAAACTGATGACACTAACCACAGCTGACGAGTGCAGAAAGCTGAACAAGCCTTATTCTGCTGTTAATGGCCAATGGAAAGATTCAGCTGAAGGAGGGAGAGGTCAGACGTCAGTGGCGGTCAAGTTGATCTTGTTTTGTGGGATGTCTCACATTAGAACACAATGTTACGCATTTACTTTTCAACCCAGGTTTCCTCTTTTGGAAAAGTGATTTTCTCCAAACAATATGGATTCAAGAAAAGAGGGGCTCACCAGTAAAGCTCTTTGGCATCCTGAGAAAAAAAGCTTTGTCATCCTTTATGTACTGACAGAGCAGGACAGAATCCTTAATTAATGATTTCCTTGTGTCACTGTCACTCCAACATAAATAAATAATGTTAATATAAACTGTAGCTTCTGTACCACAGAGGGAAAAAAATTATAAAACTCTTATTATTAAGTAAATGACTCACAGTATAATGATCTCTTCTGATGAACTGTTGGACATTTTTGAATAACAAATCCACATATTGTGTGATCACTCTTCTTAATGCCTGTTAAAATGTGTTACGCCCCATCTTTGATGATAAGAACAGCTTTCTGACAATATGGCAAGCAGACCAGACAATTCATCTTAACCGCTTTCACTGGAATAGTTTTAAGTCTACTCTAATGAAAGCCCATCTCCCTGTCTTCTGCTCACATGCATAGACAGCTAGGGCTATAGATAGCTTGGTGGCCACCATCTATTTCACCCATTATTTGACAAATTTGATTACAACAAGTGTACAAAACATTTCTCTGGATTTATTAAACATATTAACTTCTCATATTAATTTCTCTGGATTTATTAAACATATTAACCCCCTTCCCCAAGCGGGTTAACTGCCTGTGTGGCCGATGGAAATAAAGCAATATTACGAACTACTTTTATTGCCCGCCTGCACAGATATTGCACCAATCAGTACCAACATTGTCATGCTGTACCAATGTAGGGGGCACTGTCACTGCAGAAAAGTAAATAAAACTTAAATTTCTTCTTTTTGGTGTAGCACCCAAAAGAAATGGCAGCGTCTCCACTTAGAAGGAATACACAAGATTATGTTTTGACTCGGACTAAGAATTGGATGTACTCAATTACTATTCCCTTTTTAAACTCAAATGAAACCTCAGTGGAATGCAACACACGACACACTGTACTTTGAATGCAAATACATTTTAAGTTACCACAAATATTGTACCCAAATTGAGAAAAATTAAATTGCTTACAATAAATCTGAAACATTATACAAAACACTTTCATGTATTTCACTTACACTCACACCCTTTATCAAAAGTTTCAATGTAGCTTGAATTTCTTAGGAATTACTCTTTAAATTAAGTTCTGAAAACTCACCTTTCAATACCTTATTTACCCAATCTCTAATACTCAGCCAATGGGCCCACACCCTCTCTCTCTCTCTCTCACACACACACACACACACACACACACACACACACAGCAACTCAAAAGTAATGTCTCTTAAAATCAAATAAAACGATGCAGGCCTGAGTCGTGGCTTGGGAGCGTTGTGGCCTAAAACGAATGACCATTTTACTTGCTAGCACAAGTTCCAAAATAAAACGCAGGTGCAATGTTGGCTGGTACTCACAACTCCATGGATTGTCACCTGAAGCATGGGCAAGGGAAAGATGCAGACTGGGCGAGGAATGACGGCTAAAAGGCCGTGGGTGGATTTCAGGCTGGCTGCAACAGTCCAAAACGGTGCTCAGGCTGGTGGCAACAATTCAGAACAGAAGCTGTAGCTGGCGGGAGACATCTACTCCTCGCAGGGTCCAAAGAGAGTTTCCTGGTCCTCACTGTCTGATGAATACAAATGTCCGTCTCGCCAGTCATTTTAATCACCAACATCTCATGTGCTACTATCTCATTCCCAGTTAGTTTTAGCTTTAGTTTAGCTGACACTACTAACACACACTAACAACATACAGTAAGGCTGCTACCACATTGAGAGCTCTGCTAATGTCGTCAAAATGCTTTAGCTTAACTTGCAGCAATATAGTTAGCCTAAAACTGACATTTGGATACTTGACTGACCAGTGACAAAGTGCTTGCTGCACACATAGGCATACTGAGTGTCAGGATCCCCCAGTTTTCCCGTTCTTCCTGCTGATGCCTCACGTCTGGATCCACTTTTGTCTTCTTAAAAGCTCAGTTTTTCGGTTTGGCAGCTTATAAAAACTTAGTTCTGGGTTCTTTACCCTGTTGGTAGTGCATCCTACCACACAGCAGCTTTTAGGCATTTTTCTGTTGTTTGCTAGCAGACCGAAGTGACAAGGAGACACCTTCACACAATACAAAGTCAATGGAGAGCGATGAATTGTTGTCCCCTCCGCTGTGGGCGGGACTTAAATGCGCTCTGTCTCTATGCTAAAGCGCTAATCGCGATTAGCATACATTTTTACAAACCGCATTGAATTGGTACAGTATAGAAAATACACACACATGTATTTACCTTCTGTAGATAGCAATAATTCCTTAAACAGGTGGCACAACTCTACCTTAACCGAAGTTAGGGACATGTTCACTCTCTGCCAAAATCAGCTGTCACAGGGATGCGTCTGCTTTGCGTCTACGTTGCGTCTGACGTGTGGCTCCACCCTGCGGCGTAACCTCCACAACCCGCCCCTCTACCTTTTCAATGACAGGTGACTGGACTGAAAGATTATAACAACCAACACAATTAAAGAAATGTCAAGATAGTTATGTTTGCGAGGGTTAGACTGTGAAATAACCACATTGATTTTTTATGTGCATAGAACAAACTATTTATTTTAATTAACTTTATTAAAACAGCAGTAAACATTTATCTCACACCTATGGTTTTAACAGTCGCTTGTTTTAAATTCACAATGAACTGCTGAAATTATTAAAATGAACTGGTTTTAATATAAAATATTTAAAGATTATTTATTAATCTGTATTTGCTTATTTATTTCTGTCTACAAATACAATTTTAGACTGGGCTACATTGGACAGCGACCAAATAAGTAGCTACACAAGTCAAAACAAACACCAAGGATATTGATTTCTTAGCACAAATTAATTTTAACTTTAGTTCGACTATAATAGTTTCTGAATATGAGAAAATAACTACTACTACTTGCCGCCAATACATCCAGCATTGGTTATACCCAGTGCTGTGATGCAGGCAGTTCAACTGATTAGTTTTTCTAGTTTCCTCTTCACAAAGACAATCTATGCTGGCCATGCTAATAAATTCCAATTAAAGGACCTCTCATCTGTGTGATATTTGGGATCTCTCTTCTCTTCACCACTAAATATATTAATACCATTATACTGTACAATAGCCTATATGATTGCGTGTAATGTGTGAGAACTGTGATGGCAACGTCAAAAAGTATTTCCATTGACATATGCTTGGACCTAGAATATTTATGTATAAAAAAGCTGCATTAAAGATCAGTCTCATTAACAACAGTGAATTGTACTTACCTGTAGAGATGACACCAGACTACTTATACCTTCCAGTGACAAGCCTGAGGGACTGTGAGCCAATCAACTTAGGAAGCAAACAATTGACGTAGGAGGGAAAAGGCCAAACTCAGAACCATGTAAATGACAAATATCAATGTAGGGAAAATGAATGCGCAAGGAAACACTAAGTTATTATACCGTGAAGTCCATAAATCCATCAGAAAGGTCAGAGGGGCTTTTAGCTGGCATTAATCACACTGAGAGGCAGATAAAAATACAAGGAACAGAGTGACAGTGAAAAAAGCTCCCTCTGTCTGTGTCCTCTGTCTGAGTCTCTGAAATTGCACACATCTGTCCCTGTTACTCCCAAAAATACTTTTAGAGGGATGTCTTTCACAGGGGTGTAGCTCTTGCTCACACGGTAAATCAAGGTGTTATTTTTCCATTTTCTGTGTGGGAGCTTTGATTACTTTTTCCCAGTGGCTGTGCCTCTTGTTTGGGCCAATTTTTGTTGTTTGCTTCCATGACATGTAGCCCATTAAAGTGAAATTTAACTTGGTTTTGTTTGTCCTCCCTCATACAAACGTATCATCTAATCTGGTTCCTCAAATAATTATTGTTCACATAGGGTTTTGTTGACATGCTTGTTGTGTGTAAAGATTGTGAAAATATTCTTGACACTGTTATTAGCAAAGAGCCTATTTTTTTAAACATATTTTTATTAAAAAGTAGATTTCCCCCATCTCCTCAAATTGTAAACACATACAGACTCAAGGTAATATTGTTCCAAATGCTTCGGTTTGTGTTTGCTTACTTACCACTTATGTCTACAAAGTTCCTACTGAAGCACCATTCTTTACATCAGTCTCAATAAGCAACCCATTTAATGGCATATGATTCATAACTCTGTTCAAACAGAAGCCACTCATAACCCTGCTTTCCCACATCATGACTATTATTATTATACCTATACTTTGCGCTCTTTCAAAAGCTCTCATACAAGCTTGGTGGAGGGCTGACTTTGTGTATTTATCTTTGGTGAAGCCCTGTGTGTGGCCGCAAGTGCTGCCTGCTCAGATTGGCTCTTAAGGAGCTGTAAAAACCAAGACAATTACAGAAAGCACAAGTGTTGCAAGATGAGAATGGAGGGGGAGACAAGTAGTAGCCAAGATTAAACTGAGAATTGGGAGGGACAAAAAAGTTAGAAGCATAACAAAATTGAAAATCTGGCTGCGCTCAAACAAGACAGACACTGAATTATAAAAATAAGCAGAGCTGAATTTTCTTTCTGTTCATTACTACATGCTTATAGCTCATCTGTACTGTATACAGCAAGGTCATAAAATAATTTGCTTTTAGTTTCCTTCTTCAAACCTTGGAAGAAGGTTCCCTCACCCCCACAGTTGGCCCTCTTATCATTATTTATTAGTATTGTGGTTATGCTCGAGAAGGAATATGGCAGTATAAGGGCATAGGGGGCGTCACGCTCAGGTAAAGGCCATGGTCTCCTATCAGAAATGCTATCCATAATTTATCAACTAAACAAATGATGCACCTTGGCTCTCCCATTGTTCTTGTGCCCTTATCTTTCCCTGCCTGTGAGAAGGTGGAGCGAGAGAGCTTGAACACAAAGCCAGTAGAGACAGAGGCCTAAGCAGACCAGATGATAATGATCCAGCCAATCCATAGAATTGTGGGTTTCTGCATACCCAGCCACATACCTCTCTCCTAATTACTTACAATTATTTTTTTTTTTCCATTACAGAAAGATAGCTATAGTTTAAAGGCATTCCCAAACTATTCACAATATACTCAGAAGATTTCAAATATTTTAGTGAAGCCGCATAAGGTTAAAATATAAGTAGCAACATGTGATGAATGCATATTGCATGTAGAGCTGCAGCCACAAGCTGTAGCTACAGGGTTCTGTGATGCTTTCTCCTGTCTTTTTTAGAAAATGTATTCATCAAAAGGCCATGATCCATCTCATGTTGCATTTAGCTTGGAGCAAATCTATATCCAGCATGCATTTCCTATAATTACATATGGGGCAGTATTCATCTTTTCTTGCTGCAAAGACTGGCTTGTCTCATTTGTAAATACTGTATAAAGCCTATGTGACGTGTTTGCTCTTTATCCCTGCTTTTTAATATTCTTATCAAGTTGCTGATGTGAATAGAACACCTGTTTTGCTGTCACACCTCTTTAGATTTTTCTAATGCATTTCTAAATTATTTGATTTAAAAAAAAAAGGAACAGGTTGCCAAAACATGACAGCTAAATTACAGTACAGCACTATGTTTATGGACATTCACAGAGCCACTAAAATGCAAACCTACTAAATCTGAAATATACAGACGTGACCTTTGAAAAATGTTTTCTATTTATCTTTATTATTCATGCACCTCCCTCACAATCAAGTACTGCAGAATAGTGGACAGGACAGACTATATCCTACTACTCTGTGTCTAACAGTTATTTGCAATACCATAGCTAAATAAGATAAATAATTTAGCATCCTTGTGTTAGGCAGTGTAATAAAGCTGATGTCTTTATACAGCGGGGATCTGGCTAGCTGTGCAGCTTCTAAGTGAGATGGATGAGGCAAAGCCTAAACTGCTGAGGGGTGAAGTGAATTAGGCTCACATTAGGGCTTACATTTTGCCATTACAATCAAAATGGAGGAGAGTGGGCAAACAAAAGAGCCCACGCCATATAGCACAGACTCAGCTTAATGAACAGGAAAAAAACTTTGATTGAGCAATTAAAAATTTAGATAAGAATGTCAAGGGTTATCTAAAATATATGTTACCTGAAATATATGTGTGTGCGTTTGTATGCTTGCACTATGACTGTGGAGTATAGAAACGACTAATTATAATACATAATGTGCTTACTGCACATATTTGTTATCTATTATCAACCTTAAAGTAAATTAAACATCCTGTGAACATGGGAATTCATTTTCTAGCTTGCTGAAAATGGTATTGTCTCTCAACGTCTGTATAATTATCTCTAAAATAGAGCACAGTCAATTGGGTCCATATCTATTAAATCTGTCACCAGTTATGGAAATTAAAAAATAAATTCATAATACAAACAGAAGCTGAATCAACATTAAATCTCTGTTCTTTCTTCTTTTTCGTGTCTGTGTATTCTAGTCATCCCATAAAGTTCTCATATTAAAATATCCCAAAATGCACACAGTTCACATTGAATTATCTAACACCAAGGATTACACCGTAAGACACAAAGGACGGAGAGAGACAGAGAGTCTTCTGACAGGCTTTCACCTTGGTTATAAAATGTCAGAATGTCAAGGCTTTTCTACTTGGCACTACTTGCAGAAGCCTCATTTGATACCCAATAAATGTATGACAACATTTCAGTGGAGCAGTCAGGCAAAGGCCTGGGTCGCATTTTAAAAACATCCTCTGACCTTTCCGCGGTGGCAGTAATTGCTAATGCCAGACAAGGAGAGAATGTAAGTCTCTTATGAGCCACTGCATTGAGAACGGACCTGGTGACAACGGTGATGGGAGAGAGCTTAACAGGGGATGTAACAGGAAGGAAATAGACAGCAAGTCACAATTTCAAGGGAAAAAAATCTACCCGCAGACTTCACCAGGCTATAAATGCAACCTAATCATCCCCACACTGCACAGATACGTCAGCTGGTAATGAAAATAAACTCTGCATCATATCCTTTTGAAAAGACACAATATTTTAGGTCTCAGAGGGATCTGGGTTTCATTTTCTTTACCTTAGTCTCAGTGTCAAGGGGCTAAAAGTTGATGGCGGTGTGACAACAAATCCATTCCTCCTATTTCATTCCTCCATTGTTTCAGCCCAGTGCATCAATGCTGTGACAGAGACAGATCAGAGATGAAATTAGAGAGACATAAAGATGACTCGAGGAGTTGGAAAGAAATCCACTTGAACAGGAGAAACGGCTTCACTCCGGAGCACAGTCAGGAAACTTCTTCTGCCAGTGAGCGTGTCAAGAGGAATTCATCACTGGGAATAAAAATAAAGCTCCTTTCATATCGAGTTATTAAGTCTCAGTTGTCCTGCAGCAGTTATTCTTGCTGATAAAATACAGTATCTAGTTCATATTATATCGAAATAAGTGAAAGTCTAGAGCTTTTTCTAAAATAAATCTGTTTTTGATGTGATAGAAACTCTTCAGGTTACGGGTGGAGTCTTTCATACATTCACATGTAGTAGTAGGCTGTGTTAAAGATTTGTAACAAGGACCAACGGCTTGGTTGTCGAGCTTCTCATTAAACTCTATAAATTTCACCAGCTGTGGTCAGTGAGAGCTAAATCAGAGCTAAATAGTGACAGGTGTACATTTAACAAGCAGCACCATGTGCTTGCAAAAGTATAATGGCGTTTCCCATTGTCCTGTATGATCCCACCCATGGCTGCCACCAGTCGTGGGTTCTCAACAGCCCCTCTGGCCAACAAAGCTGGGGCGTTAATCTCATCACCTGGGTCTACTGTTGATCACACTAATCACAACCAGAGGAGACATTGGATAGATGGAAATATATGTGTTTATGGGGCCTGGAACTGGACTTTAGGCAGGTGTTTGGTTTCTGTGCCATCGCCGGCACCGCCAGTGCTCACTCACTGCCCATTCGTATTATAGCCTTCAGCCAAAGAGACAGCTTGCGAGGCGCTGGCCCCTGATCCCAGCACATTAGTTTAATGCCTAGATCTGTGGAACTGTTCCTGACTCCCTCTCCAGCCTGGCATAGCAGCCTGCCAGACAAACAGACAGACAGACAGACAAACATGTGCACACACACACACACAGACACACAGCCTCATCATACTGCAGCTCAGAAATGCAAAGTAGCATCTTTTGAAAGCTACTTGCTTCTACTTTCTGTAGCTTCTAACTGGCATCAACTATGAACAGCTGTGACATGTGGCAAAGATGTAAGCATTCCAGCATGTTGCAAAAATACAGCGCTAAAATGGCCAAAGAATGTCTTTATGTGGTTGCACTGCAGTGTTTTTCTCGATACGTGTGTAGCTATGCACCAGCAGGATTTATTTATTTGGCTCTTGCCATGAGCGCAGCATGTGCTCATGATTAGAAGTTATTTACCAAGAGTAAACAAGATCTATTCAAGTAGATCGCTGAGTAAATACACAGCAGGTTGTGCAATGACCAATTGTACCTTAAAAATAAGCCCATCCTTCCTCGTAGACGCCATCAAAAGGAGACCAAGGGGGCAACTAGCAACCCATCTGTCTATGTGTCAGCACTTATGTGTCAGTGCTAAGTGCTGTTCAAGATAACCTGCCAGAGGAAGAGAGCAAATAAACATCTGCATGTATATTTATACAGTATATCCAAGCCTCCGCCCTAATGAGTGTTAGGCGCACTGGTTGAGGATCTGGATATGATTCTGAGCCAGCATCGTCTGTCTTTTTCTCGGTTTCACCTGGACTCCAAGACATACTGACAGCTTCAGAAGCCCCTGGAGTGAAGATCTGGGAGCCAACATATGGGCTGTCAGTATAATGGGAGAGACAAACTCTTGTCAGAGATTTTTCATTTTGCCCAACAGTTGGTGAGGATGGATTTTTTTTTTTCGGAAGGTTGGCTGAAGGGGCTGTCTTTGACAAAAGGGTGTATGTAGTGAAAAAAAGCAAAATTATCATGGTGTAAGTGGGATGCAAAGAGAAGTAAATCTCTGCAAAGTGACAAAGTAACTTATGAGTGCACTTTCAATACAAGTGAACAATGCACATTTCATATTTGATGGAATGTACGATGGCTTTTGACAAAGAAACTATTTGTGTAAGTAAAATGAACATTTGTCTCAGAATCCTGGCAGTAAAATATCCCTCCACTTCAGGAATAGATACATTTAGCATACTTAGTAAGATTGTGCAAACCTTCATGGAACTGCTGTAGATATGCATCTATGATTACTAATTAAACAAAACAAACTGATAAGACATAATCATAATCAATAATCATCTTCTACTAAACTCACATCCACACAAGCAGAGATGTGAATATACTGTGCACTTCAAACAAAAACTATCCATATTATGTCATCTTCCAAAGGTTTTTTTTCCTGATGGAAATCCTGTGAGATCAAAAATGGTGGGCATTTTAAACCATCAATATGACTAATAAGGACTTTTAATATAACTTTACTATTTGCTCTGCCTGAGATTACCTGAAAAAGTTTTCTTTTCTGTAACTATCCATGTTAATTTGAATGAATTATTATTATTTTCAGTCATCTCAGAATTTTCTAGAAACAAGTCTGTCTTGAAACAAAAAAATTGCTTTCTCTTTCAATTATTTAGAAAAATAAGCACTAAAGAGTCTGGGTCAAATAAGATGGATTTTAGCATTGCACACACGCACACACACACACACACACACACCTGTCACCAAAGCCTTGTCAACACTGGCCTCCATCACCTGTGATGTCTGATGTGGCAAGAACATCTGCACGTGTTTGAACGGCCCATAAATTAGAAGCCGCAAATGTTTGCACAGTTTAACCTTGGGTAGGTGAGGGCTGATTGAGGAATACAGAAATAGAGCCTTATGTGTGAGTGTGTGAGTGTGTGTGTGTGTGTGTCTGTGTGTGTGTGTGTGTGCAAGAGGGAGAAATGGACAGACTGACAGACAGACCCCTTTTATGTTTCTTCCAAAACTACACAATTTTTAAAGAAGAGTGAGCAGTTCTTAGTCAAAATATTTTAACAAAAAGAAGATACTGATGAGAATGAAAAAAGTGAGAACTCAGCATGAACTGGATGACTTCAGTTCTATACCTCTACCTGTTGGTATAAAAGGTTGTCTGTGGTTTCGTAGCAGCAGCTACTAACTGAAATTACAACCTTCTTACCACAGCCATCATTTATGAAGAATGCAATCCTGAGATTTTAAAACCATAATCTTTACATTTTTGCTGCAGTAGTATATTTTGCATTGTTATGTGAAGTATGTAGCGTTATGACAGTAGCAAAGAAGAAATAAAACAAAAACATACAATGCACCATCTGTTGTGTCATCTGTCCATTTCCATATGTGAAATGTGCTGAAATCTATTTCACAGAAGGTTTTATATCACCTGCTCTTGTTACAGCTTAGGCTAGCCATCAACAATTTACTGAAGTAGTCACTGTACTTTCTGAAGAGATTTAACACTATCAACTGCAAAATCTATTTCAAACCATCTCATTTTCTATAGATCAAAGTTTTGACATGCTTCAGATTATGTAGTTTTGCATCTTCTAGATAGATAATATTTTATATTTTTGTGTTCTTTTCATCAGCTGAGCTAGAAATAGCTCCTCCCCTGATCCATCATGGCACTCCTGCTTGTGGTTGAAAGGAAGTTGACAGGGTCTCTAGGCTTTCAGTTTAGTTTGAGAAGTTGCCTTTAGGGTCCTGACAAGGACAGCCGGCTTCACGCACCACCTGCCAATAATGTTAACAAGGACCCACAGCCCCACGCTGATGTGGCCTGTTCCAGCACTGGAGGGACTGCTGGCAGTAATGGCCATATCTTTCCCACATGGTGTCCAGCTCTCAGGAATCCTCCCTACAGCTTGCAGTGCAGCACGGTCTCCACACAGCCGCAGGAAACAACACACATGTCGCGCATGGCACAACAACTCACCAAAAGCACCAAAGCACCTGCACATATTCTGGATATAATCACATTTCTTATATTAACTGATCTTATATTATGTTTTTATATTTTTATATTATATTTATGTTATTGAAATTATTTCTCAGACTAAGTGTGTCGAGCACTACCTCAAAAAATTAGACTGGTCAAAATATACCAAGATACATGTTGTTTTCAATACATTTAAATCTTTGTAACCACCGTCTTACTCAGAATTGCCTTTACATTTACCGACTAAAAATATTGACTAGAGACAAAAATGCATTGATGTAAAAATATGAGCCATCAGTTTTATGGCTCCACAACACTTCTGCCTGATTTTACACATTTAGAAATGCGTGAGAGGAAGAAACAAACCATGCAACATGCTTGAACAGAACATTTCTGAACCAGAACAACTGGCTTGTTGTGTATCAGTGGTATCATTTCACGGTGCTCAGGCGATTTAAACACAGTCACTTCTCTTCCTCAACTGTTATGGCATGCATAATAAAGAGGTGGTGAAATCATTTGTCAGGCTTTGATGGAAGTTGTTTAGTACCCGGGGGATGGATTTTTCACTTTCACAGACTGTGATGAGGCAAATGCTGTGTTTGTTCACTTGACTCAAAAGGCCCCAACATTTAATACTTAGAACAAAATTATTATCAAAGCATTTTGTGGACACGGGCTTCCCCTCACATGAGAGCTAATCACTTTTAATGGGTATGTGTGCTGTAATCATGGTGCCAACACAGTCCCAAGGCTCGGGGCCTATTACACCCTGTAAAATATTAATGACTCTCAGTAAAAAACATTTAAAGCCACTCCCAGAAGACATGGGAGCCCAAACATCTTCCCCCCTGCTGAGCACGCTTAGACAGCTCAGCTGTCTCAATGTGCTTCTCTTTCTAAGCTTTAAACACTGACCTTGGTAAGAGTGTGTCATTGCTGTTCTGAAAAATAAAGGTATTGACAAAATAAAAGCTACGCCACTGTGAACAGACTTTTAAGAAGATGAAGCCTAAATAAGTTTGGAAATGTCATTTCACGAGGTATCTTAATGCTGAACTGTTGAATGGAAGTGTGCGTTCAATTGCAACAACATTAAGTACTAAATTGCATCATTTGGGGATGAATGGGCTTCCACATTGTCTTCGCTGGTCTATCCAGTCAGCTGTGACGAGCCCATCGCGTGGGCAGCTGAGAGAATCTGGACAGCTATTCTGGGGCTCGTGCTGGACAGATTGTTTGGGCTACAGCCCAGACATCATGTTAAGACCCTCCTTGTTCTTAAACACACAAAAGGAAATGAGTGAGATATCTTTCCACTGGTGCTCATTATAGATCATCATGGCACAGAGTCCAATCCATTAGCACATTCACTGGCTTCGTGGAACTCCTCCATCTTGTGAAAAACAGCCAGACGACCGAACAAATAGTAGACACGAGTATGGTAATAACTCAAAGGCTGAAGGATGGAATGATTGAGTCTGAGGGAGATAAGCTGTGGAAAGCTCATTCATGGAGGAGAACACATCAGGAAGAATCAGGAAACATCTTGACTTGACAACCAAAAGTAGTCCTAATATTTTTTTTTTCATTGGTTAAATATTTGTTGGAAATGTAAACTTCACCATCAGCAATAATTGAACTGAACACAAAAAAACAAACAAGCAGATGATGCTAGCGAAAGCAGATGGTAAATGATACAGCACCTGGGCTCCACTTAGATCATAAAACAGTTTCAATCTCCTTTTATCATTTAGAACACTAGAGGGTAGACAGTTATTGTTCAGACAAGTGTATCTGCACTGTAATGTGCCATAAACATATAATAGGGGCACAATCTTCAATATGGCAGTGGTAATAGCCCATATCATAGGTAGAAGTAAAGGAAGAACTGGTAATGGGACTATTATCTAAGAAAGAGCACGCACTTGCAATGTCCTGCATGGCACAGGGATAGTCTGAGGAATATCTTCATGCACAGTATTCACGTGTGGATGACTGCAGAGAATTAGGCCAAATTCTCTGTACCATCATTCAAGTTGGGACCTGTTAGGGCCTTTAAACCATGTTGTAATTACAAATTATTTTTTCTAATTAATTTCGGGCTTCGTGTTCCATTAGCTTGCAGTTATGCGGGTTACAGCTAATTGAAAATGTTATTAAGCTAATAATGTTTACTTTGTCTTGTGTGGGTTGAACCCGGTGCTGCTAAAGTACATCTCCTCCCTCTCTCCCTTTCATTCTCAGGAGCTGTTTGCTTATTGTAATTGAAGATGGGAGAGGTTTTTTCCCTGCAGGGCTACTTCAGTCCCCTAATCCATATTGACATGGTGTCTCCAGGAGATGGGCAGAATGTTAACCTGCAGTGCTGCTGTGTCTCCTCATTACAGAGTGGCAGGGACCGATGCACACAGGCTGGCCAAGTGACTGCCTCCTCCTGCCTAAAACAATCATGTGACAGCTCGTCTTTACTTTTTATCATGCTGTTGTTAGTTTACTTCAATGTCATTATATTATGTGACAAACAAAACACTTTTTCTGTAATATTTAGTATATATCTGCAGTGTTCGTGATAATATAATGCAGTGAAAGCGTGAGCCTATAACATTAAGTGTGGGGTAAATTTCTGCTCTCTGTGCTAACCTTTGTTATCCAGTGTAATATTGCCGTGTAACCGTGAACAACATGTCCTCAATCTAATTTTCTGCCAATATCACTCTGTCTAACTTCATTAGGTTTCAGCCTATCACATGGCAATAATTATTGAAGGTGGGCGTAACCATTAAAACCAACTATTAACACAGTCAGACATTTTTAAATGGTTCTCAAACAAGATATTACACGGTGGCATATCTTTTTTGTTGTTTAGAATCAGATAAAAACCTTATGAAATGAAACCTTAGAAACAATGGGTTATAGAAACAAAACAATTATAATGTGTTGAAAAAATATCATTGCCGTGTTCTAAACCTCTCTTACCCTGACCTCTTTTAATTTAATTCATATTTTACTGTCCTTTGCTTAGAAAAATATAACTTTTGATATACCTGTGTCAGCATTCATAAGACATGTTGTTACGCATAATATTAGTATAGTATTTGCCCAATGGTTTTGTGAATAGCCAAAATAAACAGGCAGCACATGCATGTTTGTGTGCACCAAATTCTCCTCATTATAAAATACTCAAACTGATGGCGAAACTCTTGGGCCATGTCAATTTAATTGCTAAGTCTGAGCTTTATCTGAACAGCATGACAGGACAACATCCAAGAACCTTGAAGTGACAAGAACCAAGAAAAACAACAAGTATAGTGACTAGCTAATTTTAGTAACATAGAAACGTTGGACGTCCTTGCCTTTGTTAAAACGATTATTCTCTCCATTCTTCTTCCACCCAAGACAACAGCACAGGCATCTTGTGAGCAGTGACACGTTAATTGTTTGGTTCACTCTGCTTAACTCTCAGACACTGTGATAATGATTTTGTCTCCAACTTTTGCCTACAATATAAGTAACTGCCTGAAAATGTACTTTTACCAAACCATTACCATATTTCTAATTTCAGGCTTTCACTGGTTTTAGTTTCCATGTCACACCAGTTGAGTGATACAAACCTTTGCTTTAAAATCCTGTGCCCAGGCTACTTAACCTCTTGGTGTTCTCACCTTGTTCCTGCTTTTCAACAGCCCCTCTATGGAGTGGAGGGAGCCAGTTTCCCATCAATCTGTTAAAGCTAGATTTGCATTAATGAGGCCTGCAGTGTTAAGCCTGAGGGGTGGCTTTTGGTCGAATCACCAGCTGCTGCAAAATAAGCTACAAACTTTTACTGACACAAGCATTCAGCCAGACTGAGCACAGGAGGATCTGAGGTAGAGGACGTTTGAAGGAGAGAGTGTCTTGATGACAGTCTTGTATTATTTTATAGAAGACTTAGTATGAGGGGGGAAAGCACATAGAGCACATTTTAAGTGATTTTTGTTGTGTTTAGGAGCAGACAAAAATAATGACGTATTCAATTTTTTTTTTATTCAATAGGCCTAAATCAATAAAAAAAAAAACATTCTTAATGTTTTTGAAAGTCCCTATACATGATTGGTCCTCAAGATTTTATTCTGCTTAGGCAGCTGGATAGCAATAACAATGAGGTAAACACTTGATGCTCTTCTATAGAAACGGATTTTAGCTTTACCTTTTTAGCCATGCTAGCGGCATGTCACTATGCATGGCAATGGTTGGTCTACCACTTTGGTCCAGTCTGAAATATTGGATGGATTACCATGAAATTTGGTACAGATATTCATGTTCCCCTCATGGATTGTACTTTGGTGATCACCAAATACCTACAAAACTAAAGACATTCCCATTTGCCCCAGCTGTACTGTGTTTAGTGCTAATTAGGAAATGCTAGCATGCGAACACGCTAAACTAAGATGGTGAACATGATAAACATTATACCTGCTAAACATCAGCATGTTAGTATTGTCATTGTGAGCATGTTAGCATGCTGACATTAGCATCTAGCTCAGTAGGCTACAAAGGTGCTAGCATGGTTGCAGTCTCTTCATCTTGTTGATCTGTTCTGCAAACTTTGTTGACCATTCTCAAGTTGTATCTTCAACATTTTGATGATAATTCCTGCTCTGCATACCTTTCACATTCCTTTCAGGAGAAATCACAGATCTAATATAAATCATTCACCAATAATCCAGAGTTCTTTGAATAATTTTAGCATGTATAGCAGGTTTCAGTGGTCTCGTCAAAGAGTATTTTGATCATCCAAATTGTGTGTGTAAATTGATTACTGTTACCAGTTGTATAATACATCTGCCAAAGAGATGGGTGAGGAAAGTCCAAACAGATAGTGTTATGCACTATTTTAGGGTTAATCAATTTCATGTTCATGTTCATTGTTGAAAGATATCTAAAAACTACTGTGTTACTTGACAGGCACCATATAAGAAGATCATTTAACAAATCTACATTTGCATATATTTAGCCTCCCTTAAAAGCAGGTCTTTGGCCCCATACCCAGACACCATGGCGAGACCTTGCCGGGCAGTGGAAGTTAACAGACTGTATTACTCGTCTTTAATTTATAGCAGACTGTTGCCATCCCGAGTGTGCTATATTGGCCACAGGGAGCTCAGACTTTATGTTGAAGGCCCAGATAGCTCTCAGCAGTAGGCTAGTTCTCACCTCAAACAAAAACTGATGCTGTCCCTGGTGCTTCATACGCACAGCATGGGTAAGCCTTGTCAAAATGCTTTATGGCTGCTGTCAAGCTGTTTCACGTTAATGGAAAAACATAATTGATTTGGAACAATTTCCGATTGGTTATGAATCCTGAATTTGTATCAAATCCTTTTGTTGAGGGCTATCCACACAGATACCGTATATGCAGGGCATCATTATTCCTCACCACATGCATTTCCCTTCAGTGCCTTCCCGTGATCAATCCGCAATCATGTTATTATTATGGAGCTATTTCCAACAATGAAAGTGAGATTGAAGCTCCAGTGACTTGTTGAATGAAACCCTAATGGATAGCTGTGGGAAACTGCCACAGAGACTGATTAATTAGACCTTCACCATGAGCTCTAAGCCTCTCCTTTCCATCTTATTAGAACAAAAGCCCCCACATCTTGGCTACAATACTTATTATCCTTTCAGAGTAGTGAAAACTGATATTCTCTGCATGCACAATTGCCTGATGATGAGTGTTCTGTGTTACTGCCATGGATGGAGATGACATTTTGTTTTACTTCCCGCTGCACATCCCACAGCCACATTTTCTCTCACCCTCAGTCCCATCTGATTAATGGTGATCTGATATTATACCAGTGAGCGCAGGACTGGAGGCTGACCAGGTGTGACAGGCCAGTGGGTCTCAACAGCAGGAGGCGATAATGATGATGGTCACTGCGCACAAATGGAAATGCCCACACAAAAGAATCACTCACATCCACTGATATCACAGAATAACTCTACTGTGCAATAACTAACATGATAAAAATCATGATTGGGACCTACTATTGTTACTGTGTAACTAATCAAAGGGCTGCTATGGTTGTGCAGTCGTGCTTTAGTATAAATGGCTCTTGAAATGGGTAAGTACACTACACCTGAGTTTGATTACAATAGAAATGTGAGCATTATTACAGCTTGTGCATCACATAAAGAAATACCTACTTAGTCAGTAATTTGGTATTGAATCCTGCAACAGAGGGACTTGATCAGGGTCAAAACCTTGTCTTGCTATGCTCACACATTCACAGGGAAATTGATGATTTCCATGAGTGCCAAGACAAAGCATTATTTTGTTGGTGGGTCACGCAACTCTGACATACTCGTGTATAAATTGTACAATAAATCTAACCTATGTAATCACTTTTCTCCCTCCATTCTCTTAAGGATCAAAAATACATCACCTTTTTCCATTCTGTGTCAATGTGCATTTAATGGGATGCAGTCAGGCAGTCTGTGGCAGTAAAATTGTATGCTGGCGAGCTGGAATGATGCCAGACTGGACCAGAAACATCTGTTCACATTATTAATGAATCAATTATATGTCACACATGTGCCAGGCCTGCAGGGGCGGAAGGGAGAGATGTGACGATGGGGAGGAGAGAGAAACGCAGAGTCTGAATATGCTGAGGTGTTTGGGCTCCCCACAGGGCCATGGCCTTCAGCCACTGCTGTTTCTCTCGCAGATGACTTATATACAGCCTGTCAGGACTGCATGCCAGTCAGTGTACAGAGAAAAACAAAATAAAACTTAGAAATCAAGTGGAAGCTGTGTGGGAAATAATGGGAATGGAGCGTGGAGGAGGGTGGGAAAAAGAGAAGAGTTACGTTATAACACATAACAGCATGCACTAAACCTCATTATCGTTGCTGATAAGTGAGAGAAGAGTAAAAATGTCACTGAGTCTGCTCCAAAAGTTGCCACGAAAATACACCAAACAACATTATGGTAATGCTTTCTACCAGCTGCAGCATGAAAAATATGGGCTGTTACCACATTAGTCTGTACATGTCCGCAGGCGCTCACATACATGTAATTGTACGTCAACAGTGAGACAGGTAATACTTACTGTTTACCCGGTCCATGTGATTCATCATGCAAGCTGTGTGCGGGGATGCTGTCAGTGAGCATTTACATCATTAGAGACGAGGTGAGGCCACATTCTCCGTGCTTAACATGGTGGCCATTGACTCTTAATGGGCTCCAGCATGTTTCATACCCCCCTAGAGAAAGCTGCTTGCCAGGGCAGACAAACCGTACATCCCTGTGCTCTCCAGGGCAGCAGCTGGGGAGGGTTTACTTCTTTGAGTCAAACATGGAAAAAAAAAAATATGAGCGAGGAACATGTTTATAATGAAAAAAAGAATGCTTCCTAATAATTTTTATGAAGGATAAGACCTTTTTAATTAATTAATTACCGTCAGATGAGTCAAATTCCTGATACAAACATGGCAAATTAAAATTTCTGCTGTTTATTTTACAGTTGGGGTGAGAATCATTTTTCAGTTATTATATATTTTGAGTTGACTGGGGAGTTGTTTGTCCGCTCAGAGCAGATGTGATTCTGGGACAGCTGTTCAAAACTGTCAGAAGTGTTAAATAAACTCTGATGGGAATAAGCTTACATAAACATTGGCAAGATGTTGATTTTCTGCACTCTCAGATTTACATTAACACTGGCTGCATACCGTCTGAATTCTAAAACAAAACATTAATTATGCTGGAAAGATTTCATAATATATAGGCAATAAAAATAATGAGTGCACATTCAGACGAGCAGGCAGAAGACTGCAATGTCATCAGCACGCTAAGAGACAACAGCTCTGTTTGGACAAGTCATCCCCTCAGTGGTTTCCCTGGATTCACTTTCTATAATTTAGTTCCATTTTAAAATGCTGCTCCTTCACAACAGTCAGAAGTAGTTATCTACAGCAGTGGACATCCTATTTCTTTTAGGCTGGTCTTATCCTCAAGTTTGAAACTATTGAAGGGCAGTAGCAGTGTAGTAAAAACAGGCATTATTAACATAAAAGGTTGCATTTAAATATTAATTTTTACAACATCAGTGAATCGGTGTAATTTCTAATAGAATAAGAATAAATGGTGGATTAAAATTTAAATATGCAAACATTTTAGAAAATATTCTTCCATAGGCAGCAGATCAATTCGAGGAATACCTGGTTCCCTAAATTCTGAAATACCTCAGCCACTGCAGAACACAAAAGAAATCAAATTGAATAAGATTCAGGTTATTCAAACCGCTTTTACCTCTCCTGGGTTTTGGATCGCTCAGCGCTTTTTCACAAAAGAACTGTCCTTTTACATTAAAATGAGTGACCCTCCCCTGTCATATAAAGTTCTACACAGACCTATATTTTTGTTGATGCGGTTAGCACTGCTTTAGGCAAAATGACAACTTGCTTTTTGACCAGAGCTGATGGCTTTTTTTCCCCGTTTTTGTTGAGACACAAGGGAAAAAAATTACTTCCATTTCAGTGCCCATTTGTTGCCCTTCCAGTGATGTGTGACCCTGTTTTATTTGATTTCATTTGTTCACTTTCATCACTGTTATTCATTTTGATTTACTGGAATGGCCATGCAGAGAAGTTAGACATCTATTTGAAATGGCACTGAGAAACCACTGTCATCATCTCTTAAAGTACTTATGTAGTTACTTTTTTAAACTCTCAGAAATAAGGATTCAGGGATTTTTTTTTTCACTTTAATGGAGATAAGTTGGATAGATGCTGGATAACTGCTTTAAAGTTTGCTCAGAAAAATGGCCAGAGTGAGTGACCCTCGTGATGCTTTTATCTCTTTGTAGAATTTATCTAGCATATTTATGTACTGCAAATAAATTCTTTTTCTCCTATGATTAATAAATGCGTCGTTAAATTGGACATTCTCCTGTAATTCCATTTCCCTTCAATATGAAAATTGGAAGTAGAGTGCTGCCAAGTAATCAGTCTCTGTGACATTGTGATTAACAGCTGAGGTATTGCGGGGCAGAGGGCAGGACAGCTGGCATGGTCCACTGACCCTCAAGCTAACAAGCACAGGGCATAATTAGTCATTTAAGTCACCTTATAGGTTCTGTCTGTGCCCTTCACACTAGGATCCCTCTGAAAACAAGGTGGAATTCAAGCTCATGTTCCCTGAATGCTCAATCAAGCAATTACTGACCGGCTCATCACCAAAGGAAAGGGGTTAGACATGCAGGTAAAGCGAACCAAGAGAGAGGCGAATAGGAACTGTATATCAGTGTCTCTAATTTTTTGCTTTTGAGAAGATGTGTAGCTCTCATTGTAGTCTGACTTTTCATCCCCCCAAATTAATCCTCAGAGAGTTGTCATTTAATAATTACAAATCCCAGCGATAATTATGATAGCCACACTAATCCAGTTAGTTTTAAAATTGGATGGCTGCTACTAAAATGTGGAAATATTTCACCAAATTCTGGAGCTGGTAACTGGCACAAACTAGTCTGCTTAAATTTGCTTGGAAGAGAATGTAATTTCCCACTGGACAATGACCCTAAACATACATCAAAGCTATGCCAGGCCTGTTTGAAGTCCAAAGAAGAGCAAGGAGTGCTGACCTGAATGCCTTTACCTCCACAGTCATTAGACCTCAAACCCACTGAATCACCGTGGGACCATTTGAAAAGACAACCAGGGAGACATCACAAGACAGTCTATGAGATGCTCTAAGAGGGGGCTGGAATAATATAGTTTTCTCAAATCCTGAGGAATCATTGACAAAAAAGAGAAAGCTGTGATGGCAGACACATCCATGATACATTTTGACTTTGTATTTAGTGAGAAATTATGTAATCAAGTCTGAAATATCACGACTAAATATGTTTTTCTTTTGTTACCATATGACACAGAGGAGTTTGTGCTAGAGGACTATATTATGTACAATATATCATAACTAACAAATACTGACACTGCTTCATTCATTTTTTTTCTCTCTGCTCTTTCATCCAAAGTGGTTTTAAAAGAGTTTTATTTACGGTTTGATTATTGTACTTTTACAGAAAACAAACACATCCCATCCATTATCTCCAAAAGTGGGCGGTGGAATTTTCCTGGCAGAATGCATCGCTTGCCGAACATTATTCCTGTGTGGGTGAAAAAAAGCTTGTAGGACCAAAGACAGCACATTCAGATGGATGAACAGTTGATGTAAAATGACCACTGCAATCTCAGCTAGCAGTGGTTATCAGAAATATTGGCTAGAAACACCTGTCCATTTGTGACTGGTTTAACAAGAAAACAGAGTCTTTAATTGAAGGGCCTGATGATCAGATGAGAGTCATTCACGAATGCCTGCAAGGAACGTTGATATTTAGTATTTTAAAGAGCGTTAAATCTGCCCTACTTGGAACTTTAACATGATTAAAACGTGAAGTATTTGTGTTGGCTGACTGTAGAAAAAACATGGACACCGTAGATTTCAAGATCTGATAAAAGATTAATACATATGCAGCTCTAACCTTTAAGAGTCTGATGTTGACAGTTGAAAAGGGTAAAAACCAAGGACTTTTGAAGTGACAGGATGCCTATAGTTAGAAAAATTATCATTTTAAGTGACAAGTAAACATCGGTCTTACCAGCTAACCTCTGGTACTCTAACCCAGTCAAAACGGTAGGGCAGTTACTACTGTTATCAAGTGTTTATCGCTCCATTGAACTGGCTAAGGAACTGCATTTTTATGTGAAAAAGAAAATGTAAAGCCCATTTCTGTCAAGCAAAAATAAAACACTATCCCCGGTGGATGGAGTGTCATCATTGGCGGTCTTGTCACTGATGCAGAGGGACACATGACCCCCCATACCCCCCCATCTCAGACCACGCTGAGCCGACTGTACCAGATGGGAGTGACTTTTCCCCCACCCCTCTCTCCAGGCCCTGTCACCGACAGCTGCGGGGACAAAGCAGCAGGGAGAGCGGGGGCAGGCTGGTCAACCCACAGGATACAGAGATGCGGGGAGATGAGCCACCAGAGAGTGGAGTAAGACTCTAACCCCTACTGTTTATCTCCGTCACCCATCTCTTCCCTGGTCCTTTCTCCACGCTCCATAAATGATTTGAATGTTTAGGTGCTGGAACTCTGCTGGGGGTGTCGGGGTGTCTGCCCTGGCCTCAGGCTGTCCATAGGTCGCCTCTGTGGCCTTCTACCCCTCGCCAAGGTTGTGGGAGTCACGCTCACACCCTTCGAGATATTTTCGTTCTATTTCACACTCTCTCTATTGCTCTCATTTTTTCTCTAAGCCTCACGGTAGCACATGTACAGTACCAGGCAGTGGATAAGGTCGAACTCCTACTGGCACTCATGCAGGGGAGTTCATTTGTGGACTTAGAGTTGCCTGTGCCCTGAAAAGGAAGCAGAAGTAATTTCAGCTTCAAGCTTAATAACACTTCGGCTCCTCCAAATCATTTTTCATACCCTCCCCCATTCTGATAAATATTAACAAATGAATCAGAGTTAATGCTTTAAATTAAGTGTCTGTGACCAGTCATCATTAATAAGTTCTATGGGACTCCTCTCTTGCAAGCTCATTACAGTATTGTTCATAATTTATTACTGTTGACTCCCTAATGGCTTCTTAAAGGACTATTACAGAAAGCCCTTGCTATTTTTTTCCCTCTATAATAGCCACAAGTCAATCTACTTAAGAGGCTGGAGTGCCAAATATAAAATATTCTTAGAAGTCCATTTAGGACTCAGTTCCTGTAAGGAGAAAGATAAAATACCAGTAAAATCACAATAGCTGGACACAATATGCAGCCTCCACAACCCAACACACACTCACATACATAAAAGCAAAGGGAAAGAGAGGGGGAAGAGAATATTGGCAGTGTGGATATACCGTTTTATGGGGTTTTAAAGATGTCCCCTATATTGCAAATATTCTGTACTGATCTATGTGTTTGTTAATGCTGCAGTAGAACTAAATTGTATTGTTAGTACAGTAACACAATCACAAGTGTCTGTAAATAATCAGTCACAAGTCCTTGTAACTTATAACAATTTAAAAAATTAAAACTCTATTTTTCCTTTTCCAGATAATATCTACCATAACCATATAACTAGAGTATATCTTGAGGCTGAGTCCAAATTGCAGAAAATGTTCAGCATCAGGATGAATGTGCAACCAAGAAGTCACTCAAATCAGAATATGATTTTTTATTTATTTTTTTTAAGAATAAATGATTAAAGGCAGAACCTGCAGTCCTGTTTTCAAAGAAGAGTCCGCTTCATCATCCTGGATGTTTCAAAGTGGGATTATAAAGAAATGCTGCAGAGAAAATCCAGTCTGCCCTGCTTCAGCAATCTCTGTCAACCTAAGAGAAAAACTAGATCAAGCAGAGAAGCGAAGGTGAGCGTTTGTCCTTGCCTTCCCTGTCAGTGAAAGAGGATGCCTTAGATAATGAGAGGGGATAAATGGCTTAGTGGGGCCAACCCCAAACTGAACAAATGACTATTCAGTTTGTTTGCAGAGGGCTTTTTACATAATAAAGCACAGAGAGGAGATGTGTGCTCCATTTGGGGATTAGATAGTATCTGAATTATATTACTCATTCTTATTATATCTTTGCAAAATACCCCAAACCTTTATTTGTATTGCCTATATCTCTGCAGTTAAATGAAAACTCCATGTATGGTGATTTTTATGGTTTTCAAATAAATTGGAGGACGTCATGCTTCACTGCGGGTCAACAAGACTGAGTCTACAGCCATGCTAGCAGTTCTGTGAGACTGGGCTTAAGCAGAATGGTGCTTTGAGCTACATGCTAATGTCACTATGCTAACATGCTGATGTTTAGCAGCTATAATGTTTTCCATGTTCACCATCTTAGTTTAGCCTGTTAGCATGCTAACATCCGCATCAAACACAAACAGGGTTGCCAACTTCGGGTACCTGGCTGGAGTGAGATTTTGATGCCATGGGCCTTATCATGCGCACGCGCACGCACACTTTATCACATGCACATATGGACTCAATTCATCAGGGTTTAAAAACGTATGCACCTTACACATGTGGCGAGAGTGGGACCTTGTATTGTAAGATTTAAGGATATAGCCTGACTATGCCACCCTGGGAAATACTCACAATTTCACAATATTAGAAATACACTAACCCTAAAACGGGCACACAGGTTCATTCACTAATGAAAGTCAAAGACGTGTTGTTTCCACTATCAAAACTACATGTTTTATTCAATGTTCACAAGTAGCAAGAACCAGAAATAAACAAAAAGAATCAAAAGAACACAAGAACCTATCCTACTCCAGACACGTAGCCAATACATGAACACACACACACACACACACACACACACACACACACTCACTCACTAGCTAGCTTGCTTGAACGCCTTATGCGCTCCAGCGCAGGGTTTTCTGCCAGAACAGCTGTCAACACAGCGATAAGCATCGCGCACATATCGCGGACCAAACAGAGAGTAATTTAAGAGCCTATACTGAATGGGGGTTACAGTACGTAACCAACAGTACGTACGCTCGCCTGTTCATCTCTGTTGCTGTCGCAGTGTTTGGGGTGAGAATTGTTTGGGCAGCGTGAGAGCGTGAGTCACACGCCAGGAGCGTGAGAGTTGGCAACCCTAACACAAAGTACAACAAACCCAACCAGGACCTGAGTTACCAAAGTCAGTAGAACTCATCCTCTGGGGACCATGAATGTTTGTACAAAATTTGACAGCTGTTCATCAAAAAGTTGTTGCGATATTTCAGTCTGGACCAAAGCAGTGAGCCGACCAACCAACAGACTTACATTGCCATCCATAGAGGGTTGTGTCTAGATAGTAATCCTAGATTTGAAACTTTCACACATGCAGACTTGAACTGAGTCTCGTGTTAGAAAGCCTTTCTGCCAGAAAGCCTAACCAAGTAGTTTTGGTGCCTAACCCTAACCAAGTAGTTTTGGTCACTAAATCTAACCAAGTAGTTTCGGTGCCTAACTAACCAAACTGCGACTGTTTCACAAATCTCACAAGTTTTGCAAATCTAGGCTTACCATCTAGACATGATCTCCATAGAGCCATGCAGCTAGCATGGCTAAAACATTTCTTAAACCTCTTAGACTTGTAAACACCTTTCAAAACCATTTTGATTATGTCAAAAAGGCAACATTGTCAAGCTCAAGACAAGGCTGTTTTTCTCCTGAAAAGTTGAAATTTTGGAGATACAAGGTTTCCAACCAACAACAGCAATATGTATATTAATCCAATATTCGTAAGAATCTTCATTTACCGTAAGACATTGCAGCATTGGTGTGGCATGTCTGGTTTTGATAAGTGTCTTGCTTTCCATCTATTCAGATATCCAAACCCAACACTAAATCAATCATTTTAATGGATCTCTACAGTCGTCGCCAAGAGGCAGGAAAAATGTTTAGGGCAGAGAAAAAAATTGCAGCAGTCAGCAGTACCCATAAAATCCCATAACATATTACGTTAAAATACAGAATGAAGCAGAAGAAAACTATAGATTACAGTTAGCCATCACAGTTTTCATTTTTCACACAGCTAAGAACCCACACTGTGAAGCCACAAACTTGTTGGGCTCTCATGCATCAGAACCTTGGCATGTCAATACATTATCTGCCGATGCTCTGGGCTGTTGTTATTTATAATTAACCAATTTTGCCCACACCTTTCCATGATATAGACTAACTGAGAGGTAAACAATGATGTGAGTGGAGGCTACAGTGTTACTGGGGTGCGATAGATCTGAGACAGACACAGCTAGCCTCAGAGTCTGACAACATAACTGATGAGGAGCAAGCTTGTGCACACACACTAGTTTGTCATGAGTGACATCTTCATTTTGCCATCAATTCCTTAAAGAATAACGGTGATGTCCTTAACTAAGACATTTGAAGCGCTGCTCAAGCATGCCAGCTCATAGCAGGTTCCACCGCTTACTCTATCCAGTAAGCTTCAGGCCTGAATTAGAAAATGACTCCACGAGGGCTTCTCAGGGGAGGGGCAGATACACAGGTCTGTCTTTGTTTAGAGACTTCCCATCCACGTAATGACTTTACATTATTATTTTCATCTTTCTCACAGCCAGGGAAGGAACCGTGATTGAATCCAAATCAATCTGTCAGATGGCTACGCTAGAAAAGCCAATTGCATTTTAGCAACACACGCAGGAGAGCTGCATTCACTCACCAGGCAAATCAGAGCCTTGAGGAGATTATACATTGGAGAGAGCAATTGAGTCTGGAGCAAGATTTCCATTCAATTCCAGTTTAATTAGATCTCTAGCCTCTAATTGACTTTCTAATTTTTCAATTAGCAATCAACATTTTTTTTTTTCTGAGACCACATCACATTCAGACTTGCTAATCTGCTTGAATGAGAGAGGAGACAGCAGTAACTGTAATGAGTGAAAGAGGAAAACATTTGAGAATTCTTTAGAAATGTTTCAGTGTGTGATCTTTGGGGTAATTATCAGTCACTCTGACAGGACATGATTTATTAAACGTACGTCTTGGAGAGCGACGGGCCATGCAGCACTAGCCAGCCATACATCAGTCAGGGACTCTCCTCCGCTGCCTGAATGCATTGCTTATTGTGGTGTAAACACTGGCTCTCAATTAGCATCTCAGAAGTCATTAACACATGTTAATTAGCTCATGATTATGGAACAGAAAGATTTCAATCAACATGAGCTTTACAAGTAAGACTATAAATATGGGCAATTCTAGAGCATCTGTTGGAAATCCTTTTGAATTTACAATGCATAGGATCCAATGATTCCAGCAGGAGCCTGTTGCACTTTCCAACGTCTAGATAAATGGAACTGCTGCTGACTTAAAGTTAGACCTCAGCTGTGTGAAGGCCTCCACCTGGGCCAGAATAGCCTCCTCCAGTTAGGCCAGCAGGAGCAGGGCACCTCCTATGGGACTGGAGGGCCAATTACACCACATAATAATTCATGGCAAGGCGGTAATGAAGTCCCCATCCTCATCAGCTCCAATTAGAAAGATCTCTGAAAAGGGAAAAAAATTGACAGGGAAGGGAAGAGAAACAGAGGAAATGGGAGTGGATAAAGAGCACAAAGATATTTAGGATGATTGTGGAGAGAATACTCCCTCCCCTCGCAGGATTCTCGTATGGGTTTTTCATTATAGATCGTAATTGATGTTTTTTTGAAAAATTAACTTGGGCTGCCATTGTGACAGCAGTAACAGCTAATTTTTTTGGGGATGGTGACAAAAAGGAACCATGTAAATTACAGGAAGAACATGTCACCACCAGTAATTTTGTGTCTGGGTCCCGGCAAAAACATTATTTGTGTCAAACCAAAAGTATTTTGGCTCTTATTAGCTGTGGGAAATGTTTCTGGTCCAGAGGGTAATGAAGGCACAGTATAATATTTCTTCTGATGGGGTCTTCTCTTTGTGGCAAACCACCCACAGTGAGTAATACATGCTTAACAACCCCCCACATCGCTGATCTGGTGGTAGTGTTGAGGGAAGGACCCTCATTTGAATCAGGCTGAAGAATAATTTTAATTGGATTACTGAACAGTGGGGTGATTTCAGTGCTGTTGACAGAAAATTACAGACTTTCCACTTTCCTTGTGCTACATTCAAGGACATACAAATGGATTATGATCTCACTGTGGACAAGAACTATGCTAATACAGGGCAGAAGTGGAGCTGGGATATATGAGTCAAAAAGAAGGGAAGTAGATAAATCCCTCATTAGTCTGTTTGCATTTCGCTGTCCTGTATTTGGAGAAGGCTTCAGCCCACGGGGGATTGAGGCGTGAGGAGCGGACACAGGTGGTGTGATCTCCTCAGGGAGTAGCAAGTTCTAAAATAACACAATTTAAATATTTTGGCTGGAATAGTAATGGCAATAATTATCACAAAGTCACCATTAGGCCAGTCTAGCCCATCCTTGGGGACATGGCGCCTATTCTCACAAGAAGTTAAAAGCAGTTCTCCCTCTAGATGTCTACTTTTTTAAAGATAATGCTGAGACTTTCACATCATATTGTGGCGGTAATATGAGCTACCTTCATGTATTAAGCTAAAAACTAGGAGATGTGGAACAAAGGCTATGTGATGGAAGAACGGCTCTTGGCAACACAGACTTTTGCTAACTCTTGGCTTCCTATTTTCTTTCAGCTTTAGTCAAGCCATCGGTGTGTCTCATTTCTCCTTTGTCCTCCGTCCTCCACTCGACCTGGAAATCGATCTGGTCCGCCATCATTACAGACATCTCAATTCTCTTAATGCTGTTCAGAGGAGCAAGTAAGATATGCAAGCAAGCAAGCAAGGGTACCGAGGAGCCAAATAAGAGAAATGAAATAAGATGCACCTGCTGTCACTGAAAGCAATGGGTGCACATGACTTGAATAAAAAATGGAGTTTAAAAACACTCTTCTAAAATGATGAATTTTAATATCAAAAGGATTACAGACCAAGGCATTGATTCATTCTAATCTGATTTTGGTGGTTCATAGTGTTTACAGTCAACCGCACATTCAATACAATACTGCGGACTGGCTTGAATTGTTGTCAAGGAGCATATCCACAGAGAAACTGAATTTCCAAGTGCAAATAATATAAGACTTAGGCCAGTTCATCAAATACTTTCTCAATTTGAACGACTTAGATTTCCTTCCGGGGCCAATTTAGGGCCTGCTTCGTTTAGAGAGATATTGCACGGCATTATTCATATACAGTAATTATATTGGAGCGCCATAACATGACAGTAATATGGGGAGGAGTGATGGTGATGTGTCCCAGTCATATCATTCTCAACAAACATATTCCCAGTTGGTCTAGTTAGATGCAGGGAAATTGCCTTGAAATTGTTACCTCATTGCAAATAACAGTAATAAGGTGGTGGAGATGAATAACTGTAGTGGCACTAAGAGTTCTAACTGTAAACAAAGCCATATATTACAGTAATGTTGCTATGTGGGATTGCCACACAAGCACTGAGGATGCCCAAACTGAGGTTATTAAAAGGGTGAATGCTGTGTCTCTGTCTCTGCTGCTTGGTCATTAGTGGGGGAACAATTATTTGCAGCATTGTTTGTTTGTCATTGGTGATGTCTAAGTGAATAAATGCTGTCCAACGATTAGGTTCTTTTAAGAGTGGAGCTGGGAAAAAAAAAAAAAAGATATATAGGAGGAGACTCAATAATGAACATCAGGTGTTTGAGGAAGTTGTGTTTTAGGTGTTTATAAAATTGCCTGTAAAGAACTGTAAGGTAAAAGACTATAAAGTAAAAGTAACTACAGTGTGCAGCCTTTCTCTATATTCCTGTGAAACAGTTAACTGTCCCATCAAGGAGGCTATAATCTTGACACAGAGAGCTGTTTGGTCAATTTGCTGAATTCAGGCTTTCAGTGACTTTTACAGTCCCTTTTACTTCAGTTGCCACATACGTCTCAAGTGCCAGTGGGAACTGAGGAGGTGCAATGAACATAACTACCTCCACAATGTCAGCATACAGCTCCTTTAATGTGCTGCTTAACTCTTTTGTCGCCAATAGGAACTGCTGATGCAGTGAACCCTGTGTGGCAAACTGCAAATACCAAAATGACCAAACAGCGCACATTAGCAGTAATGAACATCCCCTCCTCCGTGTCAATGAGAACATCACGGCTATAGCATTTTACAGTAGAGAGATTGTAGTGTTCAGAAAATGAGAATATAACACTTATATTCAGGAAAGAAAAATGCAAGTTTAAAGATTAGATTTGTTGCATAATAAGGACATTTACCGGTATGTTTCCTTTAACACAGTGTATATAATACAGAATGATAGAGAAATCACAGAATCAGAGATGACAGGAATCTAGAGTTCAAATCCAATATTCACACTTCTGCTTCTCAAAAGATTTTTTTTTTTATCTCTTAAGCTGAAAAGAGAAAGCCGGGAGGGAAAGGCAGCGCTGTAGAGGAAAACACAAGTGTGGGTTTAAAAAGTTCCTTTCAGATTGGGGCGAGGAATACACTAAGTGCTATCTTTGTTCAGACAAAATGATGCTGTGAAGTTTGAAGGAGAAAATTAATTTTCATTTCCTCATGTAGAACTGCATGAAAATGTCAGATCTAGCTTGTTTGGCAACCAAATCTGAAGCAGAACCTGACTCATTGCGTGCCTGAAATGCAATCGCTTCTCCGCTCAGCAGGAGTCGAGGGAATGAAGATCACCTATGCATCCCTTTAATTGCTTATGGCGACGAATATGAGTGATGAGTTCATCCATCAGCCAAACACTTACAACACACAGTTGTTAGTGAGCTGGTTTTGTCATATTTTAAAAATGATTGACATGATAGTGTTACCACTCAACACAATTTTTTTCCATGGACCGTCACAACCGCAGGTCAGAACAAACCCAACAAGGACCTGAGAAGCAAAAGGTTACAGAGGGATGCTGCAGTTCCTGCCCACATCTTTGAATAGATCACGCCTTGCTCTCAGCCATCTGACCTTTAAACACTCGGGGAAGTTTCATGCAGGCGACAGAGGCACCTAAATCTACTTTATGATCTTCAGAAATGTTTCACTTTTTCCAGTGTGCGTGCTGTTGAGGCTCTTGTGAGGGCGCGTCTCTAATTTGAATGCTGAACAGGAAACATCTGCCTGAGTCAGGAAGATTCATCTCTGTCATTTTCAATCCCGCACAGCATCCAATCCAGCCCTCCTCCTCGCAGACTGGGAGGGAGGTGGTGAGAAAAAAAAAATATATAAATTAAAAAACAACAAATATTAATGAGGTGTTACACTGAGAAATAATGATGTGTGCACTCCCTGATAGCATCTGTACTTCCTTAATGGCATGCGCAATTATGTGGGCTTCCATTAATATCAAGGCTGGAACTGTCACCGCTAAGGGCTTCACTTCAATCACTGCTGTGCCTCCACTGCATGTGTCTATAAGTACACAGAAAAGAAATATATGTGAAATATAGCTACAGTGCCTGGCTATTAAGGCACATAAATAGCTGCTGGGGGGACGATAGCCAACAGTGGTCCCAACACACATTTGTAATGGAAAAAATAAAAATGATTTAAATATACTGTAATGTTCTGAAACATCTTGGGGCACATCTTGTATTGGGCCTGGTAATTTCTGCAAAGCCAAAAACAAGACTTTTACAAAATTCCAGCAGTAATGAGGACCTATGGGACCACACGTTAGTCAATATTGTAATGGCATTTATAACCTAAATCTTTTTTGGGAATAAAGAAAGAAACAGGAAAAAAAAAAAAAAAAAAAAAAACCCAGAACAGATGCAGCGATCTTTTAAACGTATCACTAAGATGCATACATTTAAAAAGTACCAAAGCAGTAGAGGCCACATGTGACAGTAATCACAGATTGATTTTTGAAATATGCCAATTCAAACAATATATTCAAATAAATATGAACCCATCAGATAGTGTTGCATGCTTGAAGGAAACGGCAGCTTGTGCAGTCACATATAATCACGGTAACGATAAGAATTAATTTCAGTCAGGGTTATTTTATCAGATAATAGTGTCACATATATGTAACGACCGGGATAGACAGAAAACCAGGAATAGGACTCAAATGCACAACCCAGAGAGAGACATAAGGTAAAACAGTCTTTACTTGCCAAAACGGGGTTCGGTACACTAAGATCAGTCCACACAGGTAACAAATCCAACAGGAAGAAGGCAAGGCCGTAGTCAAACACAAGCAAGATCAAACACCGGGAAAACCAATACATCAGGGACATGAATGCTGGAACGTTTGACACAAAGGTACAAAGACCAACTGGCAACCAGAGAGATGATGAACACAGGTATAAATACAGAACGGGAGCAGATAGGCTAATAGAGTTCAGGTGACTAATCAGGCACAGGTGAGACACAAAAAACTGGCGGGAAAACAAAGACAGGAAGTAAAACCAGAATATACACACAAGAAGACAAGACTATCAAAATAAAACAGGAAAAAGACCTAGAGCACAGAACGGGATGTTACAATATATTATATATTTTATAGACAGCATTAACACATCCATGCACAGTGTTGAGATGGCTGCATAATTACACCTCAATTAGTGAATGTATTGCATGTCAGCAATTATACAGTAGCATCAACTTCATTTTGATGTAAAACCTCAGAGTATACAGCGTAAACCCAGAGTCCATAAAGCTACAAACTGTACATCTTATTAATATTGCAAACTGAAGATTAAGCATCCATCTGTCACCTTTGTAAGGAGTTGTCTGTGTTCATCAGTATGCATTGCGGTGCACTTGGTTATAAAACATCATGTCCAAATATTTAAAAGGAACAAATGTGACCCTTAATTGCTGAGTTAAGTGGAGAAGTACAGTATTTGCTCATGGGATTGGGATAAGCTGAGTGAATGTGCTGGAGGGGGTGATAACGCCGGTGACATATTCAGGTGTCAGCTCCCTGGAGGAACTGTTTTACTGTTTGGCAGGTTTGAGTCTTTTACTTTCACTCAAACTGACTGACGCTGAGAGGGATGGAGCAGGTCGAAAGTCAGGAGGGAATTTAGAAGACCATACCGATGGTTCTGCATGTTCAGTCCATTTACGACAAATCATATCTACATTACTGCCTAACATGTTTCAAAGCAGCATGCATTTTTAGAATGCCAAATGTATATTTTCCATCTTGCTGTTGGTTCATGTTATTACAATATGACAATCTTCTTTCAGATACTTTAAACCTGCTTCAGATGGGTAATCACAGTGAACATCATGTTGCCTTTTCAGATGTCATATTTACTGTAAATAACATTGTACGCTAACAGAGTTGACAGCAGGACTACATTGACAGATTTTTCTCATTGGTGCATTCAAGTGCTTGATGGAACCTCCAACATTTGACACTTTGTTCACAGTCATGTGTCATAAAGACTCAGCACACACACTTGAAAGACAAACAATAAGAAAACATGAATAATGTAAAAAGTGTAACATGAGTTTTAAGGATTAAAAAGGTTGCTGAGTGACTGTCTGGAACTAGAAGGGAGAAAAAAGCCTGTTCTTTGGAAAATTGTCAGCAGTAATGTAACGTGCACAAGTGAAAGTGAAAAAGTGACTGCAGGAGGAACTAAATGTTCAGAAAAGGGAGTATATATTCATCTCATCATAATTTAACTCTTTACAGACTCTCTAATACAAGTCCTCGCAACTGTACTTAAATGATAATGCATTTTCTGTTCCACGCAAATGTAGTTACACAGTATTAGGTAATAAATAAAATAATAATTTAATAATGTTTGGAATTGAATCATTTTTAATGTCTCAAACTGTGGAAGAGCATAAATATTGATATATAAATATTAGCAAACAGACAGACTCCAATCCCAGAAGGTATTTTTCTTCAATTACCTTCAGAAGTTTTATCCTTTAAAACCGCCATCTTCCATAAAGCATTGGCATTGCGTTTGAACAGTTCAATCATCAGACCAAAGACTTGTGTAGGAGGATGAATATTTTGAAAATACTGAACACAGCAAATTTCCAAGAGATCATTTTTTCACTAAAAACTTTGTGGTGATAAGTGATAATTGAAACATTTTTTGTCCACTGACAGATCAGATGTGACTGACCTATCAGGATTTTTTTTTTTAAAGTGTAGCCTATTATGTACACTGCAGTCAGCCCAAGGACTGCTACTCCACTCAAGCACAACATCTTTATGAGTAGCTAGACAGAACCACATCCCTCATGATGATCTTAATTAACTTCTACTCTCCTGTGAGGACACCAGCTGAATAAATCTCAAGGACAATAGACAGGATTAATTCATTTATTTACCGAGCAAGTGCAGCTCATCAAATTCTGATATGCAAATGGCTCTTTACTGGAACACTACCTCACTTCACCACGGTGATGCCATGATCCCTCTTTAGCCCTATGTTTATTTAAAAAGGACTAATCAACTGGATGACTGTGGAAGGGATTTACCATTGTTTAAAGCTACTGGCATCCTGGAACTACATAAGCAGAGCAGATATGAAGAAAGTTTGGTGGAGTAAACAGGTCTCATAAAATCTGTTCTTTATTGAAGTGAATGCCCAGGATACTTGTGCTTTAACTCAATAAGAAAATATATATATATTTGTCTTAATATATAAGCATTATCTGTACTGTGAGGATTATATTTTATGTATAAACATGCAAACATACTTTTCTTAAACCTGCCTCCCGAAAAGGTAAAAGGAAATGTCTTTGCTGCTTCTGCTGCTTCCACAGTGTTGCCTGTCGTCTGTGTACAGTATACACCACTGTGTTGTAATCAAACAACCAGTTAAAAATGTTTATCAAGGACAACCACAAAGTTTTATGTGAACAAATAACTCAGGATATATGAATATGCTAATAAGCCAATCCAAGGATTTGCTGTGGCTATGATTACATACCCCAGGGGTGTAAACCAAATAAAGAGTTTAAAAAATGTCAGCCTCCTCAGTAATTTAATACTCCCCCAATCTGTTCTACCCTCTCTGTAAGCTTCAGCAGAAGTAGAGGCACTGCTGCTCTGTGTGGAGGAACATCAGAGAAATGTGTTATTTTCCTCTACATGGGAAATAGACATGGGCATGATGGAAATTGCCTCCTTCACAGACCCCTGTGAAGAGCATTTTCATATTTTCATGCCTTCATCATTTCCTTTGAAAACCATGAAGGGAGGGGTATGGATCCTGCATGGCATGCAGCGTTTGATGCGTTCACCACTGTGTGTTAAAATGGATCAATGGAACAAGACAAGAAAGCTGTTGGCAGAGCTCTGCTGTACCCCAGAGTGAGATGACAGTTGGGTAGGCCAATGGGACAGGAGGTGGGTGGGGGTTAACAGCAAGAAAGAGTCCGTGGTGGTCCCCTTTATCTCCTCCCTCTCTTCTTCCTCTTTCTCTTTGATTTCTGTTGACCAAAATCAACTTGGGGACATTTGTTCATTGATGGATCTTTTTTATTTTCACTTTGCTCTAAAGTAAGATATGAGAAGTTGCCTCACAGCTATGGATTAGCTTTGATTATGTGACAGAAGTTATTAGAGCACACAGCTGTCTCTGGGCCAACCTATAGGGTCCCAACTATGTATATTGGAACTGGGGATGCATTGAATGGAATACTAATGTTATCAGCACTTTAGTCACTGGTTGTACAAAATAATAAAAATCTCGTTTTTAAAAGATAAACTAGATAGATGGAGTGATGTGTTGAAATTTAGTTTAAGGTGTGACATTTTTCCTAATTTTTTAATGGGTTAACACAAATAATTGTATGCACACAACTACTGTGAAACATCACTGAATTGCCAAAGAACAAAAAAATTAACAAAGTAGGTGACAAAATCTTCAAATGAAAAAAGCACTTGTTACTGGCATCAGCAACTGACCATGCTGTCTCAGTCCTCAGACAGAGGTGTGTGTGTGTGTGTGTGTGTGTGTGTGTGGGTGGGTGGGTGTGTGTGTATGTGTGTGTGTGTGTGTGTGTATGTGTGTGTGTGTGTGTGGGGGGGGGGGGGCAGAAACTCTCTGAGGGTGTGAATGTGATTTAGAGATGGTGTGCACTGTTTACATGGCCTGCCTGGAGGGATGCGCTTCTGCTGGCAGGAGAACATTGTTAGCATGGGAGGCACGTCGCTCCGACCCCACTTCCCGCTCTGTGTCTCACTCTCCCTCTTTCTCCAGCTGCTCAGGGGCATGCGATGGTCTGGGAAAGATTAATGCATCTTCAACGGCATGCCGTGAAATCAAATTAGTGTACCCTGATCCAGAGACATGGAGGGCTTAGGCCAGGGCCGCAGCGGGGACAATTCCTCAATAACCTACAGCTTTTCACCACCCCATGAAAGCTACAGTCTGTTGATTATTCAAATAGGCGACATGCATGTGTTTTGACTTTGTGTTTTTAATGTCAGAAGAACTCAGTGTGTTATTGATTTACAGATTTATCCACATAATTATCACGACCTGATAGACGCTGTGTTCGTTCTTAATCACATAGATTTCTAACTCCGCAATGGGTCATTAAATTATATCAGGGGAGAAATGTGGAAAACAAAACCACTCATGGCAATGTCACTTTGCATTATCTCAGGGATGCCCACATGTTGCAGGTTTCCATCAAATTCAGTCAAGGATGAACACCTATCCAGACACAATACGCTGTTAAAATTGGATTTGCTGGGGGAAATAAGGGGATTATTACTACTTCAGTGTTCTGTTTCTGTACACTGCTTTTTGTCACTCTTGTATTTGATCATGTAATCAGGCGAGGAAAGATGGAGTCATTCACAGAGCTTACAGAGTAATAACCTGAAGATGTTTCTGTTGGTGTGGTGTATGTGGACCGTGTGGATCAGTGGGCGAGTCTGCTCTTGGATATGGAAATTCACAATTATCCCTTTGTGAGCTGCTAAACCAAGCCAGGTCACGTTGTCCACCTTTAACCTGCACACTCTGCACTGAATATTTTGCATTGCTCTGCTCACACTGGCTCATCAGTATTGATCATTACCATTCTGCGTACCTCCTGCTTACAACTGTATCGAACATTATTAGCCTTGTGATTAGCATTGTGTGACCTGTACTCTCCCACTGAGAAACAGGTGAAGTGATGCCATTATTTAGTACATTAGATTAATTCTTGAGGTGCTCAGAAAATGTAGTAACCTCTGCTGCTTGTAAGAAGGGAAGAAATGTGTGAGAGAAATGTGTTTATAAGCGGGTAGACAATGTACAGTGAATCATCATACAGTATGAACCTTTGACCTGCAGAATGGGATTGGATTATGCCTAATTGATTTTACAGCTCAGAGGATAATCAAGACAAGATAAGCAATAATGACTATTGACATCCTGATAAAGTTAACAACCAGTCAATATAGAGGCGCTTTATGTTTAAACAATGAGGGGCAGCTGGCGTATGATTCATCTAGATATAATTGTTGTATTCAATGCACAGCCGTTTAGAATTACAGATAACAGAGCTTTTGATGTTTTACAGTTGCATGATGTGAACATTTTGTAAATCCAGTTTTGGTGTGTTTTCATTTAAAATTGTGTTTTAAATCTTTTTGGTCTAACAGAAACATGGTATTACTGTGATGCCTTGAGGATAAGTTAAAAGTAAGACTGTTTTTCTTCAGTGGTCCTCAAAGTTGGTATTTTGAAGATACACATTTTTCACCAACAACAACAGTAGAACAGCAGGGATTACACAGAGAGAATATTATTTTTAAATATTTCACTATTTGATTAGTGGTGGAAAAAATACTCAGAAAGTACTTCTTCAGCACCATGTTAACATATTATGACCTTTTAAATTGATATGGCGGAACAGTTGACTGTTTACACATCCAGCAGATACGGAGCAACATTAGCATGATTTGGAGTCGTGTTTCTGCCCAACGGTTGAACGTAAGCCCAAAACTCACTCTCCTTTTAGCTCTGTTTTTGGTCTCCACCGATTACTGGGAAATATGTGGCTCTTTAGCTACTAAATGCTCCACTATGTTCACCAGCTAGTCGCTCACTTTGTGCATCTGCCATTTGGTGCTGGCCAGTTAGTATACAGCAGGCTTTTAGAGGGGTTTTGTTTGGTTTGTTTGTTTTACTGAAAACTGCTACATGTTGCTGGAAATGATACTGAGAGCAGTGAGTCCAAACCAACACAATAAAGTTGCGGACTGCAAACAAAACTAATGATCTGAAAGATGCTATGAAGCCCCGTAGAGGGGAAAGGAACTGCAGAGTCACTTGATGTGGGTTTGTCACTATGAGCGATCCTTGTCACATACAACTAGGAGAGCCATTGTTAATATAAAAATACTGATTATAGCTACCTATAGCTAACTTAAATTGATTTAAATGAATTTAACTTATTTACTTAAGCTAATGCAAGAACCACAGGTGTTAGAATTATGACATGTTGTTTTGACATCACAGTAGGAAATGCACAGGTGTGATAATACAATTAATGATGGCTGAATTTCATTTAGCTGCTTCAGTTAAAGGGTCCTGGGATTGTGCATGCTGGCTCACTGTCACACTGTCATGACTCACTGGGACACTGGAATAGAACGGGGCCATCGTTAATGTTATTAGTAACACCTGTGCTTTTCCTTCTATGACAAGTCAAAATACTACTTTGAGAAAGACCTGTCTAGTGCAGTAAACTATAAAGTCTCACAAAACTGAAATAGTCAAATGAAGTACCTGTACTTTATGTACAGCTCTGGAGTAAATGTACTATTTTACTCAACTACCTGTGTATTTAACACGTATTATCTGCGACCATCTCAAATCTGCTTTATTATTTCAATTTCAGCGTATTTTGGGAAGGTGGGTGTTGTCACTGTATACAGGGGACAGAGTTAAAGTGCCACTTGTGACAATTACAAAGTGCATGCGAATTGTTGTATTAGCTGCAGCTGCACAGGCTGGTGAAGATGGTGGTGATCAGTCTTAGCCGAGGCAGGTGCGATAGGCCGCGCAGCAGGCCTAACAAAGACAGATTGGGACCTGCAGGGCACATAGCTATAACCAGCAGATCCTCTCACACACTCCAGCTTAAAGCTCTGATATGTGACTGTGCATGGATCACTGCTGAAAGGACAGAGATCCCAGACACATAAAACACAGGGGACATCCGCAAGGCGATATATATTTCTAAAAGTTCAGAAGAATTACATAGCAAGAAGTTACAGGGTTGAAGGTTGAAGACAGCAAGTTAATTTAATGCACAGGTGAATTACCAACCAATCCCTTAGCAGAAACATATTCGTTAGCTCTTCTGGTATGGAGATAGTTTAAGTTTACATGTTGTGGTTACAATAGTTGGGTGGTCACTTTCAAAGTCTAAACTTCAGGGAGATTAAATTGTAGTGAATAAAAAAAAAGTTGGGCCTTATTTATAAAACATATGTCAATGCCTCCTTCAATACCCTTCATCTGAGGTGAGCTCCAGTTTAAGATTCGGAGCATGTGCGCTTGAACCAGCCTTTGGACAAGTGCACACATCCCTCGCATGAGCTTCTCTTTACCCTATTGACTGAGGATGAGCCTGTCACTGGATCCGGATTAAAGTCTTAAGACTATCTATAAAAGGGGGTCGGGCAATGAGGGGGACTTGTCAAAGATTTGTTTGCTGTCAGGGGCTTGTTAGTGCCAGGAGAAGGTATGGCTGCAGAATAGCAAAAGCCTCGATTTCTCTTCTTGCTCCAAAGTCACTTCAAGATCAAACCTCTCTCTTGCCACAGTAATAATGAAAATCAGGCTCTTAATTAATCATTAGCATCCTGTCATTATATTAACAAGTCAGGAACCTGGTGCCACCAGAGGCTCTATATCAAATCTATAAAACCCATGAGTTCTAATTTAGCCGTCCCCCAGATGTTAGCCAGCCTGCTCCGTGTGCCAGTCTGCTCTTATGCAATACACGCATTTTCAACACTGAGGCCAGAGAACATTTGAAAATTATAACCGGAGTGTTACTGCACAAACTAAGCTGCGTAAACTTACTGTGTATATGAATCTTACTGATAAAAAGACTCACTGTTTGTCTCCTATTGAAACTCAAATAAAACTCACACAAGCCTAAAACTTGGGTTCAGTGTGCTGAGTTGTATGCGTGGTGAGTAACATAAATGTTTAACGAAGTCTAGTCAAAAACCAAGGATGCCCAGAAGTCATAGAATCTATTTGCCAGTCATTCCACTCTTTATATAAGGTCTAATCTCCTTTAAAAGCAATTAGAAATTACATCTATTCTGTTTGCCTTGATAAGAGATCAAACGTTACCTGCGTCTCTGTGCAAACAAAATGCTAATGGAAGGCCACCCAAATGCATGCATACTGGGCAAGTACGCCTCTGCAACCCACATGCAGATTACCTGCCCGTCGACCTGTTCCTAATTATTATTCATGTTTACAAACTTTCATCTCTTGGGACGGGCCACAGAACCAGCTGCATGCGAGATGAGCAAACAGAGGCTGCAGCAGCACACGGGAGTGGACATGAATTTATTCATGGTGAAAAGAGCCCATTCGTGTAAGCGCCCCGCGTCTCCCCTCTGCCTCCCCAGAGAGCAGACATTTATGAAGACATTCCCTCAAAATCATTATAATAGCATTGCCATTCCAAGCAGCCACTACCTGCGTCATGATTGCATTTGTTGCTCTGCCAACTCTCCACCCAACCAACCCACCAACCAACTAACCCGACCACCCACCACACCACCACCCCTATTTTCTATATCCTATGGATGTAACCAAGCAAGGTGAGGGAGAGTGCAGTGTCTGCATTTCCTTTGGGATGTATGGAGAGGCGCTTAGCAGCAGCACGTTTTACACCTGTTCTTCACAGTCAGAGTGCCTCCATCCACCACCCACTATGGGGAGGGAGCAGCCAGCTGACTTGCAGCTATAGCACAGCAATCTGTAGGGGGAAAAGGATGAATTGTTAAAAAGAAAGACATATATATAGAGTCCCAGTGGACCGCTTTCTCTCTCTCTCTCTCTCACACACACACACACATCAGGTACACACTCAGGGGTGCATGCACGCATTCACACATTCACAGAGGTTCTATGTATTTACTGTATGCAGTTTCCAGTTTTAATATACTATTTTATTTGTGCTGATAGTTTACTTATAGTGTTACTTTAATGCATCTTTTAAGGAACAATAGTTAAAGATGCTTATTTTTCTGCGCTTTTGTTTCACACACTTCAGGTGTCTCTGAATCAGTTCAGCCCAGTAAACATGTAGACAATGTCGGTGGCTTCATAACTGATGGCAGCTGTATGCGCTGTCAGCTTTGTGTCAGTCAGCTCGATCAAAACAAGAAGCTCGGTCCACAATTACAGCTTGCTGTCACTGCTTGATGAGGCATTAAGACAACAGAACAAGTTGTCAGATTGAAGCTCACGCTGCTCAGATATTGTCTAGATGACATGAAATACATAAAGCACCATACAGACCACACCTCTTGTATAAAAGTAATAAAAGAAGAGAACATTTTGTGTGACAAATTAATCAACAATTATGTTGCTCCATATTGAATAGAAGCTGTTGCTATATTACGTGATCCAGTTATTCAAAAGTTGTGAGGTGGTCTCATCACTAGATTGTCCAACACAGACTGGAAAAGCCTTACACACCAAGGGCAAATGATTTTTGTTTGTAGCAGCTATTAAAACACAGAGGGCTATTCCCATTAGCTAAATGGGTGATTAATGCACTAATGAATCATTAGAAGAGATCATTCCGGGTTAGAGTATGCCATATCATGAAGTAATTGAGCTCAATTAAGCCAATCTCCGTAGGGCTTGCCTTGTTCCCCCTATGTCTGACCACTGTCTGTCTGACCCCCAGCCAGCAGCTGAAGTTGTCCAGTCAGGGCAGCACCGGAGGGCCGGTAAGAGCAGATGAAAACCCCAAGAGAGAGGGGGAGGTAAACGAAGGAAAGAAGAGGAGTGAACGTCTCCAAAATAATCCTATGCTCCCAAAACAAATTGGCATTCGTCTCCAGTCTAAGTGCTGCAAGGATGTACCGCCGGGGGAAAAGAATCAATTCCACCTGACCTTCCAACTTAATCACCACTCACTCCACTGCCGCTCTGCCGAGACCTCCAGCGCTGTGAGATGATGCAGAGGGCAAGGCCTGCGGTGGGCCAAAAGTCAGTGGAGAAAGCTACAGTAAGCATGTTTGATTCCTTTAAGGGCAATGTCCAAGCCAATAAGTCCCTCAGACAGATTTCCAGTCATTTTTATAGCATTTAAAACACTTTTAAGTAGCTAAACTCACAAAAATAGATGTTAGTAAAATATTTTAATAATGAACTGCTTTAATGAAGTACATTATGCATTACCCAAAGGTGTATTTATTTATTATAACTTCTTTTATTGAAATTAAACTATTATGTCTGTATATTGTATATGTACACAATTTAACGAATATTAGTTGTAGTAAAGTAAAAACAGTCCATACACCTATTTTTTTTAGTTGAAATATCTAGATGAATATATAAATTTAAGTATTAAATCAGAAATGTCAAAACGTGATATTAAGGGTCAGACATAATTATAGCAGTAGAAGGATCTTCATATAGTCGGTCTGTGGCTGCTGAGGTAATACGAAGCACAGACAGAGGTCAAGGCAGGGTGAGAACTAGCCTTTGTGGGCGGCAAGGGACTAGAACAGTTGACTTGTTGACTCAACTGTAATGTGCCGATGTTTCTCAAGTCCATTTTGCACATATACCAAGACTCCTGTTTGTGCCTGAGCAGCTCGGGAAAGTGCCAGCCCTTGATGCTGAGGAGGAGCTGGCACTTTATCTGGCTTTCTAACTGGTATTTTCAGCTTATAATTACAACATAGAAATCCTCAACATACCTTGGCTATGATTCAGTGTTGAGTTTGTTGATTACAGAACATTTTGTTTTGACACATGGTAGACTCATTTCATTAAAAGGCATGGGGGGAAAAAACATGTGATAAGTGATTCTGTTTTGTTTCTCTATCATTTTGCATATTCATTTATTTTAATTTCTTCTTTCTTTCTGTAGTCTGGTAGCCACACATACTTTATAATCCTACCTGTGCTAAAGCCTCTCCAGGTGCCCTTCATTGAAGGATAGGGGAAAATAGCTTCTCTCTTCCGCTTGCTGATAAGCACACCCAGGCGCAGGCGGGCCTCCTGAGACCACACTGCTTTTCTCCACAACACACGAGCGGTAGTCTGCCCTGCAGAAGGTCAATGAGAGAGAAATCTGCCTCTGCCTGCCTGGGGACCGGGATGTAGAGGAGACTCAATGACCTGACACCACAGACCAATGGGCTGCACGAGTCCAACGCGTTAAAGAAGTAAATTATGTATGATCTAGTTTGCAGACAGCAAATTCATCTTTGTTTGGCTTCATACGCTTGAGAACATGAGGTGGATAATGAAAGGAATGTGCACTTGTTAAGTCAAACATATGGCAAAAGAAATTGAAGTAATGCTGCAGATTGCCTCAGGAGTTTGCAGGCACTATGGCATCCCACTACATTTCACAGGTCAATATTTGCTGGATGTATTGGCTTCAGTAAATACTGCAGTCCACACACAGTGCTCATTCTAGCAGAGTCTGGGAATAGAGTTCTCAACCAGCTGTACAGTATGAACATGAACATTTGTTGTGTTCCAGTAATGGCACAACACAAAGCCAGGCAGGTGGTAATAAAGATTCTCTCTCTGCAGAGATGCCTCATACCCTCACTCTCCCTCACCCTTAATTTATTCCCTGAGGTGCTATGAGTGATTTTGTCTTTTCTTTCCCTTATATTAAACATCGCACACTATTAGCTCTCAATAATCATTTGCTGCAGCCCAGGACACAATGATTTCCCATGACACATAAAACTGCAATAACGTCAACTCGGTTTCAGAAATAATATTGCCAACATTCTTTTTTATGTGTCTCTCTCGGCTGGAGAAAATACCTCCGCATGACTCGCCCACTCTCATATGGAGAAAAGAAATTGCACAAACCATTTGTAACTTTCAAAAGTTACAAAAATCTAGTTTCTGCACATTTCACCAAAAATCCATATCCGAGTTCCAAAAGCAAAAGAAACATTTCAGGAGTGAAAAGAATAGGCTACACGCTGAGAGAGACAGATAGCGAAATAGTCACATCTAAAAGAGTATATGAATACACTGTGTAGAGTATTCAATACTTCCCTGACCCTAAATAATTGCTACACACATACATACATTCTGTTTTTATAAAGGAACTTTTCTGAACTATTGTGCAATTCAAGACATTTTCCCTGAATGGATAGATGGAAGGCTTTATTCTCTCCTGTTTGATGACAATAATGAGGAGTCTCTGTCGAGCTTTGGTGTGAAATCACAGGGCTGGTTCACACTGTGTTCACACTCTGTGTCAAGTGTGTATTAGGATGAGTTAAAGAGCAAAATTAAATTAGATGTCAAAAAAGGAAGAAATAGTTGGAACCTATTAAACAGGGGCAGGGTAGACTGCTCATTTCACATTTCTCCAGGCACACACTGTGGACACACCATGAATTTCTATGGTAATCAAATGAAAGTTCTAGTGAGGCCTCAGACAGTCAGGGCAAGAAAGGTCCAAGAGAGTTTCTCACATTAAATCAGAGAGCGGAAGGACAAATTCCACAGAATGTCAGGTTTCAAATAAGCTCTTATTCCAGTGGCCTATCCACTGATGGAAAGTAACCAAGTACATTTACTCAAGTACTGTACTTACAGTATGTACAATATTGAGGTACTTGTACTTTACTTGAGTATTTCCATTTTCGGCTTACATTCTACTTCTACTCCACTACATTTCAGAGGGAAATGTTGTGCTTTTTACTCCACTACATTTATTTGACAGCTATAGTTACTAGTTACCTTTAAGATTAAGACTTGCATTGTTAAAGATTAAGCAAGTGGGGTTTTTCTGGCGACCCCCCTTACCAAAAACAGTATTCAGTTTGGGCCACTTGTTTCTGATGTCTATTAGTTGTTAGCAGTCCCACCAAAGACACATTTCCCCTCTAAACTTATCAGATGGTTTAAGAAAATTCTTCAAGGCCAAAAGATGTAAAATATTCCAATATTTCACAAAAATAACAGCTAAGATTAGAGAAAAGTCCAAAAAATGACTACAAATTTGTGCAGCAGAACTTTGTTTTTTTCTTCTTTCCCAGCTCATTAATCATCTCACGACCCCTCAGATTTATCTTGTGACCCTTTAGAGGCTCCCTGACTCCCAGGTTGGGAACCACTGGACTAAACTACGTGAGCTCCGCCTCGACCAGCTTCAACAGTAAAATGCTACTTACTGTACAAATGAACGCATCAGTGCTAACAACCAAATAATAATACGTAATTCATGTACAGTATTTGTCATATGTGATAATACGTAGGTCCCTTGTATCACTGGGCCTGTCATAGTTTGGTATCAACAAACTGTCTAGCCTGAAAAAAGAAAGAGTTCAGGGTTTTCTCTGCCTTCTTGCATTTCACATGCATTGGGATTCTGTTATTGCCTGAAAACACAGCGGCCTCTTGTGTATTTAAGCTTTTGCCCACTTACTTCCCTCTCTGCTTCAGTAGATGGCGCACAAGTGCATTTTCAGTCTCTCATTTGGCCAGGAAAAACAAATACTTGATGATCTTCCTGCAGGTCATCAGTGTAGTTCTGCTGCTGAGATTGTTATCGTCCTTTTGTAACTCACTTTGTTTCATTTTCCAGCTGAATCAATTGGGTAACTCCACGACGACTCTTCACTAAGTATTTTTCTTATTAAAGGACATTGCGGTCATGTTTGCCTAATTCAGGGATCTCTGCTAATCTTCATCAGCATCGAGGCAGATAATGGTCAAGTGTTGCTGGTGTTAAAGCTTAACTACCCTGCCAAAATGAGGTTTCAAATTGTGCACCATTATCAGGGACTCAGATCCCATTACCTCCACGGAGATGTGTTGCACTGATGCATTTTGATGGTACTACTCCCACATAATAGAGAGAGTCAAGAAGCCCCAAACTGTTATCTACGCTCCAGGCAGGCAAACTGTATTACCTTTCCATTTCAAAGAAAATCTTACTACTGGATCAGGTTTCACAGGCAGGCAGGTCCAGTGACTTAACCAGAGCTGATCACAGAGGACGAGAAGCTTTACAAAGCTGCAGCTCATGTTGCCCTGTGTCAGCATCGTTCGGGAGAAAATAAAGGCATCCTCCACTCTGTCAAATTCCTGCAGTAACCTCAGTAGGATACTTCAGCGTGTGAGGAATGAAGGTGGAGGTGGAGGAGGTGAAAGCAAAACGTTCATTTGTGAGTCAGCCTGAAGCTTTGTCTGAGTTCTTCGGTAAAACTTCAGCCTGCAACTTCTTTTGCCCTGTTTCACAGTGGCATGGCATGAAGTTTGTCTGTCATTTGTCCTCAGAAATATATCAGACTTGAGGTAGCCAATCAGCACAGCAGCAGATGATGTCGTAAATGTTGAAGTTTCAGTAGAAGAAATTCCTAGTCCCTTTCTCTGTATTTATGCACACCCACCCCGCCTACGCTCTTACTACATTAAATGTCTCAATTACAATTTACTGTGAATGGCCATAACCAGATAATGTGCTTAAAAATGACTTTGTTAACCTCCCACCACTACAATCCCTGAAACATCCACATTTGTGCTAATATACAACTTGTTCACTTAGTAGAAAGTGAACTTTATCCAAGTTGTCTTTTTATCTCTGAGCAAGTTTGCACAGACACTTGAGGACATACTGAGTATGTCCTGCAAATAGTGCGAGAACCAGAGACATGCTCCATCCTGTCAGCATTCCACAGTTCTGCAGAAACACTTCTGGAAAATTCCTACCTGAGAGACGGCAGAGAAGAGGGGGGTGGAGGATTTAAAAGGACAGTAAGAAAGACTAAATGTACCCTTAAAAATGTTGGACTGAGTGTAAAATAAATCTTTCATTGTTGGATAATTCTTCACAACCAGCTTTATTCTAAAATTAAAAAAAAAGAAATGCCATGAATCTACAGTGCATCTTGGAGCTGACCAGATAAATTCCTATTAATTCTGGGCTCCACAACAACTGAATAAAAAAGGCCATGGGATGAATATTTATCACAGATTAGATAGCAGTGCTTTCAATCAAATCCCGAACCCAGAACACTATTCTTATCCACATGTAAAGTAAGAAACATTTATTCTGGCTCTGCGCACTTCAGCAGGATAAATAGGCACTTGCAGAGCTATACATCTGCCATCGTTGTTGCCCTCTCCTCATCTAGAGAGCTTGGCCTATGAAGAGGAATCAGCATTACATGTTGATACATAATTTAGTTTTCCAGCTGCGTTATCCAACCTTTGCTACCAAATAAATATGTAAAGCCGGCGGCTGTGGCTCTTATTTTCAAAAGTCAGAAACTCATTCTGCTCCTCATGTTCTATTCAGATAAGCAGAGGCTAGAAAATAACCAACGCCAGATTACAAACTCTCAATTTAGTGCCAATGACTTCTAGAAATAGAATGATGTAGGAAATAGTCTCTGGGCTAAATATCAACCTGTGTTTGTCATTCAGGAAAGTGTTGATGATGCAAACAACTTCTTTTCTTAAGTTTGTGATGATTCATTATGCTTACAGTAGTCAGAAAAGTCACTTTATGATAAGTTTCCAACTTATCTTTCCTGTTGTGTTCTTTTCAAAGTTGAACGATATCCACATCCATAAAATGAATGATCACTACTTTGAACAAAATGTCGGTAATTTAGTCTAATTTTGTAGGTCTTTTGTATAGTAAACATAGCAAATATAAGCTTGTCTGCAATGTGTCCCCGTCACGCACACATCTCCCCTCTTACCACACTTTTCCCTCCAACGGCAACCAAACATCCCCAGCATAATGTTCTGAATGAAAACCTTCTGTCACACATTCACAACAATTCACACCTCCCCCAAAGGGAACCAAACATTACACCTGTTAGTTACGGGAGCAAACACATTATTATCACCTGATTGGTTCTCGTAGCTTGGATCTATAAATAAGGATTTTCCAGCCCTCATGTCATTCTGTGGTAGTACAACAATGAGCAAGTGACAGAATGTGGATCACGGCCCTGATGAGGATGAGAATATCAAACCTGAAGAAGTGTTGGAAGAGGAAGCATCTGAAATAGGAGTCACGTAATTCTGAAACAACAGATGACAAACATGGCATTTGCTGATAGCCTACTGATCTTAAACCTGCATTAATGGGCCTTTTTCACAGCAGACATTTTGACTTGTCATAGTAGGAGAAGCACAGGTGTTACTAATGACATTAACGTTGGCTCCGTGTAGGCCATGACAGTGTGACAGTGAGACAGCATGCACAATACCAGGAACCTGAAATCAAAGCAGCTAAAAAGCCATCATTAATTTCATTATTTACACCTGTTCCTACTGTGAAAAGGGTCTATTGATTTATTGACCACTTGAGGGCATAGCACCAAGCTGTAAACTCAATATTGACATATCATCACCTTATACGCTAAAGATGATATTTGCTTATTTAGACATCAAGCAGACATGTAGCAACATTAGCATTCATTTGGAGTCGCCTTTGTGTCCACCTGATGAATGTAAGTGCATATTTACTCTCATTTTAGCTATGATTTGGACCAACTCCTGAGGGGAATACCTGTCTTTTTAGCCGCTAAATGTCCCACTGTGTTCACCAGCTAGTTGCTAATGTTGTCTGTCTGCTGGACAATGGGTTTGTAGAGCTTTTCCACTGAAAACAGCAGCCTTCTGCAGCTGAAAACAACACAGATGACAGCAAAACAGTAAAGTTATGGGCCATAAAAAAAAAAAAAACAATGAGCTAAAAGAGGCTAAAACGCTCAAAAACAAATTTGACTGTGATGAGTGGGGTGATAATTTTCTGCGGGTTTGTCATTACGAGCGACCCCTTTCACATTACACATAGTCATTTGATATACTGTTAATGTAAAAATATAGATTATAACAGCTTTAAAATGGCACTTGGTTACTGGCACATACAGTACACATTTAAATAAATGACAGTTCTGGCTTGTTGAGTTGTTCTGTAACATCCCCGACGTGTTGGACCACAATGCCGTTGCAGTGTGGGGGGAAATAAATCCGGCCTTAACTAAGAGAAGCTCCTTATGAAGAGGATCTTCCTGAAAGATGATAGCACCTTCCCACACACACCAGCCTCGGCTCTGCCTCTGCGACAGCTCACACTCGTCAAAAGAAGAGAGAAACGCAAAGATGGCAGCTCTGCACCCCAAGAAATGTGAAACCGACATCATGTGCCACAAATACAACAAGTTCATTCGCAAAGCACACGCCAAGACTACCACATACTGCAACTCATGTCCACACACACACATAGTTGCAGCAATAGCATAAAATTGGGTTTGGTTGGGTATAGATTCACAAAGTTAAATTGCACTTTTATGTTTTTGTTTATGTTTGATTCAGTGATGGGTGTCTAAAATTAACGTTCATGATAATGTTCATATTAAAACAAGTATAAAACTATGTTTTGACCAGAAAAAAAGCAAAACAAAAACTCTTTGTTGTATATTGTTGAAACTTAAAATATGAATTTTAAGAATTGTACTCAGAAAGTGCTACAATTTCAACAAATTGAGACCTGTAAAGAACAAATTACATAAAAATGTGTGGAACATATTGTTTATAAAAAACATTATCATGCTTTATTATTCTTTTATCAGGGTGGACAATTTGGACAGGAACACAGGCTGAACATGAAGTTGAAACACTTTGGCTGTTCAATTATGACAATACAGATGATTAAATTAATTGTGGTGACAAATCAAATAGAAAGCAGAGACAAAAGCATACAAATGTTCTCAAGAAAGAAATGTTCCCGCTTTTCTGAGGTAGTTATGGGGCATCCACAGTCCACATCCACAGAGTATCTTGTTGTGTATCTGATGTAGGATCATCTCCTCTTAACTGGCTCGCCACTAAAAATTTGGTGTCACCACTAATGTGCTCTTTCTGACTTAGCTTGGATAATCCTGTAACTCTATATAGAACTGAAATGCGGAGACTTTGAGGAAAACAGCCTCGACATCCTGAAAGCTGTGCAGGTCCACCACCAATCCTTTAAGAGATTATGAGCTTCAGAGAGAAAGCAGGGATGTTTATAGCTACTGCTGACCTTTGCCAGAACATCTTTCTCAGGTTGTCATCAGCCTTAGGTATTATCAGTTTTTTTTCCTAACTATTTGAAGTCACTTTTACTGTATTGACCATTCACTAAACCCCGCCTCCCAACAGCGATTGTCCAGTCATAGCAACCATTTCTTCCCACATGCCGAAAATGTGTGCATAGGGATGGGGGTTGTTAGCCTGTTGTTGGTGAGGATCATTACAAATCAAGCATATTGTGATACTGTGTGAAGTACTACAAGAGTTATTGTAGTTTTGTCATTTTCACACCTATGCCTATATAATCAGCCCACAGTAACACTTTCTCACATGACTTTTTCCTGCTGCTTTACAAGGAAGCTTTAAATACCTTCCGGTGAGATTGTACCGTGTGTTTGAGAACAGTCTGGCACTTTTTACTGTCTCTGCTTCTCTTCTGTCAGGCCTAGTTATGAAAAAAAAAAATCTTGTTGCTAAATTGTTGTTTTGTATGGCTTCACAATCTCACCTCCTACACATTTCACAGAAACGGGTGCGTGTTGATTCAATTAAGAAATTAATAGCTACCACTGTATCTATCACTTATCATTATTTCTCTTCAACACAAAATTAGTGTAGAAGTCTGTCTAGCTAGCATTCTGCACTTCAAAACCTGGCACCGTGATGAAAGGAGTTGAAATTTCATCAACATTGTACAAATAGTTTTGATCACAGCAGGGTGAATGCCAGTTAGTGTGACATAAAAGCAAGATTGAAAAATACAATTCCTTTTTTAATCCTGTCTGTAGGATAAATGTGAAGCTACAGCATTAGCTTAGCATAGGCTATAATGCAACAGGGTGAAAAAGCTAGTCTTTCTCGTCAGGCTAGTCAGGCTAGCTGTTTCCCCCTGTTTCCATATGATTTGCTAAGCAAAGCTGTAGCCATATATTTAACCGACAATTATGAGAGAGTGGCGTCAATCTCATCCAACTCTTGCCAAGAAAGCAAATAAGTGTTTTTCCCAAAATGTCAAACTATTCCTTTAAGATTGTTTTAATTTTACCATCTGTCAACAGCCATTATTTTATATCTAACTTAGAGCCGGTGCTTTGTTAAAAGACCAGTTTACTATCCTTTTGAGATACAGCTTGGATGCAGTATTCAGCAACAGACCACTGACATATTCTTTGTGTAGTTTGTTGTCTTCTACCTGCAGAATTTGACCAAATAACCTTTACAAAGAGACAAATCGGTGCAGCGTGTACCCAGTCACACCTTGCTCACTTTTTCTGCTGCTTGTTTTGTCTCTGGATTAACTTTTGACTGTGGATGCTGAAGAATCTAAATTGGCTCTCAGTGACCCCTTTCAGTCCCCTTAGACAATGTATTGACTTTCTTGCGTCAAGGTACCCGAACCCTGTGCTCTAAGGTTTCGCAGGAAAAGAAAAAATCAATTCATCTGTGAATCTGTGTATTTGAAAACAAGGATTCAGGAAATACACCTTGAATAACCTTTGCTTTATTATATGAGGTGGGAATTCAGGTCTGGGGTTACAGCTGAATTGTGAAATGTAAGTTATTTCCATATTAGTCAGGCAGGGCAGTTCAGTTCTTGATATGGAGCATAAGCATATGCGTGACACACACACTTACAAACACACAGAAGCCCAAATCCTCGCCCTAATCCCAATCAGACCTTTTGGGAGAAGAAATTCCGGCAGTGCGATATTCGACCCAGGTGCTCCATGTCTGTTCTGTTGTGTGACTAGGTTAACTAATGGACTAGCTAATCAAAGGGTGTTGGTCATATCTGTCTCACCTTTGTCAATAGATGAGTGTTGACCTCTCAACTACGCCTGCCCCCAGTCCCCTCCCACAGCACAGCCGCAGAAGCCCCATACACTCATTCAAAACAATCCAGGACTAATCAGCACCTCCAGCCAGCTGGAATGTCCCCAGTTTCCATTGAAGTAGAGGCTTAGTGAAAAACCAGACAGGTATTCTGAACAGAAAACAAGCCCAGACTCATTCACTGATGAGGCTGCAGTGCACCATTATAAAAAAAATGGGAGTGTTTTGGGAGGTTTTGTATTTGTAGTCTCACTGCGAGAATACACTCTTGGCAGAGAAAATGTTGCAAATTCTGCAAAATGTGACTACTAATGCAGGCAAACAAACCGAAACAACACATCTTATTACAACTTAATGTGTTTAATCCCCATGGCAACATGAGTGATGTGTTTTCTTGATGGGTCAGACGCAAGAAAAGAACTGGAATCCGGTGTCTGTGGTGTCGTGCACCGCAGCGATGGCACTGACTAGCCATTCTCGCTCCACTAATATTCAGATAAGGCACAGTGTTGCAGCAAAACGGAGTGTTTTCAATGATTCCTGCTGCGATGCCATCCCTCCACTGTTATTACTGCACGTTCCATTACACCATGTCAGTGAGAGAAGTACATAAACACAGGGTACTGACAGACCCCCTGTCTCACACATGAATGGGAGAATTATCCAGCTCCCTCCTGCCCCAGCACATTCATTTTGGGATGCAGCTTTTGACATGTTGCAGACAGTGCTCCATTTAAGAACTATTTTTAAAGCATTGTAAAGCATTTAGTATGTTCAGTAACTCAGAAGTGACCACTAGATGGCACTGGAGAGAACCTGGCGTATAGCCTAAATTTAGACCAGGTTTTGAAAAGTGGCATAGCAAAAAAAGGAAAAAAAACGCCTATGGCAACACATGCTTTTTGTTGTAAATAGTTGTATATAGCTTGGTTTTATCTCAATTTTACCTTTTATATGTTATATTTGCAGCCTGCGTTTACATTTGCAACATTTAAAATGCTTGATTGAGAATGTTTGTGTTTTCCATAGTAAAAAGAACATCATTTTCCAAATCCGATTTTATGTGTTTTGTGTGTTTTTGGTTCCAATATGTTGATACAGTATGTCAAAGTGAAAAAATAATTGTCAGGTCAAATAGATGATGTTGTGCTGAAAAAAAACATACCAAACATTGGCATGGTAAACATTTTTTAATAAAGGCAAAATCAAAGGTATTCAAAAAACAGCCAAAATAGCCCAATACTCCTAAGGGTCAAGACATTTTTTTTCGCATGGGTTGATTTCCATTTATTCAATAGCAGTGGAGGAAGAAGTATTGACACCTTTAACTTAAAGTGGCTATTATCAATATTTTTATAATGACAATGGATCAAATGACTGTGTGTAATGTGAAAGGGTTAGTTCATGGTGACAAATCCACAGAGAATTATCACCTGACTCATGTCAGCTCTACAGAGCTTTATAGCTTCCATCAGCTCACTATTTTGGTTTTCCTGCTTGCACCTTTACTGTTTTGGTTCACAAAAAAGCTTTTAAAACTCATGGTACACTACCTGTCCAGCACCAAACATCAGACAAAGTTAACGAGCAGCTGGTGAACATAGTGGAGCATTTAGGACCTAAAGAGCCAGATATTTCCCTCAGGAGGTGGTGGAGACCAAAAACAGAGCTAAAATGAAAGTGAAACACGACTCCAAATGAATGCTAAAGTCGCTCTTAATCTGCTGGATGTGTAAATAAGCAACTGTTTGCTAGAAAGTTCACCATATCAACTTAAAAGTGATGATATGTAGGTGTTGTGTTTACACAGCTTGTTTCAGCTGCCCCCAAGTGGCCAAAAAACTATATTATAAAAGTAGTTCATTACAAGAAAAGCAGGTACAAATTGACCCTATTAGTAGCATGATGTACATAACGTATCAAAAGTAATTACTCATTAGGCAGCAGAATCGTCCCCATCAGAGTGTTATTGGTATATTATTGATTTATTAATACTGATGCATCAGTGTGTAAACAGCATTTTAATTTATCTGGTTGAGGTGAAGCTGATCGTATGTTTTGTATGAATCTTGATCTTCAAAATAACTTGTAATATTAGCTGTCAAATAAATGGAGTAGAGTAAAACCTTCAATATGTACCTCTGAAATGTGAAGTAGTGGTATAAAGTAACATAAAACAAAAGTACTCCAGTTAAGTACAAGTACCTCAAAATGTACTTAAGTACAGTACTTGAGTGAATGTACTTGTTACTTTCCACCTCTGTTCAATAGCGTGGATCTAGTTCTAGATCCAGATAGTATGCAAAATGGAATCTGTTACAGTTAGACAGTTGATCAGTGAAAGAAATGACCCATTAATTCGCAATAACATTATGCTAAGAAACACCATGACCCAGGATCACTAAGTATTGCACATGACAGTCAAAATAACAACACAAGACTTGCTTAGGAATTTTCTGAGGTCATCCCTTAAAGACATAAAGAGTTCACTGAAACTGCATCAAAACTGTTAGCTTTCATGCTCTTTTCAGTCTGTGTTGTTTGATCTATTTCAATGAAGACTGAAGTGAAAAGAATCACATTTAAATAGTGATTTTAAGAAATTGCAGAAATGTTGGACATTCGGGGAATTGCATCTCCTGGCTGCTGCCAAATTGAAATTGTGGAATTTGATTATGATTCCAGCTTTATTATTTTTGTTGTTTTTTTACAGTGACAGTGATTCTCAATAAGACCTAATCACATTGCACCATATTTGTCTAGAGCTCACACAAATCATATTCACACAGGGCCTCGGTATATTTTCCATGGGAGAGAGACAGCCCATTTGTATTCTGGGCGTGACATCTCGAATCTGCATCCAAATGGGGAATGAAATATTTATGCTGCAAAATGATGGCGCTTTTCATTGTCAAATTGCTTGAACATAAAAGTGCATTAGAAGGTAGGTGCATTCCTGCCCAGGCAAGTCGGAACAGAATCAGCCAATGAGGCGTCAGAGAGAGAGAGAGAGAGAGAGAGAAAGAGATGAGGGGAGTATCAAGGTAGAGACACAACCTCTGGGCGGCCTCGGGCTACAGAGCCTGCAGACAAGGCCGACACCCAGGAATCTCACACAAAAACATTCAAACTGCAATAAATGTCAAAAGCCTCTGGAAGCAAATACCATCATTTAAAAATAAAAAGAGCTTTTGTTTCATTATTCAACGATGGGATTATTATATACATTTGTTCTGAGGTACATCTCGTACTGAAGCCTGGGAGATGCAGAACATAAATATGAAGCAACCATAGCACACACAATAAAGTGTGCTCACAATGCATCATGTTTCACGCTATATACATAAATAAACTAAGCATCTGTCATATGTTTATGTAACATTTACGTGTGTCATTAGTGAACACATTTCTGAATTAGTGTTATAGCCCAACATACTGTAATTCTGATGTAGATGCAGATTGATGCAAATGTCTGCAGTGGTGGTACACTCCTACATCATACAGCAGTTTTGCCTTTTATCTTGGTGATTAAATTATGATTAAAATTAAAAGTGCAAAGACTATCAGGGTTAGCACCTAACGCCGTAATCCTAACCTAACCCCAAATTATTATGTAGCCCTTTTATTTTGAACTTTAATTTGGGAACTTGTTAACCACAAAGCTGTTTTTTTTAGTGATTATTGTTGTTGCATTATGTCAAATACAGTAGGCTACTGTTTCCCACATGTTGGCACTGTTGTGTTTTTATAGAATCTACTGATAACAGGGGAAATGAGGCTTAAATTGAATTCTATAATAAAAATAATAATATAATAAACAACCATTTCTTCGACACTTTTTAACATATGTATGTGGCATCACAGAGGCTTTTCTATGAATGTGAATTCTGTGTTGAAGCTCACATTCCTCACAGTGACGTGTTTCAACGGAGCCTCCTCTCTGCGTGCTGCCTTCAGGGAGTGTAGTGCTGAAATACAGCACCTCTTCATTCCACAGGTCTCTCTGTCTAAGGGTCGGCGCTCACCCCAAAACATCTCTGAATGACTGTGTTTCTTAACCAGTGATCGTGCTTGTTCATTCCAGCAAAAGATGCAGGATGCAGGTTTTTAGAAACATTAGGACTGAATTCACTGTTGACCAACCTGTCAACTTTTAGATTTGTCTCCTACTAGGACAAAAACTTTACGCTCAAAAGCACAGCAGTTTTAAGTTAACCCTCAGGGCTAACCTGGCTTTGAAACATTAAGCAAACAGAGAGACACTGAAGAGATTATTTTCCATAAACCCTGATAGATATTAAGTGTTCAAAACATATAAAACTGAAATGATGTAAGATGAAGCAGCCATCAAATCTACTCAGCAGAGCTTGTTAAACAGGCGAACGCACTTTGTGGACTGCTTGTTGTCATTGATGTTTCCATTTTTGCAATATTGTTTTAGTAATATCAATAAAAAATGCTACAAACACAATGCCTTTTTTTGTGGATAGTAGCTGCTGTTTAACACCAGTGCTTCTGATCTTATCTGAGGCAGCTCCCCAAAAACAGCACCCACCTTTGTCAGAGACTTCAAGGAGACTTCAGTTGATGCATTTGATGCATGCTGCTACATGCTGTCAGTGTGGTAAAGTCTAGCTGTGAAAAGAAAAGAAATAGGTTTTGTTAAGTATTTATTTATATATACATTTTAAACTAAGCAGCACTATTGGTTCAGACAGTTCACAGTGAGAGGCAACATGGCCAGTGGAGCTAAAAAAAATGCTCCTGCAAAGTCTTTCTCAGTGTGGTTAGTAAGCCAGACGCAGGGCTGCCTTCGAGCAGAGTGTTTTTAGAGGCTCGTTTTTCAGCTGTCACCTTCCAGAGGTCCAAAAGATTACCTCGAACAAGTCACACTGTCCAGAGCTATCTGGCCCACACAGAACACAGAGGTAAAGCACTGTCTGTCTCTAGAGCACAACAGCTCATAACTCAAAGATATTGGTGTCATTGTCAATAAAATCACATATAAAGAAGATTGGGCTCAAATGAATGTGCTCTCCTGAGAAATATCTCGTCAGGTGAGGCTCGGTGCAGCTCTCTACCTCAGGAATGTGTCGGCACTGTTCCTCCTCACCCATCCCCCCCCAACCCCCAACCCTGCCATTGTGAGGGGAAGGAATGCTTTTCAAAAAATCGGTCCTTTCACAGTGAGGGATGTCGGGTGTCGCCCCATTTTTCATTTACGGCTGAAGGGAGGATATACACTTGCAGCTAGAGAACAGGGCTGCAAAGTTTCTTGTTAACAAAATGTGTGTATGTATGTGTTTGGGTTTTTTTTCCTGCCAGAAAACAAAGTACACTATCTGTTGTACAGATGGCAGTTCAGTTAACTGCACTGTTATTTCAAGTTATTTTGATAATGTATTATTACAATGTGGATTATAGCGATTTTAGGGCTGAATGATGCTAGAATCTACAGCTATTTAACTAACGGCAAAGCCAATTTATTTCTTGTCACAGTTGCAAATTATCATTCAAATATTTTTATGAAAATGGGTTTGAAGGGCTTCTGAATTGCTTCAGAGATGCTCTGGCCTAATGAAGAATGCGGCTTTCCCCTAGAGAGTGAGACAAAAATGAGCACATTACAGCAGAGACTCATCAAATAATGAACATGAAGCCCTTATTAGATGAAAACTCCTTTATTTCATTTGTAAGTTTATGCCTTCCTTGGAGTCTTCTTTAAAAGCCTTTGAAGTGGATAAGATGTTGTGTCTGTTATGTTAATAAGACGTTAAAATACTACCTTTACCTTGATTCCAGTTCCTGTTTATTATTTCTTTTTCTTAAGTCTTGGCAATAAAACCCCGCCACATGGCAGGGTGTGGCAGCTTTTTATGGCTGAAAAATGGGTGGTCCTACTCAGGTGCTTGCATCTTATTGGTCGGCGCAGTCCTCTAAAACACCAATACCTGAATCAGGTAGAGAAAAAAGTCAGAGAGAACACAGGTAGCACATTGTCAGTTGGACCTTCAGTCCCTTGTGAAGAGTGCTTTTAGCATTTTTGCAGTTTGATCTGCATTGCATTCACAGAGTCACTGGGGAACTAAAAGGGCAAATAAGGTGAGTAATGCATTTTAAGCAAGGTAAGGCATTCATCTATGCACAGAAATAGCTAAAAGTCTAATCTTGCAAATACTTCAGACAGTAGATTTGTCTGGAGCTACAACTTTAGCCAATACTCTGTTACAAAAGTACTTGTGGTGAATTTATTAAGATGATAAAATCACCTGGAGAAATCATATGCTTGGAAGCAGCATTTGTATTAAAATTCAGCAGGGCCAACAGAGATTTTTGGAAGTAGGAGGGGAGCAGTTGTGTGAAAAAGTAATTAAGTCTAAGTGCATATAAGAGGGGAAAGTATGACTATCAGAAAGCTTCAGGTGTGGGGAGTGAGCGATGTGTTGAGCCGGTGTTGTGTTTCCCTAGCAGCGTGACTCTGAGGCGGACAGATAGTGAGGCTGGCCGTGGTGTCTGGTGGCAGCGGTGGGCTCGAGGAGGGCTGTGGTGGGGGTTGCATCACTGATGACTAAACAGTCATTCAGCTCAGGCCTGTGATAACGTGCCAGAGCCCAGGATTTCGACAGCAGCCTGAAACCCTGGAGCCACAGAGCAGGGCAGGCCTGGTCTCGCTCAGGCTCAGGCTCAAACTTAAACTCAATAAAAGGGAGAGGCCAACATCCAATTCCTGCTGCACTCACTGCCACCCCCTCAACCTCGGAGGCTTCCTCATAAATCATACAGTCCCAATCGCCCGCTCAGCACCAGATGCCAGGGTCGGCCTCCATCCTGAAGCTCAACATTGAAACTAACACTTAAGCACTCATTGTTCCTGCAATAAACGCACTTATTGTGGTGCATTGCTTTGGGAAAACTGTGATGAATCAGAATCACAATGAAAATGTCTGATTGGAAATGAACAAGGCTGTCTTTGTGTATATTTGTGTCTTATATTCCAGATCCTTTCTGCAAGAATATTCCATGTGTTCTATCCTTCATTCCACCGGAGTCTGTATCTGTATTTAACCAGATTTCAGTGGTGTGAAGTGTAAGAAACATGGAGATGTGGCTTCATAAACTAACAGTCACAACACCAGAAGGCAAAAGTCAAAGAAGTAACTGAATTTGTTCCATTCTGACTGCATTTTGAATGTTGGAAACTGTATGATCATACTGTTTATGTGGTATATGGTACTGTAATATGTTGTATGTTTTTTTCCTGCGACATATAGAACAAAATATGTTGTGTATGTATTTACTGAGCAACTCAGTAATATGAATAAATTTCCTGACCTTGTGCCCTGCGTTTCTTTTTTTTATACAAGTGCAATATCTCAAATCATTACAGAGCCATTATACCACCCACACCCAACTTTCTGTGGTTCTCAGCCCCAGAGCATGATATTTTTTGTTTCATTAGCCAACATGGAGAATTTGAGACTCAGCCCACACAAACAACCTTTACTGTTTGGCAAATGAAGCTTATTAACAATTTAAAACATGCCCTCACTGTAGCCCACACAATAATGTCATTAAACATGTTTCTCCCTCCTAGAGAGATGCATCTCAACTACTCCCAGCAGTGCACATCAAAGGAAAAGACAAACATAATAGTCTATGCTGTTTTACTTTTCCATACCTCAATATTACAATTTCATTATCTACTCCGCAATACAGATTCCATATGTAGGCTAGGCTTTGTAGTTTTTCTAAAGCTAACTGCAGGGTTTTTCAACCAGACCAGGTCTGGATAAAGCTTTTAAGTTCAATAGAATTTTAAATAAAACAGAGCATTGCATCTGGGGGCTTGTGTGCATGCCCCTTCACTGCCGGGGTCTGTTTTGTTTTTGGTTCCTGACAATCAATCTCCTTTGGAGACTTTTTAAAATGTGAAATAATAATAGTACCACAGAGAAAAGCTACATTTTCTTGGCCCATGGTTATGCATGTGGGTACACTCATATAAATATAAATGCACCCTCCAAGTCTCAGTGGCGTGGAATGGAGTTTTCCCCGAAAGGCCTCTAAATGTCTTTTAGTTACTTAATGTTTTTGTTAGTCAGGATTTTAAGTGCATAGCTGCAAGCAATGCTAGTCTCTCAGACAACACAACACAACAGTTAGGAGTAGAGACAACGTGCAAGCTGAGATACTAAGAAGATGCCCCATGTTGTGTGGTCTGGTTAACCTGCAACAGTCACACCATAAAATCAGCTGTATTGCATCATAAGTCTTTGCAATACATACCTGATATTTACATTCTATTTCATAAATATCTCACAATATTCACATCATCAAATTATTAAAATGTAATGTTTGTAATGTGAGGCCTGTAATGTGATGCCAATTGTCAGAAGATAAATCGGTGGCAATTTTGATAATCAGTGTATTGTTTAATTCATTTAAAAACTCAAAACATTAGCCTTCTCCAGGTTCTCCAGTGTGAGGATTTGTTGCTTTTGACCGTCTCATATAATTGTAAATTGAATATATAGACTGAATAAGCACTTTGAAACATTGAGGGCTCTGAATTTTGGACATTTTATAGACTAAACAATGACTTTACTAATAAAATTAAAAGAAAATAATTGTTGCAACCCTCCAGTAAATTTCCCAACATTCACTGATGGGGGGGTAATGCATCCATAAACATGTTCTCAGTGCATGAATGAGTTTTGCATGGTGATTGGCCGTTCCAAAAAAAGACAAAGAATGCTACTCATACAGTTGCACTGTTTACAGTTTAAAGAAATTCTAGATCATTTGTAAGTTTTGAAAATAAACGTCGTGTATTGTTAGCCATAGATACATACATTTTTTTATATCTATGTTGTTGGCAGCATGTATCGAGTCTATACTACTTCAGCTGACATGAGAGTCTGGAAATTCTGTCCCTTCTTCGTCTTTCTGCTTCTGAGTTCAACACTCGGCGAGGACACAGGTGAGAGCAAATGTTCCCACGGCAGGTGCGGTTACATCAGCAGCCAGCGTGTTAAAAGGAATCAACTGAAAAAAGCTCACAGTGAGACTGAATTTGCTGATTGCTCTGTTCTCTGTTGTGAAATGTTGATTATTCAGTTTCTATTCTCTGCAGCTGAGGAGGGTAATGTGACAGTTTCACACCACACAAGCAGCACTTGCTAATTGATAGCGCAAGCATGCTGCAGAAATGCTGTGCAGTGTCAGCATTACGCTTCATTAACTGGAATTTACAGTGTACTGTATGGTCATGCCTACATGTGACAGCTACAGCTTATGTACAAGCTATGGTCCTGTTGCCTACTGGCTAAACAGGTGTCCTTCCTGGAGGTTGTACACCACTTATAGTGATTAAAGTGTGTGTTTACGGCTGTTTAGTGTCAGAAGACATCGGTGTGCATCAGCTGGAGCGTTTAGTGGAGCTGCTGACATCTAAGGAGTGCGAGGACCTTCTGTTCGCCCTCTCTCACCCAGAGGAGAACATCTTCCTGCACCTTGAACGCCTCTCACCAGAAAAAAATCAACTAGATCTCAAGCCACGAGCCAAGAGAGACACCTCTTCTGCTGAGGGTTAGTACTCATCATCACCTGAACCACATCTCACCTGAGACCTGAGGCACTTTAGACTACAGAGATCATAGATGTCTAATGCATGTATTAAACGATAGGCTCAAGTCTATATTAAAACAGTACTTACAGTACATGCTCTTATATACATTGAAAGAGTTATTTGTCGCTATGATGATTTCTCCTGTCGATACTGGCCCTGAAGGGACGCCTTCTTAAAGCAATTTTAATGTAAGTGATCGGGGACAAAATCCACAGTCTGTGCAAAAATGCATACTAATGTTCAGCTGAAGCTATTATGACAGACAACAGTCTGTGTTAGACAAATTAAGTGGGTATCTTTCAAAGTTACAGTCTTTTTAGTACAAAATGTACTAAAAAAGAGGAAACTTTTTACTAAAAAGACTGTAACTTTGGAAGATACCCACTTGATTCATCTAACTCTACCACTGAAGCCTCATATTCTCTTCAGCTGAACTCTGGGATGCATTTTTGCACAGGAAGAGGACTGTGGATTTTGTCCCCCATCACTTACATTGAAATAGCTTTATGAAGGGATCTCTTCACAGCCAGTATGATAGCCAGGAGGAATGATTACAGCAGCCAATAAATCTTTCAACGTACATATGGATATGTGAGTACTGTATGAGATAGATTTGGCAATATGTGAGCTTATCCTTTAGGAGTTACACGCTATAAACTGTGATAAGGTAGAAATGAAGAGTCCACCCTGAGACCTGTCTGTTTCTCACTTGTCCAGCTCAGCTCGGTGAGTTTCTGGCAGCAAGCTGACTGTCAGAGACCTGTCTGTCTGAGGGCCATATGTTTTGTGTTTACTAGATAGCGAGGCTCAGTGCCGGACGGCCCTGACACACTGGCTGCTGAGGTACGGCGAGCAGACCTACTACGACAGGCTTTCTCGCGCCTTGCAGCACATCGGCAGAACAGACATCGCCATTGGTGAGAAACAAATGGAGACAGAAAGAACTCATGTGCCCCCCCCGAAGCATTGAATAATCTTTTTAAATAGAATAATTTTGTGTGGTGCCACTAATGTAATGGGTTTCAAATTAAAATGGCTCACTTTTTATGTACAATACAGCGTTGTTGATTGCAGCAAATCTCATGAGCAGACATCTCAGCATGTCCCTTGACAAAAGGAAATTGGAACAAAGCCTCATTTGGGTACATGGCGGTGTATTTTTCAAAAATTGGTTTATTTCGGTCAAGAAGGCCTCCGTAAGACTCTAACAACAGTGTGTAATTGCTTCATTACTTTGAGATTCGTTTTAATTGGAACTTCAAATGTGGCATATTTTGCACGCTGCCAGTCTCTGGCATGTGTTGCAGTCCAGTGTACACACAACTCCACAGCCGAGTGGCGTTGGATAGAAGGAGGTGTAAATGATCTGACAGAGGACTCAGTGGAACTGACACAAGCCACGGAACAAACCATCTGCTCCTTTCATCAGCAGCTTTGGAGTAAAAAAAAAAAAAAAACGAAAAGGAGAGGATGGGAAGAGATGAGTTATAAGACATGAGCGGGGCTGGATGAAAAAGACTGTGTGGATGCAGAATGCAGCAATTATCATACACTTGATTGCAGTTCTGAAGAGATTTACTCATATGTAGAAACTTGAGAGGTTCACTTTGTTTTATCCTGAAGCAAAGGACAACAGTTGTTCTCCTGCCAGAACTAATTATGTTCAGGGCAAGAAAACAACAATTAAATTTAAATCTACAATCTATTATAGGATGAAATACATACATGTTTAGCACTTGAAGCGACAGAGAAGTACTTTTAGGTTGGCCCTGTGCTTGCTTGCTTGTGTGTTTACAGAAGTGGGGAAGAACATCAACCAGGACAAAGCCTTGAGCCTGAAACGCAATGTTGAAGACTATCACAAATATGTTAGTTCTTTAAACATCCCACCGGTACAATCAGACACAAAGGACCACCAGCAGCATAAAGACCAGAGGGTCAGAAAAAGAAGAGGTAAGGTCATTTGTCACGAAGCTTGAAAGAGTCACATTAGTTGGGTACAAATAGAATTAGTGATGGAGAACAGAGTCTTAACATGTGTGGTCACATCTAAGCTCCAAATATTTTCGGCTATTGATGTCAAGAGGAGATTTTTGGGTTATCCCTCTGGAGACTGTCAGAATGACAAATAATATAATGTTTCGCTGAACCCTGAATCTATTAAGTGTTTAGATGAGATGCCAGATTAGATTTGGTGGCCGTGGGCATGCTTCCAACTCATTACTTCTCAACATCAACACTCTCACTATATGAGGAGTATTTCCCAGGATGCCTAGAAATTCAAAAATGTAATTATCACCTGTCCATTTTTTGGGAGGGTGCTTCATTCAAGTTAAAACTTGACAAAAATGCTCCCACAGTCCTTTGAGACGCCAAGTGTGTCTGTCCTGTTTGTCCTGTGTGTGTATGTGTGTTAGTAAGGGATCTGACATGGCGTGACCTGGATCTGATTGTGGAGCGGGCTCCTGTACCTCTGTACCAGAAGGGGCCTTTGGATGTAGCTCTGCCACTCTTGTATGGCATCCTGCTGGGCTTTGGAGGTACCTTGCTCGCAGGCGTCTCTATACTTTTCGTCATCATCCACATCTCCCGTAGAAACCAGCAGAACCGTCACCCCAGGGTCACCAGCAGCAGCCCCAGCAGTAAGCTCATGGTTGGAGATGTAATGTTGGAAGATGCAGCTTCAGGGAGGACAGAGGCTGCAAAAATCAGCAGCTTAAGGGTTTAAATTGTCCAGGAAGCCATGAAAGTAAAGTCAGCATCACATCAGGCCCAACATTTAATGCATGTGGCGTACATACATAAATAAAGGCGAAATAGATCATTTTGTCCTCTTTCTATTTATTTTACGGAAGATTTAAAATGCCAAAATCTTCCAATCTCTTTGTCCACAATGATCAGCAGAACCAATACAGAAACTCAATATCGATTCCACCACACCACCACTAATTACGACAAATATGATAAGAATAATTCCGTTTCAGATAAAGTAATTATCCATGCTGTGTATTGCTAGACTGGTAAGCATTATTGTCTTGCCAGTGGGTAGATGACTTGTGGTGTGACAGATGCGCTGGAACCCAGCCCTCACACCAAAGGTTGTTCCGGTGTTACTGTGATAGTGATGCCACTTTCCATTTCCCCTCCAAGTGACGGCAATGTGCCCGTCTGGCATCGAAGAACAACTAATTATCCAGCCTGGCGCCTGCTTCCCCGGAGCCTGCCGATACCTCCACAGGCAATCCAAAAGACTAATAACAATGACAATGCTAGCAGACAATGGAGCACTCTTGGTTGTGATGGCAGCTTCTGGTGGGTGACAGAAGCCAAATAGAAAACACAGAGCTATATTTTTTGAACGTGTGAAGTAGCAAGGATTGTTAGCAAGCTGAAATAACTTGATATATGAGATGCTGCAGCAAAGTCGGTCCAGAGACTGGCACGGGAAACCAAACAGAATAAAAATGTCCATATTAGAAGATTCAAATGAACTTTGTTGACTTGTGCAAGCTTTAATTACGAAAATAATTTGCTCACAACGGGGCTATTTTTCAGATACTCTGCTGAGTATGTTTCATAATAGCAAGACAGAAAACACGCTCGTGGCACGGGAGTACTTTCTAGCTTCTTGTTCCCCGTTTCTTGCGCTATCCCTACTTTCTTCTTCGTAATTGAACTAATTACTTCATTATACAAATCTGGCCTAATGTGCTTCAGGAGGCAAACAGCTTGGATTAACAGTGGCACTAAGCAGCAATTACAGACAATTAGTTCATAAATCAACATTTAAACAAATTATAGTGCCAAGCAGAACTGTGTGAGCAAAGCTCTAAAAGGCCAAAAGGGCAGTTTTGACTTATTACCTAAATAATTACCTAAAAATTCTGACACATACTGCATGTTCTTCTTCTATATCAATATTATAATAAATGCTCTTTTGGATTAGAATTGTTCTAATAATCTAATCCATAAACCATGCATAGTACTTGATTTGAATTTTACATATTTGGCACATAAAGCAAAATCAATAACATATAGTAATGACATTTTGTAACAGTTTGTCTTTCTCACCATGTGTCTTTAGGACAACATTGTGTTTCACCTTCATCACTAAGCTTCCCAGGTGGCACAGCAGAACTCTTCACAACAAAACTTCCTCTGTCCTTCAGTTTTCCCCCGCTGGCTGTTAGGATCCTGCAGGTGCTGACTATGACAGGTTCACCTGCTGTGGGCTCACCTGCATTTCTGTAAGCAGTGGAGAGGAAAGCCGGAGTACTGTATGCCTGAATGACTCACAGAAACAGCATGCCACATGGGGCCTGCATCATGGTTGTGACACTCCATAGCGTAGCCAAGGTCCCACCAGGAAGCTGCTCTTAGTGGATAAAAAAAAACACCTCGAGCTTGTTGAGGCACACTGCATAACATTGGAAAATATACAGTACAGTGCACAATTTCATTTTCTATAAAGCAGAGCCTGATCATGTGATAGTCTGCCAGTCCTTTAAGATGGATTTCATTTACAGAGCACTGTAAATGAGCACCGGAATAGGCCAACATTTATTTCAAACCATTCTCATGCAAAGTGATGAAGCAATCACAAGACGTCATGGATGAATAGAGAAAAAATCTGACATGAAATTGACATTTACAGCCAAGGCGAAGCCAACGCGTGAGGGTACGGTTTCCAGGCATGTCCATTCTCATGTAAAATAGGGCTTTTTCTTTTTTTTTTTTATTCCAGTGCTTTCTTTGGGTTATTTCATAGTTTGTGGACTAGCAGCTTATCAGACTGGATTCTCTGAGGAGGGCACATCTGTCTCTTGTCATTGGCTCAGCTCAGCATAAGGAGTCAAGTGTTTGTCTGGATGAAAATGTAGATGGACGGGATGTGATGCGTGGCAAGGGGACGCTCAGACAGAGGGGCTGTGTCCTTGATGTGCTGAGGCTGAGCGTTCTGCACTAGGGCCTCTGGGGTGTGCTTAGTGTCACTAAAGGCTTTAACTTCCCCCTCCCTCCATTTGCATCTTCATTCATCTGCAGGGCCACTGAGGTGCTGCAGTCCCCACTCAACCATCACTCTCCCTTTGCTCAATATATATGGATCACAGGAAACAAGATCACAACACCAGCTCTTTTACAGTCATACTTTCTTTTAATCGCCTCGGCTCCAGCTTTCACAACTTTGTCTTTCATGGTTTCCTTGGGGGAATCTGAGACTTCTTCAAAGTTTTTTACTGCTGATCAGACAAGAGCTGCTCTGTGGGTTTACAGATAAAGCCACAGTGCCATCCTGTGGTCATGATGGGTCATTACAGCAGACAATCAAAATAATGATTGATATTACAGTTGAGAATTGTAGTTTTAATAACTCTACTGAGCAGTTTTAAATGGCTTCAATAAATCTGCTGCATGCTGTAATAGTAGAAAATAATGTGAATAGTTATGTATTGTTTTATCACAGTGATACACAGAGAGAGAGCAGTAAAAGTCATTCTGCATTCAGCTTCTCAGGTAGATTATAAAAAGATTTTTACTTTTATCCAAATAACTAGACATATTTTCCAAACTGACATATACTGTATATTGTTTTTTTTATTGCTTTACCTCTAAGAGCAGCTGCATAGAAGCAGCCATGAAAATCTGCGGTTGTTCAATGTAAGCAAGAGGTGAGTAGATGGTCATAACATGGTGCAGTTAGACAGCTGTTTTTAAGAGAGCAAGGCACAGTGAATCACCAAGCAGTGCTGTTGTCACAATAACGGGGAAATGCTTCATAAGCCTACACATGTTAAATGGCCAAAGCTGTGAGTGTAATGCCTTGGTACTTGCATGCATGTTGATGTGCAACAAAAAGAAACTCCCATTGCAAATCTCCCTCTTATCTTTTATGATTTTTTTTTAATTGTGTTCACTTGTGAAAAATAAAAAAAGGATATCTGGATGTTTCTACTGCATTGCATAAAGCACACTGAAGTTTAAAGCAATTAATTTGTGCAATATCGGTTTAAATAAACCTGATGACTTCAAAATAGAAACAGGTAATTAAAGACAATATCATGTTTTAGAATTTATAGTCCCTAAGTTTAATATCATGACACACTGTTGAAAGTCCAGGCAATAGGCTTGCTGTCAATCTTCATGCATTCAATTTAGCTCTAATTTAAAAGAGATAATAAATCACCACCGCAGCTAAATTCCCCTGATGACAGGTGAGTCATGATAGAGAGGTAAACAAAAGCAGTAAAGGGCTTCGGATAATGGCTGCCTGGCTTGTCTGTTTATTGAGATAAAAGCAGGAGATTTCTCCTCTGAGCTTCAGACAGGTGTGTTTCCTTTGCACCAGAGACAGAGGCACCCATGGGACACCACACAACAAGAGAGCAAAACCAAACTGGTCTGAACCACAAAATGAATGAAAAACCACTGAAATTCAAACCCACCGATTTTTTCTCTTCTCCATTTTCTCTTTATTTTCAGTTTGTAAGCTTTGTGTTTTGAGGTTAATGAGTATTATATGGAGCGCTTTCATGTAGAGCTCGCTGGAAAGCTAATTTGCAAATGTTTGTGTTAATGACTCTGATACACTATGCAGTTGAAGCAAGGGGCAATTTCACTAATGCTTGTGTTGTTGATGGTCTCAGCCTGCTCTGCCTGACAGACATTTGTAGACACTCAGACACGGCTGCTCTTTGTCTCTAAAGTCTGATTCAAGTGTCAGCTGAGCCGCACTCATGACAGTTCAATTCTTCAAGCCTGACATTAATACAGTACGTCAACGTGTGAAGATGTAACTGAAGTGAAACTGATGGTTCTCGTGGAGGTTTCAAGCAGCCCTTTACTCTTAGTGTGCAGAGTCTAATCATCACTTTGAACAAACTCTGTCTCCAACAAACACATGTTTACATACAGGGCTGCTGTGGTTACAACCACATATACACAGCTATATTGACATGCTGTCAATGTAGATGGAGATCCTGACAAATAGATTAAAGACTGGTGCATTGGCATAAAACCCAAGCAACTTGAAATGACAATTCAATACACAACTTTACAACTTAATGGATCAGTTTAAGCTGCAGCCAATCATGAGCTCTGATTCACCATATTGCATTAAAGCGTCTCCTCACTCATGTCCTTTTTGGCCCGTGAGTTTAACAAGCAAGATACTCAAAACTAATGAAGTAATTGTGCACAAGCTATTAAATTATGATTGTGTAATAACACTCACAACACCCCTGATGACATGTTGCAAAGCATCATGTGGCTTCCTCCCATGCTGTAGTGTTCTAATGAGTTCCCTTAGCGTTGCACCACACTGCGTTGTTTTGCATTGTCTTGTCTAATTTCCCCGCTGATACTGAACAGCTCAGTAAGGAGCTGGTATCTGTAGTCATCACACTGCGGTTTTTATCTAATAAGAAGACAGGAGAACAAACAGTACCTGCCGTTCTGTTTAATGAGTTGATGGCATGATAAAACACCTCACTGATGACACTCATTTGCATATCTGTCCAACATGATGGCTGCAAATCTGTCTTTGTCTTGATGGCATGTTCAGAAGGAAGGTCAAATTTGTTTATCTTTCTAAAGCTTTATCTTCTTGCTCCAGCTTTGGTCTATGATACTGTTTATGCAGTTTAATTTAATTCCTTCCTTCCTCAACCCACAAATAAATAAATAAATATATTAAAAATATAAAAATGCAGACAACTTGGAGCTTTTCCGCAGCCTTCAATTTCAAACTCTGTTTGTATTTTTTATCATTCCATAAAGTTCAATGTCTTTTGAAATAATTAACACAGTGATTACTTTTAATACAATAAGGGTACTGTGAAATGAAAGAACTCATTACATCTACAAGTTGCTGAAGAGAAAAACAAAAAGTGTAAGCAGGTTGAGCAGTATTTTCCATCAGACATGGGGTTGTGGCTTAATTTAACTATAAATAATTAACCATTCTCCAGTCAGAGACGCAGACTCAATAATTTTATGCCTTAATTAATCACCAGAGAATGTTCCATTGTTGGTGCATTTAATTGCTGTTGAACTACTGGAATGAGACAATACACAACATTAATTAATACCAGCTATCAATGGTCAGATTTGCCCTCAGCAACTTTGTAAACAAACCCTGTCCAAAGACAATTTGCTGACATTGCACAATCAAGATTTATGATTCCCTGGCTGCAAAGTGGTTTGTTAATGAAGCAGAATAGATCCCCATACATAGGTCTATAAAATGCATATGCAAAGCACCAACTGCTGTCGCTTGATCAATGTCAGACAGCCATTATTAAAATTTCCAGAGGTGGTTTTGGTTGCCCTGTCCTCCTCATTCCCTCAGATGGCTCTTACAAGCCCACAGCACAATCTTTTAATAAAACTTTCCGGCTCTTTATGAAAGCGCTCCAAATTCAAATCTTCTTCTTCTGAAAAGTCAGAGCTGAATATTCTCTCAGGGACAGCTCTTCATAAAAGCGGGCGAGTGCTAAATGACAAGGTCCCATGACTGAACGAGGAGATACCCTCTGACACCATGCAATTAGTCTCAATAGTATGAAACCACTGGGCGTGTAAACAAATTTAATACATAAATCTCTCCGTCTCAAATTTTTAAAAGGGACCTTGTTAATTAAACCATCATGGTCAATGGATGTGCAAGGGGTGTAAAATTAATTTTTATGCAAACTTGCAATTACAGGGATTGAGAATCTAGTCCATTATAACAGTATCTCATTTGAAAAAGGGTTTAACTAGAAGCATTTCATAATTCAGCGTAATCATCATTTGACCTCCAGAAAGGATAGCGGTGTTTTTTTCTACCTATAGCTTAACTGATAAGGGGTAATTATAAGGAACAATATCAAGAAGGTCAAATTAAAAAGCTAAATAGACCAAAGCTGCCTATAGAAAATTTAGATCAATGAAAAAAAGAATAAACGCAATAGACCCATAACTTTAAATGTAATGAGGGCAGGGAGCGGTAAAAAGACAGTAACAAAAGGTAGCCTGGCTCTGATGGGTGGGTGTATTCCAGATGTGAGCTGGCAACTAAAGAACGTCGCTGGTGTTAAATCAGTCTCCGAAAAGTGCCCCTGAGCAAGGCCAAAGTGCTTTACCCTGACTGATCCTGCACTGTAATCTCTCAAAGAATGGATAGAGACAGTAGCATGTATCCCAATGTACAGTACAGGAAATTATATGTGTCCCATACTGCTAATGTTGGAATGCATCTGCCAATTAAACGAAGATGAAGCAAAATGTTTTTCCAAAGATTTAATACTTTTTTTTGTTTTTCAAGGTTTTTCTCAGCTGTGGGCAGCTCCTCTATTTCTTCTGTGCATTGCATTGTGGGACTATAGTGTACATCAACAATACACTCTAAAATCAAGCATTTATAGTTTGCACAGTGACTGTTTTGAGGACTTAATTTTGTCACTTTTTCAGTGTGAACACTACATACTCAACACCTGCTTACAATTAGGACGTAGTATGCAATTGGGACATAGCTTATGTTTACGTATAATTAGGACACACTATGTGAAAAGGCAGTCAAGTTCTCTTTTCTTGTATACACAGTACACAGACAAGAAAGGGCAGAGTGGCATAATGGCTCATAACCATGTGACAAACGACGGTCAAACTAATTCTTTTAATTTGAATATTTCCCTAATTCAAATTAATTAAATCAGGGCTTCGACAGACAGACTCAAAACAATGAGGGGGGAAAAGACAGAGAAGGATGAGCTGCTGGTGAAATTAAACACATGCGCACACACACACACACACACACACACACACACATTAAGTGATGAGAGACTTTCCCAGAGCTCCAAATTAAAGCTGATGGCCATAGAAACCTTGTAATCACTTGTGGTGCCAATTTGCTGCAGAGAGGAAGGAGAGCAGGGGAGCAGATGTGTGCCAGAATACCTTAGGATGATTTCTTAATAGCTTCATAAATCCATTCATGCATCACAAGAATACCAACACCACTGTCTACCTGCTGCTGGGCTACACACCGCAGGCCTTTAAGCACCTGCTACACAAACACAAGTTAGTTGTCCCACATATTTCTCTTTACAGTCACTCTATTGATCCAACTGGCAACAATTAGATGTGTTATTTGGGTTGTTGTAGCTTTATTGTGCCTTATGGAATATGATGGAGACTGTGGTCCTTAATAGAGTTTGCAAGACAACAAAGTCATGAAACTGCTGATGCTATGTATTCCTCCTTTCATTTGTGTTTAGCCTTTCTCTGTGTCTTGGCTCCACAGGGACTTAGCCAGACTGCTCAGCTGGCTATACCTCACAGCTGTGGCCATGCACACTCTCAGTTAATTACAAGACCACTTCTGTATGACTGCGCAGTCAGCAGGTTCACTCCACAGTTGCTGTGACGGGTGGGCGAACTGAGCCTCAGAGCTGCCCTCATTATCTGCTCAGCGCTTTCTTGTTATTGAGGTCTCATGTGCTGGTATGTCCCACCCCCTGTCAGTGGAGTCAAGTACTGATTATACTGTGCCCGACCAAAAGGTAAAACATTTTATTTAGATATTATTTATTGATAGTCAGAAAAAAAGATACAAGATCAAGCACAGAATGTATTTTGGCAACAATACATTTCCATAAATTACAGTGACATTGAAGATTATTGTTAGTATCTTCGGCTCATCTTCACTGCAGCAGTCAGTGCTCAAAACATTTCCTGTAAAAGTAAAACTAGTCTTAGATATAGAATAATGGCTTCATGGTGAATAAAAGTAAGTAGGCGAAATTGTCATTTTTGTATCAGCTTGTGTGGGCAAACTAGTGCATACCTGCTCCAGATCCTTCTCCTCGTCAATGTTAAAGGCAAGTTCCTGTCTTGCTTTCTCTGCCTGTGAATGTACATATTTAATGTCAAACAGGCATGTACACAAACACTAACATGACTTTGCTCCCTATGCCCTAATGACGGTGGTAGTAGAACACATACTGATGTTAGAGGCAAGCTTTAAAGTAACTCTAAAGTGATCACATCCCTGGTATCCACCAGAAAGAGCAACTTTTATCTCAGGTTTCAGGTTTTTTTTACTTGCTGGCAGCTGGAGAGGTGTGCCTCGGCAAATACATGCATAACATCTCTTAATGAATCCATGAATTAAAGATGGTCAATTTTGCAACATTGTTATCCAAATCAACCGTGTTTTAAATCCTGCTGAAGACAACGTCTGTCCGGTCAGTGCTTAAAAAGTTGCCTATGCTTAGCAGGCAGTAGGAGAAGACAAAATCAGGCACACAGCATATAATAAGCAGCATGACCTTGGCTTAACTTACAACTTTGTTTGTTGTGGCACTTAATGTGTCACAAAAATCTGTGTGATATTTCTGTTTACCCTTGTTGAACCAGATATGGTGACAAAAGCTGTGATAAAAGAGGAATGTGTTACTTGGAAAGTAAATCTTGCTTTTCTACTCTTCTTAATCCCTCCCTATATCCCTAACCTTAGAACCTTTGAACTGCAGGTGTTTGTGTGTGATGTTATGAAAAGGATTTGTACGATACGGTTATTTTATACAGTGAGGGGCCCTACCTTTAGGGAGACTCGCCTCTCTCCAGAGGTGTGCTGTGCAAACAGAATGGCATCGTGGACAGAAAGGAAGAGATTACTGCTGGGAATATTGCCGTCATCAAAAGCTCCTCCAGCCTCCAGTTCCTCATACACCTGGGCTGCAGGCGGCAAGACAACAAATATCACACGAGGACTTGAACACAGTGAAAGTGATTTTGCCTCAATGTTCATGTTCATGGTATTTAAAGAGAAATAAAATGGCTATACTATTTGCCAAGAGAAGAACACTGATTTGATGCTTAAAGGTAATCAATCACAATAAATTACAATTACTGTGGATCACCACTTTATCTCACTAGGAAATGGAAGGCACCCTGTGACAAGTGCTTAGACATGTAATCTCTGACTTGCAATTGTACTCTATTTCTACCAGTGTCCTTCACAGACCTTACTTAATGTTGAATGAATGACTAGGTCTCTGTTGCCATGCCAACTGTTCAGTAGAGCCAACAAGTGTGAAATGCACTTAAGCCATTTAAGATGTTACCTTGAACATTAGCCAGGTATAGTTTAATGCCCAGCATCGCATAGCTTGAGTTCATCTGTGTGGGAAATAAAGGAAAGAAGACTGTTCAAGGACATGTTGGAATAACCATAATTGTATACACCCATACTCAATCTCCCAAATCAAAGAACTTCTTGACACAAAAAGGTTCAATATTAGATTTGTACAGAAAATAGGTTCTTTCTAGTGTGTGGTACCCCAATTTTGCCTAATCCAGGTTAGTAGCTCTCTTGTTTTATTTAGACATTTCTCTTGCATTTTAAATGTCTGTTTTTCTTTAGCATGGATTATTTCAACATCAGAAACTGAAATGTCGAATCATGCTCTGATTACACCTTTTGTAAGTCAAGTGTCATTTAAGGCTAACTGTTAGCTAGTTGATTCTAGCTAACATTAACCGTCAACTGAAAATTTAAAGTTCCCAGTAATGTGAACAATTTAAATAAACAATATCAGAGTATATGGTAAGTATAATAATGTATAACAGCAGTATGCCTTCTCTCAGTTTCATAAAAGATGTTTTATTTCAAGAAAGTAGCTGGCCTGATGTTAATGCTAGCTAACATTAGCCATGTCAGTGAAGCTGCATGCTATTTGGGTTATACCTAATTTTACTTTACATGTGTAACATCATTTTTTTAGTGAAGTTATTGAATGACATATTACACTAATGGTTAAAAACATACAACTTGTGAAATTATAACCTGTAAATGTTGTATATCATCATCGTCATCGTTGTTGTTGTTGTTTAATTAAATGGAAACTTTCAATAAAGAACCATTTGTTTTAAGAGTGAATCTAGTAGTACTGCAAACAAGCTTGTAACCTTTATCAATACTTTGATGCCCATTAGGTCTATGAAGCAGACCCCTGCCAAGTCGAGGATGAGGGTGTGGAAGGGCATGGGCTGGGACTCCAGTGTGACAGCAGAGGGACTGGGTGGCTCTTGGTCAGGCGCCTGCTCGCTCAGCTCAATGTCACTACAGCGGAAGTTGACATAGCTGGAGGGAGGTTCAGGTTTGTTGGCACTGCCATCGTTCATATCAAAGTCATTTTGCAGTTCAAGCTGAGATATGGTCTAGATTTAGGGGAAGTACATAGAGAAAGGTGTACAGAAAAGGTCACAGGTTGTATTTTCGGAAAATCTTTGTAATGTTTAACTGAGTGGGAAATATTGACAGTAGAATCATGACTCATTAAAAAGTTTTGAATGTGTTTCCGGCTATGAGCTGTTAGGTAAAACGTGTGTCATGCATCATATATACTTGATCCCACCTGAGCCTTCATGTTAACCAAAGAGCTGGGTTTCCTCCTTCTTGTCTCCTTGTCCTTCTTCTCCTCTTTCGCTTTCTCCTTCTGTTCTTTCTCTAAGAACTTCCGCCTGGCCAGGATAAGTTTGCCAGGGTCCAGCCTGGTCTAGACACAAACACGCCTATGTAAACATCCATGCGCCACATGAACACATCCATTCAAACCTGGCTAACCTTGAGTGACAGCAAAAGAGGTCATTTTTTCACTGTACCTTTTTGATGACCCTCTGCCGAAATATTTCAGCATTTGCAAAATAGAGTGGTGAGCAGTAGTTCACTATTTTCACACCTGTTATTGACGTGACCTGTGGGGTTATTACAAAAAAGATTAGATGCAATTCCCCTTATATTATGTGTAACAACATGAATACACAAAAATATTTAGTTTTCATACCTTACTGTACACCTTCGGGTTTTTGTAGATATCTGTAGCCACAATCTGAACCATTTCCGAACCATTACGACTACGAGAAACACATTAAAATGAGTAATACATTAATATACACTTTACACTGTGTCTTTTTTAAATGTTCAAAAATAGAGCATATTGCTTGGAGTTTACTCACAACTGTGTCTTGAATATCACTACCAGGATGGAAAATCCCACTCCGATAGCAACTCCATAAGGCAAGCTAAGAAAGAATGTGGCCAAGAATGACACCACCCACACACACTGAAAGAGAAAGAACAATAGAATAAGATAAAATACGGGGAAAAAAAGACATTGCATTGTGCTGCAATATTGCATCCAAGGCTTTGACTTACACAGTCCAATTTGCTCTTTTTCCATAAGTAATAGGGATCAGAGAGCTGTAGGAGCGTGTTCTTCAGGTTGACTGCAATCAAGGCTCCAAGCACTGACTGGGGAAACCAAGATTACATACAGCAGGTCATTAATGATGCCTACATTTTTCTCTTACCTCTACTTAAAGGTTTTGTATAATTATCTAAAGGCGTTAGTATCATACTCGTATGTCCACCTACTTTTGGAAGTGGTTTCAGGAAGGCTCCCAATGCAAGCATAGTAACCATTACGACCAGCATCACACATAGACTGGCAAACTAAGAGAGGGCAGCAACAGAGGTGCAGCAGTTTGAGATATTATTTATAGTCCATACTATTTTTCATGAAATACAGTTACAGTGCTTTGGAGAGGTAACACAGCACTCACCTGTGATGTTCCACCAGCACTGTCCACAGCCAGGGTTACAGACAGGGCACAGCAGATCACATGGATCTTAAAGAAGGACCCGAGGAAATTGCTGCAGCCAAGAGCCAACATTTCCTGTACAAGAACATGCATGCGGTATTTACAAAATGGAATAAAATGCTAATTTTGAACTAGTAAAAGATGTTCTTCTACCTGGTTGGGGTCCACATCGTAGCCATGCTTGGCTGCAAGTGTCCTGCCCATAGCCAAGTTGATGACGTACCCCACGATTGCCAGGGAGAAAGCTGTGCTCAACATGTCTTCCCATTGACTCACTGTTGGCAGGATTGGTGCTGGGAATCTGGAAAATAGAGACAAGAAATAAATCTAAATTGAATTATAAAAAATCAGTTGCATGAGTCATTTTAATTCATAAAGCAACCATTGATTCTAAATGTGCTGATGTATGCTTTACCCCAAAGGAATTTCTCCCACTATGTCCATGTGATAGATCTCAGGAAGATGCAGAGGGCCTGAGATGGCTGTGGCCACCACCACCTGTGTAGAACAGTGATAGGGATCAATCACCGCTATCGACCTTGTACTGTATATTAGTAACAAAATTACAAAAGAAATCTGAGCACTTTTGTGTCTACTTACAATAATGATCTCCATAGGAATAGGGAAGGGCAGCTTGTGGCGGTAGCGCGCACTCAGCTCCTTCACCACAATCAGAACTATGCTGCTGACCAGAGCAAATACTAACGACGCTACGTTGGTATCAGGAAGGCCACATATAATATCTACAAGAGTCTGTGACAAAGAATTAAAATTACATATTTTATTGGTAAATCATACCACCAAAGTCACAATATGAAAGAGTCACTTACATATACAACGGCCAGCGGACCACTATAAGGTGGCACTTTGATGCCAAAGATGTACTTGAGCACTGAGATTAGGATCTGCAATCCTGCAGCAGTCATGAAGCCTCTGACGAAGGATTCGGACAGATAGATGGCTATAAACCCAAACTGCATGAAGCCAAGGCCAATCTGCACAGACATAAGTAGTTAATGTGTCACTTTCAGATTAAACTGTACCTCACATTTCTTTCAAATTTCACTTTAAAAGACTAAGATTTTAGTGCTATGACCTGTATGATTGCAGTGAGACAGGCCAGGGTTCCAGATATTCCCAGGCGAACATCATTCATCAGGTCTGTGTCCACTATTGTAGCATTAAGAGTGGCATTGAAGTGACTGAAGTCCGACTCCGGGGCCAGCCTAAGACACACCATTCCCACCATAATGCTGAGGACAGCAAACGTACCTAGACATAAAAAGTAGTGTGTCACATCTATTTTCTTTTGCCATACTGCAAACAGGGCAGAGTCGGGCTGAGCGGAGCTAATCTGCACTGTGCAGCTCTGGCAACTTATCACTGTCATCATATGAAATCGCTGTAGATAAATCAATCTGATTTACCGGGGACCATCTGGTGAGCAGTGCCCATGAAGAAATACGGGATGAGCGGGAAGAAAGAGGAATAGAGACCGTTGACAGGAGGGAGGTTTGCCAAGAGGGCAAATGCCATGCCTGTAAAGAACAGAAATCTTTTTATAACTGTCACATAAATCATGATAACATATAGAAAAATACATGTTTTATACTGGAACCAGCAGCTAGCATCAGTCAGTGGGTATTATACAGAGGTATCAGAGAGAGGAGAGTATTGACTGACCTTGGGGAACCTGAATGGTGCCGGCGCTGACCCCGCTGATGACATCACACAGCAGGTTTTCTTTCACTTTGTACTTGGGAAGCCAGCTCAGCACAGGCAGATGTCTGAATAACAAGCCCCTCAGTCTCGATGCAGAGCATCTGACAGAAACAAACAAGAGAAACTCTTTGAAGAGCTCAGGTTTTCTGGTTGTTACTTTGAAAAAGTCCATAACACATGTCTGAACTTTGTGTTGAGTCATAGCTACGGGGCTCTCCACTATTTGATCACAACACAAAGCTTGTCAGAGGTAGAGTTTGTGTGATGGGAAGACATGTAGTTCATGTTGACTGTGCGGCGAGATTGCAATTCTGTACCTGAAGAGTTTCTTCACTTTCTCTCCAACGGGGAATTGTCGACTCTTCTTCTCAAACTCTCTGTCAAAGTCTGGGAGGTTATATGCCGTCCTGTCAATCACATAACGTGGGCCGTCCTGGTGCATGGCTATAGCATAGTGAAACATATTCAGACCACAGACAATTCTCTCTAACACTATGTCCTCAAGGTGCAACTTAAGGAATTACATGAACTGACAAATAATTCACCACAGCTGATGGATATACAAAATATATTCACAGGTATCGTACAGCTTTTTAAGAGAAAAATTCAAGCACTTTTCAAGCACTTTCAAGGCACCTAAACCAAAAGTTTCCAGACTTTCAAAGCCTTTAGGTGTTACTATAAATACCAAGAGACAACAAACAAATATGATGATGGGGTCGTTGTATCTTTGTATGAACCCTGTATCCATCAGTTGAAGTAACTAGTCTCATATCTTTTACATTAATCATTTTCATCATTAATCAAGTCAAGGTAACATAAATATAATTTTACTTCAGCAGCATACATACTTGAAACAAGTTTGCACATTTGATTTTTCACCTTTAAACAAAAACAAGATTTGAATATTAAACAATAGCCCAACTGATTTGAGGATTGTGTTTGTACAGTTGTGGAAACAAGGGGATCTTTAGGATTGCACTCGTGTCATTTTACATTTAGGCATATTTCAAGTGCAAGGCCCTAATCTAACCTTGAAGGGTGAAGGATCAGCCAACAGGTCGGTGGACTGCTAAAATATTTGCTCAACACCAGGTAAATAATAGCACACGTACAAGTTCATTCTGTGCGTCTTAAAGCCTGCTCGCTGTAGAAAAGATATGACAAGTTTACCACATTCTGAGTTTTCTAAGAAAATCTTGATCCCTGTCTTCTATATACGTTATCTGCACTTAAAAACATTACTATTTAGAGTGGAAACATTCTTGTTACATTGTCAAGAGTTTAGGCAGAAGGGTTAAAGTATAACTGAATAGAAAGATGGAGTTGCAAAGAGATTCTTCACTGTTTAACAAAAGAACACCTGTTGAGAATACATTGATTAATCTGTGAAATTGTCTTATAAGATTTGTGTCCTATAATGATGCCACTGATAAATTAATCAAAATACCAGCAGCAAGTAATGCGCTGACCTCCAAAATTTGATTTCAACACATTAATTATTATGTTTAGAAGCTCCGGTTCTGTATTAGTTAATGTAGAAGTTTGTAAAGAGAGCACTGTACCTTATTGTTGAAGCACAGCGTCTGCAGGCATTTGGCTCAGATGTATGTATTGCCCACTTGTTTGATTACTTATCAAGCTACGCAAAAATCCCTCTACACCTTCTGGGTGGAGCTTAGAAACTGAAAAGTTTGAAAAACCTCAGCACCTGCAGCCTTGCAGGGACAGCTGAATCACTTTACATTGTTGATTCATTGTCTGTATCTGTGTAGTATAGAGCAAGGGGACAACTTACTGTAATTAACAATAAATGCAACTTTAATGGGTTCATTTTCTACATACATGTAGCATCCTCACATTCATTCTCTCAACAGAAATACATTTTAACAAGTTTTATGGTAAAAGGTAGACATATGTAACAGCTGGATCTAAGCCACTTACAAAGCCTAGTTTAACTTGACCTACACAAATCATACCAACTGTAAAATAAATGATACATATAAAGTGTATTTCAACATTAAAAAGGGAGAGACAGAGATGACAATGTGTAAAACATGATTATTTTTTCCCCCCATTGTATCAGGATTTGTGTGCAAAACAATGGCGTCAATATCAAAGACTAAAGTGCAATTATTAATGAAATCCATTTTGTGGTTTCTCTAAAGAGGAATGTCACAATTTTCAAATGGACTCTTGACAGAAAAAAAAGCAAGTCTCCCCCTGGTGGAACAAAAGATGAAAAGCACAAATTCCACAGGAATGCCTTTTGTTCAGTTCTTATGAAAAGAAAAGCAGAGTATGAAGGGAGAAAAAGTTTGTGAATTTTAAAAAAAATGGCTTCAAATTGCTTCACTGACGATGAAGGGAGCTAAGAGACTGACTCTGCGGAAACACTAAGACAGTGACTGTCTAGATATGAGTATTCTGTGGTTCAAAACTGCAACTATGAAAAAGCTAATTTGGGTACAAACATTCAAGCACTCCAACAAGCACTGTCAACCTAGCATTAGCAGAGTGGCTTCAGGTAGGAGGTTTTAGTTTTGGTTCTGAGGATTTCAGCTTTGAGAGTATTTTCACTTTCATTTTAGCAACATCACTGTATTAAAAGCCTGTTATGGTGGGGATTTCCTTGTATGCTTTAGTCTTTTTAAGATTAAACAATCCCAAGATAAAATCTGCCTGAAAGACCACCTGCATGTCTCTTTATAAATAGCCTCGAGCAATTCATTCAAAAGCAGTTCCAGTCTTCAGAGGTTTAGACTTATGACTACTTACAGGAATATAATATGTGGGTCATTAAAAGTAGGAGAACAGGTTACAAGGAAAATACAGAGCTTGTTAAGCAAGTGCAACTCCACATGGTAAAAGTCAGATGACTTTTTAATTTAGCAATGTCCGCTTTTCATCCTCTTTATTACAAAAGCTCTTTGACCAGCTCCTGCTGGCAGCCTAAAACCCCTCAAAGTCCATCGGAGTCTATAAAATCAGTACTGACTAGAAATCGCTGAGGATGCTGATGTCTGCAAACTCCTGGCGATATCTGTATGAGTATAAGGTCAAGAGGAAGGACCATTTGAGTGTCAGGAAGCTCCACACGCAGGAGAGATAGAGGCTCTTTGGGTCAGAAAGAGCTGTGGGACAGAAAAAGCAGGGTGAGGTGTTAATAATAAATGTTTTCTTCTAATTCTTTATTATACTGAACGTTACTCATTATAAACTAGAAGCAGTGGAGAGAGGATTACATTGCTCCTGTGTGATGGCGAGAGTTAGGAAGGTGATGAAGGCGGCCACTGCCAACGCTGAGAAGAGCACACCAACGGCGATGAAGAACTTGAGGCCTTTGAGCCAGGTGCGCCAGTAGTCCTGCAGATACATGATGTGCGTGACAAGAGCCCAGAGCGCCAAAACTCCTGTCGAAAGAGATAAATACACACACACACTTTCATTGAGACTATATCCAATTAACTGGAGCATCATATTAAATAATCCACCATATGCTGTACGGGGCTGCAACTAACTAACTTTCATTCCAATTAAACTGCTGATTACATTCTCGATTAATTGTTTAGTTTATAAAATGTCAAAAAAGTGAAAAATTAATCACAATTTCCTAACAACCAAGATGATGTCTTCAAAGTGTTTGTTTCCCCCAAACAACTATTCAAAACCTAAAATATTCAATTGACTATCGAATAAGACAAAGAAAAACAGAAAATGGGCTAAATTGAGTAGATGGAAGTAGAGGATGTTGAAAAATTACTTCAACCATTAGTCAGTTATAAAAAATAGTTGCTGATTGTTTTACTGTCAATCAACTAATAATGACCCATCTAACCGTTTCAGCTTTAACTATACATATTACAGCTATACTGATAAATCAGCCATGGGAGATATATATCAATTAATATTAGCTTATTGCAGATATATTGGTACTTGTGTATATCTCGGCCAATAAGTAACAAGAAATTGCAGTACAGAAATGCCAAAAGGTCATTTTGTGTCTCCATTATTATTGTGTTTATTTTTTCAAATATTACTAAGGCCGATATCGTATTTTTTAAACTCCCAAATGTCAGTATCAGCCTAAAAAAAAATCCAATATTGATTGGGCTATAATACATATTATGGAGGTCCACATGCTAAAATGAATGACATTCACTAAAACTGGCATTCTTAATGGCAGAGTGAATGCCTAAAAGTGATGCTGAGGAAGGGGGTGAGCTACAAATTGCAAAGTGTGACCTATATCAGAATATTTTGCCAGCTAGCTAACACAGAACTAAAATGAATTCAAACAAATACTGACAGCAAATAATGTTAATATTGTTAAGATTTCAGTGACAAGACTGAGACTAAATAAAGAACAAACACCTTTTTTTGTGACATGATTATGATCTGATGTTTGGCTGTGCAGGCCTCGTATAAGGATTAGGCTAGGATAAGCCAAATGCTCTAATACCATGTAAAGAATACAATCACAGCAACGTTTAATATTACAGTTAACTCTATAGGTGTGTTAACATACCTGACAGGCCTCCCATGGCCGCCGTCCATGGCTGTTTGTATGCAATATTCCAGACCAAGAAAGCCGAAAGTCCAACCAGGGTGCCAAAGGTAGCATATCCTATGCTAATGTAAACTCTGCTGATTCCCATTGTATAATACAACAACTGCTACCTTAATGTTTGTAACAGGCGTAAGAGATAAAGGCGTATTTTTTTTAAGACACAGACTGGTATTAAGCTACATCAACAGCTTACCGCCACATTATGTAACTCCTTGATACTAACAAACAGGAAAACGACAAGATGAATTCCAACTCGGCTGGCCGACCTGGGAGAACAACGCCTGTCACTGTTAGCAAAACTAGCTAGCTAAATAATAGCCAGTTCGTGTGCCTTCATGTACAACACACAAACTGCGATGACACAATTTATATTTCTAGCCAACAAGGAGCAACAAAACGCCAGTGTTTATCAAGGATCTCAAGTGCACCGCAAAGATGACGTGCTATGATCCAGATAGCACTACCACCGTGGATCCCCGTCTTCAGCCGATGCCGCAACATATCATTGAGGACTAAAATTCTTCGGTTTTATTGGTCTGTACGTGTACTTCACTATTATACTACACTCGAAATACAAAATAGTTGGTGTTGCTGCGTTGGAAAAAAAACGAATCTCTCGGGTGTGTTTTCAACGATTTGCCCTAAAGTCAACTATCACTTGTACATAAAATATCTTTGCACAGAGGAAACCCCCAACACGCCAACACACCGCCCCTAGTGGAGAAAGGAGAAACTGAAATTTTAGACCTCCGATGCCAAAACTATTATAATCATTTGGTGACTTGGTGTTTAGGGTAAGATAATACATTTGTTTTGGTTACATGAAGGCCACTGACGGCTCACTGTGAAGGCATTTGTCGTTCAATTTAGTTTGACACATTACAAATCTATAAACAAAGTTAAACTGTCAACTAGAAAGAAACAAATACAATAATAGTTAACAAATATTAAACAAGATGCACAAGTTGCATCTACAAATTAGGTATTCACGTGAAAACATGACCCTGGGTAGATGGGGGCAGGAAGTTACTTTCTCTGCAGGAAACATTAACGCATCCTATTATTATTTATTCTGAGCAATATCTAATAGTTTGAGTATAAATCTAGCAAATACACATAATGTATAGGATTGAAATCTGTGCTCCATAGCTGAGCGTCAAAGGTTTCATGTGGTTGTTACACTGCAGTCAAGGATGTCACACTTGAAAACCACAGCATTTTCTTACAGATGTGAAGTGAAAGCAAATAAAACCAAAGGCTGCAGTTGCTTATATTCTGATCCTGTCTTCACACACACACACATACACACACACACACACACACACACACACACTGCTGTGTCTCGCTGCTGTTCTCACCCCATGCCCCGGGGCGCTCTCTTCATGACCAATCAGAAAGATACAGGAAGCTGAGTCCAGCAACACTCCACACAACTCACATTCTGTAAACTGCTACGACTGAGAAATCATCCTCGGACGTATGAAAGGAGCAAAGGCTGAAAAGGGAACGCAGAAAACCCAAAGAGCGTGGAAGCCGACAGGCTCAAGAATCTTACAAGAGCCGTGTGCCAGTGGTGAGTTATTGATCACTTGTCAAAATAATGTAACAAACTTTTATTGATTGTTTGGTTTATGATATTGTTGTATTTCTTCAGATGGAAAATTGTTTTTATTCTTTATATGGTATGCCATGAAAATGTAAGATTGTCTGATTATGTAATCATCATTATATGTCTGACAAGATTTTATGAGCAGGTTTTATATATATATATACAGATAATTTTACATCAAAAGTGCTTCAAATTTCAAGACAAAGCAAGTAATTTATTCTCAAAATAATATGTTGAAGTTATTTGTTGGTTGTTAGTGTCTGTAACTGAATTCATATCACCATGTGACTGCACAGCATGAGGTAGAGGTGTTAGAACGAGGCTGGCAAACTGGAGGTTTTGCAAGGTTTAGAATGATTGTCACCACCTGTTTTAATGCTCTCGCTCATGTCTGCTTCACTCTCTGCTTCAGCTCTCATTTGACCATGGGATGAAATATGTCTCTCCCTGTCACTGCTAACTGGCCAGGGGAGAGGAAGGAAAAGGTGTGTGTGTGTGTGTGTGTGTGTGTGTGTGTGTACCACCAGGCAGGCACAACAAAGACAGTTGGCAAAGTACACATTCCATGGGCGTAGATGTGTTGCAGGAAATCCCACTCCCATTCCCGGAGGATCTAAATAGAAACACACGCACACACAGAAATAAATATAGAAAGAGAAAGAGAGAGAAAGACAGACATAGACGCAAAGAACACACACAAAACATTATTAGTTTACTCGTGTAATAAAATATAAGTGCATAAAAATCATCACTAAAACTTACATTTATATAGTTTTTTGACACTTAAATAGACTATTTCATTTAGTGCTTCCTATGCATAAAGGGAATTAGTCAATAAACAATTTCCTAAATCTCTCAATCTAATGATTTAGTACATTTTTAGGATTTATGTGTAAATGTGACTGAGGTTTACATTAATCTCCTCTCCACTTGATGCAGATTGCAGGGCATCTGTGTTCTCAATAGAGGGCAGCATTTATTTTCAAAATGCCCGACTTGGCACGTGAAGTGAAGCTTTATGCAACGCAAAGTGACCTGAGACCCGAGTCACCGAAGAGTTCAAAGTCTCAGCAGCCTAAATGTAATCTCTCCGTGTTAGATGGAGCTTTCCGACAACTGTATTATTATTGTACAACAGCACAATATGCTCTGAACCTAAAACGAGGTCATCCAACAATGCAGCAGTGTTAATGAGCTTTCATTTCAATCCTAGGGCCACACAGCAATTGCCATCCTTGATTTTCCTTGTTTTACTTTTCAGAAATCAATCCTTAGATTATCCCCATTCTGTGTAGATTAGCCTCCTAGAAAGCAGTTTGCTCCTTTGGTGTGGCTGAAGCCTTTTATATTTATATTTATATAAAACTGTCACATTTGTGCCACTGTGCATATCACTGAGACAATCAAAACACTTTGTCAGATCTTATCAAACAGACTGTAGCAATGTGCTCGCCCTTATCAGCTAAACCATCGTGTTTACGTTCCTTCAGGAGGTCATAAGAAGCAAAACTGGATTCCTTCATTGTGAACATTCTTAATTTGGCATCGTAGAGTCCCTGTGAGGCATTTGGAAGAGACAGAGAGTCACACACGTTTAACCAGAGCACAGGAAAACGTATTCGCCGCACTTGAAACAGTACTTTCTGTTTGGTTTGATCGCTCGCTTACTTTTAATACTGGGCTTTTTGGGACAGCTGTGACTGGAGGATCCTCATGACTCCACAAGGTCTAAACTTGGTAAGAAGTTACTGTTTTTTTCTGAGAGCTTGTGGCAGATACGCCTCACAGTCGCTTCCAAGTACAGGGAGTGCAATGCACCTTCTGTTGTGGTTCAAAGCGAGTTGAGCCAGCCATCATTCACTCACCACACACACTGATGGAGTAGGGCTCCAAGAAAGAAGCAGTAATGTCTAAAACAGAGGTAGCATACAGGAGCAACAGGTGCTGGACCTTTAATAATATTGCACAGAAGAGGCAGTTCCAATACATTGCTCTCCTACATTTTTCCAGCTGGAGGAACAACCAAAGCAAAGCAAAGCATGGGAAGCAGGACAGAATGTTTTTGTCTTTGTGTGTGTGTCTCGTGGAGAGCCATCTCAAACTGTCTCAGGCATTGAGGTCAGTACAGGAAGGGCAGCCCTGCAATGGAACAATAGCTGGGATTTAAACAAGTCTTATGTAACGTGTCCAGCCTGCAGGACACAGTTGACCATGATCCAGTTATAACCGGAGGCGCACGGGAAGTCAAGTTAAATAGAGGCTTTGACAGTCTGCAGATTTACTTTGCTTTGACCAATTACCGACAAATGTTTTTTTCTTGGCTCTTAGAGAAAGTAATTATTACCCTGTTTCTCCTTGTTTCACACAGATACTGCTCAGGCCATCCTCTCTCTATGGAGAACTTGATCAAATCCATTTGTTCTCCACCAAGACGTTGTACACCAGAGATGGGGGAAGTAAGTCATCTGCCTCTATACTACAACACAAATAAAGTCAATAAGATAACACTGAACCACAGACATCAGGTCTGAAGCAGAGACACAGAGAAAGATGAGGCTATAGATAGCAAGATGCATTCACAGCTGAAAGTTACACCTGTTGGTACAATAAACAGCATTATGTGTTTTATGAATCCATAAACCAGTGAGGGGTATGTAGCAGTTTAACACCTGTGCACAGGACAAACACCTGCCATCAAACTGAGAACTAGAACTGAACAAAACTACTGATGAGAGACATCAAGTGCTGTTCTCCAACCTTAACAGCTTTCTGCCCTTGAAACAGTTTATCTACAAGTCCATGTGCCTACAGACCTGGTTGAGCCAGACAGCTGGACGACCTGATAAGTGCAGTAGAGCTCTGCTGCTCCTGTAATGTGGGCTGCCTGCTCTGAACTAACTGCACTGAACAAACTAGACCATACAGCGCCTGCATGGAACATTATGCCCACTTCAATAACCTTGACCCAGTCTCGTGAATTTACTGTGTCAGGTGAACAGCTCAACAGGTAGTTTGCATTCCTGTGAGCCTGCTGAGTGTTTGTGTGCATTGATATCTGATCACTGGGATATACTTAAGCCTAGCCAATGATGTAAACTGATCACATAGTATTTTGGCAAAATATTTTTGTCAGTCATTCTGTGTCTATGTAGGAATTGTGTTCACCACTTTAGTTACAGGTCCAGGTTTTGTCACTGCGCCTGTGCCATCAGTGAAACATGTACAGTATGAGCCTGACGACATAGACACATGTTTTAAAGTTAAAGACAAAATGTACAATGCGCACCTGCCCACATATACATACAGTGCAACGATGTCAAGCTAAATAAATTAAACGCCATTAACTGGGCGGTAAAAATGCCAGAGGAGGCCGTCTCTCTGATGACTCCGTGTGTTTCCTTGCCAAATCCAAAGAGCGCACACACGCAGCTCAGCAGTGCGCCTGTGCTGCGAGGGATGGCTGAACATTACGCACTCCTCCGTCCTCACTGAGGCAGACACGTTTAGCGAGGTATCCGGTCTGGGTTTGGATGCAGGGACGACATACAGAATCCTGCCCGGATCTGGGGGACAAAATGCGGAGTCCTGAGCTGACACTGTCGCCGCGTTGTGTCGTTGCTGTACAGTAACGAGCGGGTGACGGCGGGTCGATCTACTGGGCTGTGAATAATGTCTGGGGGTGCTGAGTCCGTGTGCAGATCTTCTGACTGGGAAAGTTGTTTGTCGGTTGTTTTGATCTGAGACAAGATGCATCTGTTTCGGAGTCACAATTACCGAGTGTTCCCGGACCGCTACTCAGTGGAGACACCGACCATACGAGGCATCAGCTGGGTATGCTGCTTTAATGTTTACTTCAGAGAAACAACTGCAGAGTAGTTCATGGAACACAGACAGGAATTAGTATCCTGTACGGTGGCACACAGAGATGATCAGGAGATCAGAGTGATAATAATACTCCACCATTATATTATCAGTGCTGGAAGAAGTACTCAGATATTTTACTTAAGTAAAAATAGCAGTAACACAGTGTAGAAATACTAGAAATATAAATGTCCTGCATTCAAAATCTTACTTGAGTAAAAGTACACAGGTATTAGCATCAAAATATACTTAAAGTACTCATGTAAAATGGCACATTTCAGAACAATCTACATTATATCACTGGATTATAATTAGTGATGCATTAATGTGTAATCACTAATGTTGCAGCTGGTAAAGATGGATCTGACTTTATATAGCCTACTGCCAGGTAGCTTGATCCATAATAATAGATCATAATTTATTAGTTGATTTATATTTTGTATTATTAATGTCAAACTACAAAGTAACTAGTAACTAATGTTGTCAAATAAATGTAGAAGAGTGTAAAGTACAATAGTATAAAGTAGCATAAAATGGAAATACTCAAGTAAAGTACCTCAAAAAAGTACAGTTCTTGAGTAAATGTACTTTCCACATCTGATTTTGATCATCATCATCTTCATCATCATGTACCCCATTACCAACACTGTCTTGTATTGTCTGGTGCCTTTTTTAAAGTAATAAGAAGAGAACTTATGTTGTCTGTAAATGTCTTGAATTAGTCTGAAACCACTGCTGGTAGCTTCTGAAAAGCTATTATAATCATAATTTGTTGTGCAAATTGGTGTCTAGTGAATGTGGGACACATGGTGGTTTAATAGCCCTAAAAGCCGTAGTTTTTGTTAAAGTGACAATCAGCCTCCAGCATACGAGGAAACTGCATCCAATAGGTTTTGTGCTGAAACTCAGCAAAAAAGTCTGAGTTGAAGGAGCGGTGGAGAAAGCGACAGGAACGCTGTTTGTCAGAGAGCAGCTGAAATGGGTTTATCTGGCAGTTGGGTTTAGTTACCCTCACTTCCTCTCTCCTCCACTATTACACGGTTCGGATCCCCAAAACAGCAGTTTGCAGATATTTCAAGATTTTTTTCCCAGTGAACAGAAGCAGATTTCTCTATTGTTTTAGCAGCTCGGGTGTGGTGACACAAGAAGGTAACAAAGCAGTCAAAGTCGGGTTATAAATAGTGTATTGTTTATTGTTCACCTTCACCACAACACCCCTGCTCAGTTTACAGAAGAGTTTGTAGAATAATGCACAAAGGGGAGGTTTTTGTTTTGCGGGTCATGGGAGGACGCCTACAGCAGTGAAACTCTTAAGTTCTAAATTTACTTGACTTTTAAGCATCAATAGGTCAAAGACAACTGTAAATCTCCACAGACTCCATTCTGAACTTCCTGCTGTTACCAGCCAAATATCAATGTCATATTTTACAGCTCAAAAGGTTAAAGTACAATGCACAGTAAATAACTGACAATTATATTTTGGATCTGACATGCCAGTGTGACAACTGACTACCTAAGCTTAATAATCGCTCAACTTAACATGCTACACATATTCTCAAATGTCACAGGTGTAGTTAAACTTGTTGTCACTGCACCAAGTGAGTTTGTGTTTATTCACGTTATCTTACACATAATAAATTACACAAGAACACTTCCACAGAGATGTCCTCGCCAGGCCAGTAACAAGATTTACACAAAAGTGTAAAGTTCAAGTTACAACATACTAAAAGCACCCTAATCATAAAATGAATAAATGCATTGACTTGACATTATACACATGATTATCTTTACTTTGGGAACATTGTTTGTACTATACTGGCACAAAAGCAGTGGGATCTGCCTCAATAACAAGATTCATTTTATAACTAAACACTACATCTTAGGCTTGATATTAGTCAAAGTTGCAGAGTTCAATTTTTCCCAAAATTCCCAGTATCTCCGTTCATTTAGGCATGATATCAACAATGAGCACAATTTCACTGGCACTGAGGCATTTGCTAATTTCTTCTCTGAGCATAAAGCAGGCAGATACCTCTAACAGGGGGCAAAACTGACCTCATTTTGCTATCATCGTTAGGAGATGCCAGGGCATCGTCTCACTGTCGTTGTTGCTCTTGCATACCAGTGCTGGGACATGGAGACAAAGCAGAACGAAATACCTTACATTCAGAAAGGGTCCCAATTGTGTCTGCCCGTCTACAGACCTGGAAGGACTCTGGTTTTTCCACATTTTTTGTTCACTCAGGGGGCACAAATGTGTTATTTTGGTTGGGTCATATCTGCTCTGAACTATGTTTTATATGGTTTTATGGAGTCAAAAATACTTCAACCAAAGAACCAGAATCGTGAAAAATGCATCATGTTTTTTCAAGCTCTTCACCCACAGTAACAGACTTTTAGTGGGAGATAATGAGTTTGTTTTTTTTATGAGTGAGTTAAAACAGTTGGCAATGGGCCATTCAGGCTATGATCATGTGACAGCAGACCAGACAAAGCATGCCACAAAGTCTGTCTGCAGAGGGACTGGAGACATTTAAAAGATGTATATCAGTGATGTTAGGTTGAAAGGTTCCTGATCAATACAGACAGCTACTGTACGTGTGTCAGTCATGCCATGTGATTACTTTGCTGTTGAAAGCTGTTCATGAATGCATCAACGCAGCACAAAGAAAGAAATGCACATATTATATACATGTGTCCATACGCCATATAGTAAATATTTTGTCCTTGCAACATGAGCAACTTAATGCTGAGACAAAGTGAAATGCGGTTCCCATAAATCAGTTTTCCTTCATTTTGTGAGGGTTCAGACATAGCGCTAAGTACCCACAAGCTACCAGATCTGGGGAGAAATATTTGATCTTAATAACTGCCTTGAAAAAGGCCTTCATACGTCTCTGAATTAAATTCACTGAAAGCAATTGCCTTGGGAATTTCTTAGACAACAGGAGGTACAAGGGGATCATAAAAATAACAAAACCAAGCCACAAAGAGGTAATATAACTTAGGCTGAAGTACAGACATGGGAATGTTGAATATTTGTACATGGCAACAAGTTTAAGTTAGGGCTGATCTGACTCCTGGAAATGCAGAGAGTGAGGGAGTCTCCGGAAATAATATTTGACTAAACATATGTATCTGTGGCAACTGCTGCAGTGCATTTAATCTTTAAATGGTTCGGATTTTCAAAAGCCTTTTCATATGATAGGACAGTCCGTAGTTAAAACAACCTTGTCACTTTACAAAATGCGTGGCAACAGGCTATGTGCTTTCCTTTGCTGATGTCTGTGCACTCTTTCCTCCCACTTCATTACACACACTTTTACACCCACCCACATCACGTTGGAGACAATGGTACCACAGCGCAGGTTGAGATAATGTATTTGTGTTGACCTTCATCCCGATGAAAAGAAAATAATTATTCTTTCTATCTGGACACTCCAGCTTGGTTATATGTGTTTATTTGGTGCAACCGCAGCGAGATTATCATCAACGACCAGTCCGGCTTGTTCCTGTGGAATGTCATTCCAAAGAAAATTATCTGCCTTATTTCAGAGGCTTTAGATATGCAGAAATGGCTCAATGGTGGTAACGTCTCTCTTTCTGTTTGTCTTAGACTCCGCTGCCAGAGGCCCTGAATTCAAAGGACACTATGAAGCAGGTGTGTATGCCAGAGATGGTGAGCTATCACCTCCCCACAGCCGAGAATAATCCAATGTTCTCGCTGGTGTTTTTAAATTCCTGCTGAACACAAGGAGAGACACAAAGTCAGAGGAGAAGCGTGGCTTCAGAAAGTTTTAGCCCTTAAGCAAATATGGATTGTCTCCTCCAACATTATTGACATTTTTAATAAGTATGATTGGATTTTCTTTGAGCTTTGCTCATCAGGGTTAATTATTATTTAGCATCTTGTGGTAAGTCATGTGATATCCTTTGTCCTATTCAAGACCTCCATAACAATTTCATAATCAGGTTTGTAAGCACATATCAGGCTTCTCAACCTCTCTATCTGTCACTCTGCTAATTATCTGACCACAATCTTTGACACTGATTGGTGTAACCCTTGAATGTGACTCTTTAAACTATCACCAGACTGGATCTCTTGGTGGCTTTAAGCCGTACTGACCTCTGCTATCAACCAGAGCTGCAGCGCTTGCATCCTCTCAAACTGCTGAACTCGTTCTTTTGTTGTTATAATATCCTGCATTACTACTCAAGCGAGTCTTAAAAAACACATTCCTAGCGAGGCAAGCAGTCACAAGGAGTCTAAAGGGCACTCCAGGGCCCACAGTTAATTGACCCTCCCCACCCTCCCGAGCCCTACCTCACCCAGCCCAGACCCCTCACACTGCTTTATCTCAGCTTCTTCAACAGCATGCCAAGGAGAGAGCCTTTAAAACACTGATAACAGGGTTTGAAATAGAGAGTTCCTGTTTGGGTTCAGTGGTCTCCCCCAAGACAGAAGAAGTAGACATAGAGAGAGAGAGAGAGAGAGAGTAACTTTCAACCCCATAAGAATCGATGCCCGTGCATTTTGTTTTGTGCTGGAGATAGAGAGAGGATAGAGTAATCGTGTCTGCAGGAGGCAGGTGTTGCTGACCTCTTGGAGCTTTGTTTGGTTGCTTAGCAAGTGTTGGCTCCAGATTCTGAAAATCACTAACGAGCATCATACATCCTGATAGCACTGTACAAGACGGATTGTTTTTAATAACCTGTGTTTGATCATGTTCCAACTTTTATACGCTCAAGATGTAGTTTTCCTCTTTAGACATGAACACACTGAAGTTGAATTCACCATACTTGATCACAAGCTTAATAGCTACTGATCCTTGTTCACATTTAAAAATACATTTTTCATTTGTGTAACAAAAGTTTCACAGTTACTGGAGTGTGTAATTTGTGTTAGCAAAGCTTATCATATACTTTTCACTTGCCTTTGTCTGAGGTGGTTCTGTTATGCAGGTACAGGATTTTATAGATTTGATACATAGATTGTGCACAGTTGTGTTTGTGTTCTTTAGGCAACTTTCCCATACACATTCAGCACAGGTCAGAGGTCTAAGTTCACATAAACTACTGATCCAACTTGACAGATCTGAAAACTGGTGCCAGATGACAGAATCAAAGGCCTGGAATAATATTTTACCCATATCTGTCATGTGTTGCAGGATGGAAATGTGGTGGTCTTGTATTTTTCTCACGCAGAGAGGGAGGGGGGAAGTCAGGTATCTGCAGTCCACAGAGCTGCATTAAGCTCCTCACACAGTGTTCATCTGTAGCTGCTTCTCACACAACACAGCCCACCAAGGTCACCGAGAGAGTAAGAAACAGAGAAGCGTCTCGCCTACAGAGGAGACACACAGTGGAGAACTGTACTCATCATCATTCCACCCCACGAGACAAATGCATCAAACCAAACCACACACACTTCAAAAGCTTATGACTAACACTTTCAGCCAGGACCAGATTAAAGTTAAAGAAAATAATACACAGAATAGATTGTGTGATTGTGTTGTGATAAAGACAATTACAACCTTCTTCCAACCTAATGACTGTGTTCACTCCTGTGTGATAGTATAAGCATATGCCCTGGTGAAGAGTGTTTGAGCAAACTGTGCAGGCTGTGGAGCAGCTGTTCTGTAGCTAGCCCTGCAAAAAAAAGTGGGTGTTGTAATTTAGGACCATAAAGATCATATACGTTTGACAGTTTAAATCAATATGAAGTTCATTGTTATACTTTACATCAGCAGTCTTAAGGCACATTCTAAATATAGGCACTTAAATTACCTTAACAGCACAATGAACCCCAGTCATAAAATGGATTATGACCGCCTGTCCAAACCTTACAGATGGCCCATACACTAGCTGAGTGTGTATTGTACTTAGGAAAGGTGTTCACTCTGTAATTCGAGACTCAGTTGGAACAATTACCTGTGGATTATTGTTCCTAGATAACATGATTAGGTGGCCTACATTGCAGAGAATAAACAATGCACAGTCCCCCACAGACTGCCAGAACTGGAATGAATTGCAGTAAGAGAAAAATTTTAGTTTTCTGCATGTTTATATGGAGGTTTCGCAGCGAGGGATAGGCCCCCTCAGTCAAATATGGCTTTTGATATTGTTTTTATAGCGACTGGCTTAGGTAATGGAAAATTGCCCCATCAAGAAAATAGGTTTTGGAGCTGACATGCCTGAGAATGTGACTATGGGAGTCCCATGGGAAAATGGGCCCTGGGAATACTGGTGACCTCTAGACAACATAACTCCAGGGGCACAGCAGACGCCTTGGGGCACATTTACTCTGTTGATGTCAGGTCTGGGAACAGGCCGATGTGGGGATGATAGGTTGAAGTGTGTACTGCTCAGTGTTACCCACAGTAGTCCGTTATAGTTGTACATCATTAGCAGTCCTGCGTGAACGTGGATCTAACAAGCATGTGTCACACACACACACCCCCCAGTCCAGGTGAAAGAGCAAAGGTGGTGTTGGCGTCATCGAGGCATGGGGTCAGTAGATCAGTCAAAGGTCAGCAGGCGTTTTTATATCCTGAATGAGTTGCTGAAGACTAGAGGAGGCAAAGGGTGCTGGTAGTTTCTGACACTGTCCTTCTTACACCACCACTCAACTTAAGGAGAAAAAATGATATAGGAAATGGTCACTGCTGGGTTCTGTGTGCATCTCAAGACCACCACCTTGGGCAAATAGCAGTGCCTTGAGGAAAAGAACAAACAGGCAACCGTCTGAGTCACTCGTGGAATCACAAGACTGGGTGCAGGAGATGTGTGTGTGTGGGGGGTGGGGGTCAAACAGGGTGGAGCGAAATAAAAAATGTCTACTTTTGTCAGTCATTAAGACAATGAATGCTGTTTGGTGGTAGTTTGATCCGATTAGTATTTGAAATGGAGGCAGGGCATACTGTAAAGCGTGAAAAGGCCTGAAATAGGACAGTCGCATTACAGCCACAAACAAAGCACATTGGTGTTACATAAGCCTTGCTTCTGCATCAGTGGCTGACAGGTTTTGCACCCCTGTCTGCAGCCTTTTTGGGCTTTAGACCTGACCCGAGTGAGTTGTGTGTATGTGTGTCTGCGGGGGGGGAGAAAGTGAGGTGGGGGAAAGAATCGAGGGAGGTTCAAAGGAAATACACTGAGGGAGGTCAGAAAGTGAAAGTTTGTTGTCGCTGCGTGCCGGCCACAGAGTGAGTTGTAGAGGCTGAGAACTGAGCGAGGTGTGGGAGAGTTTAACATAGCCATTCTCACCTCCTTCTCACCTCCCTGCAACCCACACACACACACACACCACATTACACTCCAACGCCCACAGAAATCTCCACTCACACTGTTGACGTACGTGCCATCACACATAATCTCCACGCTGAGGGGAAATGCAAAGAAACTTGTCATCTTCTCTTTCTTACACACACACATGCACATATACACGCACACTTGTTTCTTTTGCTAACTTTGCTGCCAACAGACACGCCGGCTGTTTCAGTAAACAAGAACACCTGTGTTACATATCCTCCTTCTTTATGTACACAGCCCTCTCTCACTCTTTCTCACCCTGTTTCATCACATCTTAAAAGGGAACACAACTCACATTAAAAAAAAGACTAATAGTTTATCTGCTTAATCTTTTGTTTTTTTTCATGTTTATTAAGTTTCTTTCAGATCGTGTTGTAAAGGCAGCGAGATCAGTGTATAGTGTTATGATCGAGAGGAACCCTGGTCTGATCCGAGATAGAAAGTATCACCTCAAAACATACAGGTACCTACCTACACTTGCGGGGGGGGCTTCTTCCATGTTAAAAAAATGTGACAATCTCTGCAAATTACATGCAAACTCACATGTTAAATTTCTCTCACAGACAATGTTGTTCTGGTAAGGAACTTGTCGATTGGCTGATGAAACAAAACGAATGCCTGCAATCAAGGAGCCAGGCTGTTGGAATGTGGCAGGTCTTGGTGGATGAAGGAATCCTTGTTCATGGTAAGAACTAAAGAGCTGAATTTTGCAGAATTAATAAAAATCTCTTGCCAGCAGCCAAAATTAAGGACACATTAACATAATATTTTTCACGTGTTTGGCAAGCTCATGCCTTGGCATGGACTGTAGACAAGAAATCCTGTCATTTTCTGGTATTTTTTAATATATTCTGATAATAATGTCTCAGGCTGCACTTGAGAATTTCCCAGAAGTGCTTGAGTAGCTCAAAATCTGGTGGCTGGAGCCTGCCAGGGCATATGTTTTACAATGTGTTCTCACTCAAATGGCAAGTGTTCACTAACCGCTTAAGCTCTTTGGACGGGGCACTGTCTTCCCGGAAGAGACCACTCCAATCAGGATATAAATGCATTATCATCAAATGAAGGGGATCACTCAGAATAGATTTGCACTTATTTCCATGTATCTTGTCAGTCTGGAGTTTTGTAAAGTTACTACATGACAACTAAATTCTCCTTAAGGTCAACATTTACTCATTTATTTCCTTTTTTTAAACTAATCTGTGTTTTACTGTCTCATTTTTATGTAATCACCATATCTCTAAAGGTCTACACTCTTAGTTACATTTGGATCTTATTAATGTTTCCCCTCCACTGTGTTCTGCCTCAATCAAGTGAAACATGAGTTGAACTTCCATGACAAGGACACCCAGTTCTACCGCTTCCAGGACTCTGATTGTGGCCTGAACCACGTAACAAATGAGAAGGACTCGGAGGACGAGCTGCAGGAGGGCCTGTCGCTGCTTTCTCAGCTGGGTCCCGATGCTCTGCTCACCATGATTCTACGCAAATGGTCAGTATGTTGAGCCTTTATATAACTATCACGCATGAACACCTGTTGTATATGTAGTATTACCTAGTTAGGAAAGTCGTTTTCACAGTCCTATATGGTTCATACAACCTTTCAAAGGAAGTGCAGTTGGATTTGGTCATCAAGCTTGAATCTTTCAACAGTTCAAGTGCATCTGTAGTTGATTACACCTGTTGTCTCAACTTCCCTGTGTTTAGCCCCAGCCAGAGGAGTGCTGAAGACCTGGAGGTCATCTATGAGGAGCTGCTCCATGTCAAGGCTGCAGCTCATCTCTCCACCTCGGTCAGTCACCATTACTGCCTGCTCTTTACATCAGTGTCCTTGTGATTAAAGCCACTATATGTAGTTTTTTTAATGTGATTATAGCATCTTTTAAATTATTTTAAAGGCGTAACTTTTTGTGTGTAGAAAAGTGAGACAGTCAAGCAATTACGCTGCAGTTCAGTAGCTTTGCTCTGATGGTGATAGCATACCTTAAATTTAAGAGAACTTTAAGTTAAGAGCTCCATTTGAATCTGTTTTCAAGGCTAGTATTCTTCTTGCATAAACAGAATCAACAATAAAACTACTGACATTATATGCTAAATAAAGTACATTTTACCAGACATTTAAAACAATTGCCCAATAATGTTTCTACCATTTCATTTGTGTCACTTATTACTAGAAAATCAACCAAACCATGCATCCAGTTTCCTCTGATTCTTAAACCACTTTGACCAAAGAGCCATTAGTATAACAATCAAATAATGAGTTATCAGTTCAGTCTCATTTCTTGCCCTGTTGTGCCTGTAGGTGCGTAAGGAGCTGGCAGCGGTGCTGGTCTTTGAATCACATGCCAAGGCCGGAACAGTCTGTGAGTGTGACAGCTTTGATGACGCTTGAGCTCGAGTGGTAGAGAGCCTTGCTACATACACAGGGAGACACACACAGTTTCATTGTGTAGTTGAACCACACTACAGTACACCGATGCCCTCTTAACATCCTCTCCTGCACAACACGCCTTTCAGATACATTATCTTTACCATATATTATAATATTCAAATGTCATCATGTCATGATTGATTCATTACTTACAGTGGCGGCAATCAGGTCATCATGTGTCTTTTTTTTTTGCTCTTCTCATCTCTCCCTTTGGCCATTTAGTCTTGAATATGAAAGTCATACATACATAATAAAGCCCATTGTATGAAGGTGCCCTGTAAACGTGCTCTTCATGCAATTATGATGTTTTTTCACACAGAGACGTGTAAATGTTGGTGCTGACTTTTTTTTTTTGTGATGCAGTGTTCAGTCAGGGGGACAAAGGCACTTCTTGGTACATCATCTGGAAAGGTTCTGTAAATGTGATCACACATGGGAAGGTAAATGCATTTACTGGTTTCAAAAATAACAATAATGAATCTCAGAACTGTCATTAATGAAATGCCTTGCAATTGGATGCTAGTATAATGTAATGCTGAAAGTACTGTGTGCATACAGGGCCTGGTAACTACACTACATGAGGGTGAGGACTTTGGGCAGCTAGCTTTGCTGAATGATGCACCTCGTGCTGCCACCATCATCTTGAGAGAAGACAACTGCCATTTCCTCCGTGTTGATAAACAGGACTTTATACGCATCCTCAAGGTCTGTAACTAATTACTACGTATATGTGCAGCTTTTTTGTCAGAAGTGCTGCCGTGCATTGAAGGCCATATGTGACTGTATAATAGCTGCAGGTCTATTTCTCTGTTTGCACCACAAATTCAGATGCACAAATATACTAAATATCTATCTGACTGGGTCGCCATCCATGTCTGTATTGCTTGTCCTTTAGGATGTTGAAGCTAATACAGTGCGACTTGAAGAGCATGGGAAAACTGTGCTGGTGTTGGAGAAGAGCACCGACTGGGCCGAGCAGGGAGGAGCTGGAAGCAACAGCAAGTGAGAAACTCTGACGCACACGCCTCTGACACAATACGACAGTCACTTCACAAGCAGGTTTACAATCATTAAAACGTCTTACCTGGGTGTGGGCAGATACTGTATCACGTCAAAACACAAACACTGCCATTGGTCATTACAACACAACAATGGAAGTACACAGATCTATTTGTCAAACGTGGTCAAGATGTTATTAATGGACTGTTATCAGACAGCCAGAAAAGAAATGGACTTCAACCCTGCCTTGGTGAATGGCTTGTTATCAGTCTTGAAGGATTTTAGCAAACATAAAAGTGAATTAACATGATGCTGACCAACCAACCAAGATGTATTATCTGAGGAGCCAACCAATATTACATTTTTGGATGATGCCATTAGGCAAGGAGCCCTCAAATTTAGTTATAAAAGAGTTATGACGTAGCTGGAAGGCAAGGCATTTTATAGTTCAACAATAAACATATGATTTGTAATTGACCCAACACTGCTGTCCACTCATGACATGTTATAGACCAACTCGCCAAGTGTTGTAAACACCAGGACGGGAGTCTAAACTATGCAATGATTACATCAATATACGTCAAATGCTTTTTTCTGGTTCTTCTTCTTGGGGGGATATCAGTCAATGTACACACAAACTGATAATAAAGTAAATGTAATAAAACGGTTCTCATCATTTATTTTTGAATTTATTGGTGCACGTCACCTGTAGTTTGTGTTGAGAGCTAATTAGCAAATGTTAGCCTGCTTAAAAATCAAGTAAGATGTGTTAGCAATTAGCTCAACGCACCACTGTGCCTCAGTACAGTCTCGCAGAGCCGCTATTGGCTGTAGTCTTGTTCATCTGCAGTCCCTAGACAGATGTTAGGCAGTCGCACTTAAAAGGAATGTAAATTAGGGAGTCATTGAAATAGTATATAAGCATGCAGAGTGATTATAATTAAAGTAACATTATACTGCATTATTATCAGGCACTGATGAAGAAGCACAATGCATGCATGCAGAGCAATACAAAGGAAATGTAATGTTAGGAAAAATAATCTGTTCTTTTTCTTTCTCTCTTCTGTTGTGCTCTGTGCAGGTACACTGTTATGTCAGGAACGCCTGAGAAAATCCTGGAACACCTATTGGAAACAGTAAAGTTGGACTCTAACGGAAATGACGCTATAGGTGGGAGCCTGCAGGCACCTTCTTGCCTTTTCCCTCGTTTTACTGAGTGATTCAAGATGATCGGAGTTAGTCGGAGCGAGTTAGTTAACGGTGTGTTGTTGTGATGTTTGTCTCCCTGCAGATCCCTGTGTGAGTGACTTTCTGCTCACCCACAAAGTCTTCATGCCCTCCAGCCAGCTGTGTTCCGCACTACAGCACCAATATCCTGTGATGGCCAATAATAATACACAATGATGATGATAATGATGATTATGATGATGATGGCCGCAGTTTAAACAAACAGAGCATTTAATGGCCATAAGTACATGACATTCTGCTGAAATACAAAGTCTCGTAATTATCTCAGATTCTTTGTTTGTAAAGCTTTTTATGTTATGTTCCTTAACCATCATTGCACCTACCAGGCAGAGCTCTCTGAGGGTTCAGATCAGGAGAAGTCTGCCTACATTCTCAACACCAAGCAGAAGGTAGTGAAGCTGATTGGCCAGTGGGTGGCGCTGTATGGCCTTCCGCTGAAAGAAGACCCTATTGCTTTGGACTTTCTGGAAGTGAGATTGCAGGCTCAATTTAATTACACGATTTATTTCACTGTGTACTCTGTGTATTGGAATATTTCCATTGCATTTTAAAAATATAGATTTTATCTCACGAGGAGAATCAATAATTATGTTCCTGCTTTTTCAATTTCCAGAGGTTGAAGAAGGAGGTGGCAGGTGATTTTCGTCTGAACAGCATGCTGAAAGAACAATTTAGGGAAAGGAGGAGAACAAAAGTGTAAGTTGTCTATATTATCTTGTAACATCTGCTATTTCTATATAATTTCTCAAGTCATGAATATTGCAGCATGCTATCTGACACTGTTTTTCATCTTTTAATATCTTTACAGATTGGAGAATGGATTTCAGTCCCTGAGCAGGGTAAGCGTCTTCACATAGTTTTTGCATTTGCTGGGTGCAGAACATTAATATCAGAGATACAGAAAACAGTTTGAATGTCATGCTGCTGTCATGTGTCAGTTTAATGTCACTGACTTGCTGAGTCACTCTGATGCTATCGACAGAACCAGCAATTTGATTGGTTTTCAAACTGTGAGGAGCCAGTGGGGAGGTTACAACCAATCAGAGCACAAGATAAAGGTGAGTAAGGCTCAGGCGCTAAAACAAATAAATCAATCAATACTGTATACGTACATGTACATCAATGAACTTAACTTCTATATCATCTATATCACTACAATACGTATGTGGCAACATAGATATGGATGAGCTCGTGTATCTGTGGGTTGTTGTTTCTGAGTAACACATATCACCACACATCATTACTCACGTCATCAATTATCAAATCAACATATCTTGACATTTCGGCTTCTGTCCCGTCTCGGTGCAGTGCTGTATGAGATCTACAGGCCAGACAACAAACCTCTCACTCTGATGCTCCCAGTGAACACATCTGTACAGGATGTGATGTCGGCAATAGTCAAACCTGGCGGAGATCACATCCTGGTCAAAATGAACTCCACGGGAGGTGGGACTCAGATATTGATGGCATAGATATGTTTTATTTAGATTGCCGTTTCCTGTAAAAGTGTTAGAATAAAGCATTCAGAGCTGCATGTTAATGTGGTTTCCAATCTAGCCTGAGTCATGTTCAAGGATTTTTCTACCGTTCTTTGTCAGTTCACTGTGCTGAAAATGTGTTTTTGATATATTAAATGCACACAGAAAGAGCTCAGATAAAGCTGGATGCCACTGCAGTCTACACCGCCCTGGGACTCAACGAAAGACTGTTCATCTGCACAAGCAGCCAAGTGGAACAACTGGTGAGGAAACAGGTCCACTCCATAGTAATTTATTTGTAAAATAAAAGAGGAAATGTCGTCACGTCAGACATATTTTTATTATGTTCATTATTTATTATGGTGCATACATTTGAGTTTGACATGGTGGTTTGGTTCGAAGCAGTTTACCTGCCTAGAAAGCCATTAAAATCACACCCCATCACAGTTTTCTATCTGTTCATTTTGTTTCTCTTCCTCCTAGATGCCACTGAAGGAGCAGCAGGGTCCAGAGCGAGGAACAGCTGACATCCTTGAACAGATGGGCTCTAAAGACATTGCCAATGAGCTCGCCAATTATGACTGGGAACTGTTCACTGCTATGCATGAGGTAACTCAGCAGATCTGACAAATTTTACATCTGACCACGGCATATAAACTAATTGATACAGAACAAAGAAGAAATTGCTTATTTACACTTCAAATGCCTCATCAAGGCCAAGCCCCAGCAGTCTAACATGCAAGTAAAGCCAAAGCTGACACCGGCATTCAGATATTTCCTCATTTCAACAAAGGACTGGGTATCTCTTTGATAAAAATGTATCTGAGTCACACTCCTTGACTATTTTTATCTGACAGCTGCGATCATCTGGTTCTCCTGTACAACACTTCCTGCATGCTTCACATGTTTCTGAAGCAAATCACTATCATTAAGTCACCTGTAAAACTGGCCTCCCTTTGATTTCCAGATTTCTCTTTTCATAGTGTGTGTAATTAATGTCAGTGGCTGTGACTCATCGCTCCCGTCTCTCTAGGTGGAGCTTGTCTACTACATATTCGGTCGTCATAAATTCCCGGGCGCCATAACAGCTAACCTGGAGCGGTTTGTGCATCGCTTCAATGAGGTGCAGTACTGGGTGGTGACCGAGCTGTGCCTCTGTGAAGACCTGGTGAAACGAGCCATTCTGCTCAAGAAGTTCATAAAGATTGCTGCAGTGTAAGAGTTAGTTACATAAAACCTTAACCTAGTTTTGATGGCATTGTAGGGCAGATGGTCCACCACTTTGGTCCAGACTGAAATATCTCTTGATCTATTGGATGGATTGCCATTAAATTTTGTGTGGATGAAGCCTAGTGACCTCGGTGATCCCTTGACTTTTCATGTAGCACCACCAGCAGGTCAAATCTTTCAGTTATTCAATAAAATATCGTTGATGGATTGGCACAAAATTTCAGACATTCATGGTTCCCTGGATGAATCCTAATGACTTTGGTGATCCCCTGACTTTTCATCTAGCGTCACCATCTGCTCAAAGTTTTATTTGTCCAGCACTTTAGTTTATGACCAAATATCTGCAAAATGAATAATGTTAGCATGCTAACACGCTAAACTTAATACCTGCTTAATCAGCATGTTAGCATTGTCACTTTGACCGTGTTTGCATGCTGACGTTAGCATTTAGCTCAAAGCACTGCCACTCAAAGTACAGCCTCACAGAGCTGCTAGCATGGCTGTAGACTCAAAATCAAAAATCACTTCAAGAACAACTCTTTGTCACACTGAGACCTAATGGTTTACAACCATGTGTACTCCCTGACACAGATTAAAGGAGCAGAAGAATCTCAATTCATTCTTCGCTGTGATGTTCGGTTTGAGCAACAGTGCAGTGCACAGGCTTTACAAGACCTGGGAGGTGAGAACACCCTGAATGCAACATTCATGATGATATTAAATGCTGTGTCACCATTTACTAAACAATAACTATGGTAATGACTCATGAAACAATTTGCTTGGCATTGTCTATTACAGAGAATCCCCAGCAAGACAAAAAGAATTTACTGTGCTTATGAGAGGTTGATGGTAAGTTAGCTGTCATTTCAATACAATTCACAAATGTCCCAAAACCCACATTGTACTGTTGTCATAGTTTTCTTACTTCTTAACATTCAAAGGCAGCTTACAGTATCTTTTAACATAAAGTGTTATAATGGTGCTCTGTTTATTTTCTGCTGTTAGGATCCGTCACGCAACCACAGGGCCTACAGACTGGCTGTGGCCAAACTCAGTCCTCCATACATCCCTTTCATGCCTCTGCTGCTCAAAGGTAACAGATACCAGCAGTGTCGCCTATACAGCATTAGATGTGAATGTCACGTACATTCATTCACTAATCACTGACATGTTTTCTGTTCCTGACTATGCCCAGACATGACGTTCATCAATGAGGGGAATCCAAACTATGTAGACAAATTGGTCAATTTTGAGAAAATGGTAAGACAGAAAAAATGTTTTTGTAACGTTGCTCGGCTCGATTATTCTCCTCACAAATCTCTGGCCTCAGTGTGAGATTGACTTAAAATGTTTCCTTTTCCTCCCATTCTCGCAGCGCATGATTGCCAAGACAGTGAAAATTGTACGAGGATGCAGAAGCCAGCCTTATGGTAAGTGATCCCGCTGAGCTAGTCTTACAACTTGCAGACTCACAGCGCTGGCAAGGGTATATTGGACACTGTATGCATTCAGGAAAGGTCAAACAGTTGCACGTGCATGTTGAAGTAAATGGAGGATGTCTGTTTTTGGCTATGAATGAAGCATGTAGGATGTATCAGGTAGGTAAACTTCTTTGTCTCTTCCGCAGTGCCGTCATCTCCTCAGAGGGGCCTGGCAGATCGGATGTTTCTGGAAGGGCCTGCCACTCGCATATCTACATGTAATCTACCATATCATTAACTGTTATGTCCAGTTGTAATTCCTGTTAGCTAAAGAGTTTCTTTTCAGTACATTAGTCCTTTTCAAATTTCCCATTCTGGCAAAAAATGAAAAGGAAGATTTACCAATGCAAACACTTGACTACTGAGTCAAAAATGATTTCTTCTTCTCATCCAGACTCAGACCACGCCCTCCCTCTGCGGAGTCCCAGCAACATCCGACACTACACTCAGAACCTGAAGGTGATCGACAACCAGCGCAAGCTAACACAGCTATCAAGAACAATAGAATGCTAGGACATCAACCTGCAAATGTGCAAAGACTGTAAAACTGTAGAACAAAGCTGAACCAGAGAACGGACTGTAGCTGGATGAACAAAACTTCCTCACTCGCCTAAATCAGATGGATCTCTGGAGGTGTTGAGTGTCTTGGATATTCACTCTAATTCAAGGAGCTTGGACATTGGTGGATAAGCTTTCTGCACCGCACAGCAAGAGTGAAAATGTGCAGTGTGCACAGTAATGACCTCTAATGCTGAACCAGAGAATCCAATTCTGTGTCCGTGGGACTTGTGGGACACTTTTTATCCAAAATGCCTTACAGCACACCAGTGTATACATCTTGGTGTGTGTGCCACCGTGGAAACTGATCCCCTCACCAGAGCAATGTTACAACATGTACAGTTAAGCAAAGTATGCCTCTCTTTGGTGTCAAAATTCATTTATGTGACATTTTGTAAACTGCTGTCTGTGGAATAATCACTCTCGTGGTTCCACAAAAGGGCCATAGGAACACATAGCACAGATATTTGCCATAGCTTATCACTTTAGGTCAGTTTTTTTGTGCATTAGTATTTTCACATTAAAAATAATGTATTATATCAGATCTTCTTTTTTGGCAACGAGGCCTCTAACTGACATGCATATAATTTCATACAATGTTGTTTTCTAAATAAATTATTTTCTCAGTTATGTGTATTCAATGAAAGCACAAGCATTTGTAAAAAGGGAAATATTTTATTTAAAGTACAAACCATAACTGGTAAAAATTGACCTCCAAAGACCACCCTCCGTCTATCCCCCTGACAAAAATGTTCTCCCCAATATGGGGTGAGAAAAATTCACAACAAATCAGTTATCCTTTGAATTCAAAAATACTCTCCTTGTCATAAATATGTACAACTTCTTTTTGGAAGTCCTGGAGAGTGAAAATGGGCTTAGACATGTACAAAAACAAAAAAAAATGAAAGAAAAACCCAGTGCCTTCTCCTGTTGTAACCATGGAGGAAGTAGTAAAATGATCCCCTGTCATTATAAATAACGGCTTGACAAGTAAAGAATTTTCATACGGAGTTTTAAATCAATTACCAAAAGGGGATTTTGTGGACCATTTGACAAATCGTAAATCACTATCCAATAAGAGGGGGTATATGAATAGAGTGTGATGAGGCAAACAAATGTCAAACATATGGTTAGTATAATGTTGGTGTTTGGACAGGTGCAACAGCAGAGCACATAAATTACCAAACTATGTCAACATACCCAAGTTCAACTCAGATATGTTCTAGTGTATGTGGTATAAAACTCAGCAAGATCAGAAAAGTGGTCCAGCAATGAAGTGGTGATTACGTCGTGAGTGGAAAAATCCTTTTTTTTTTTTTTTTAAGTTTCACGCTTAGTGAGAAAGCAAGTGAAAATGAAAAGCCAGAACCTCACAAAGGACTTAATCTATGTGTTTTATCACATAGATTGACAGTTCTGGTTTATGACAACTCAGTCACAAATAAAACATAAAACAAAAGAAAGCACTGTAACATTAAAAAGAGTGAATATAAATATTGCACTTCCAAACAACATTTAGTTCCCAGTGCCTAGTTATTATCCCTTTGGTAGAGGTACAAGACATCCTGTAGTACGCTAACATCTGGACGGTAGCCATACAGTCTTTTGTTTTTTCCACTGAGGTTGTAAGTATTTTAAATCGCTGCCGTGCAGTTAAACAAGTCATCCTGAATACTGACTGTATTTATGCTATCATGACTAATGGTAATGCAGAATGGCTTAACCTCGATGGTCTCAAGCTACAGAGGTGATTGGGATAAACAGGACTAAGCAGTGGGAAAGGTAAATAACCAATTCATACACAAAACAAACATTCATAAATATACCATTCACACAAATGCATGTATGCATAAAGTCACACATATATACCTGCAAGCACACCAAACCCTAACTCTAACCCACAGACATTAAGTATTTACATTTAAGGCACATAAAATCAATGTACATGACAAGTAAAAGAAACCAACACAAAGCATTTTAATGTTCAATCCCTGTAGCCTTTTGGTAGTGGGATGACTTGAGCCACTTCTCTTTCTAAACATGGGCAGCTTTTACTCAAAAGACAATCAAAAATACAGTATCTCACAGTAACACACACTGTAAGCTGAAAATGGATCCTTCACACTCAAAAGAGTGATGATCCCGCCTGCTCTCAGACTAAAACTCTCTGTCAAGGCTACAACATTGCTGATTGTCCCGTCTTTGGTTCAAGGCATCATTACGCCATGGCCATTAACTCTGTAGTTTCCCCAAAGTGTCATTTGCTTGCACATGGTCTCCATGCTGTATGAGCCCAACCCAAACAGAGCAGGAGTAAAGACGGCAAAATATTCTTTAGGAGAACACCACCGTTTTTTTTGACAGAAGCACCACACTGCTTCAAGCCTAATGTGAGGTTTCACAGGTCTGTGGTGGTTCCAGTCCCATCCCAGTCGACTACGCAACAATGACGACGCCAGCATTGGTAACTCTGAACATGAACAAACAGGATTTAAACAAAGTGATCAGTAGGAGTCAAAATCAGAACTCAAAGGAAGGTCAGTCAGTCAGTCTTAGGTCTTTGGAATTATATCAGTAGATTTCCTTTGAGTGCAAAAACAACTCAACCCAGCGCTGTCCACCAACCTGAGGCAGAGAGAGATCATTTTCATGAACAGTTGAGAAACATCCATCCATGCATTTTCCTATGCCCGCTTATCCCGTTCAGGGTTGCGGAGTGCTGGAGCCTATCCCAGCATGCATTAGGCAAGAATCAGGGGAACACCTCGGACAGGCCAGGGTTTAAATTACGTAAAACTTAAAATTTTGAGATAGAAGCTGAGCTATTAAATAGATACGGTTTCAACATCTAGGCAGATAATATTGCCTTTGCTATAGCCAGGTGAATGTTTTCATCTGCAACCTGTTTACTGATCATCTGTCAATAAAACCACATGTTCAGGAAATACCAGACGAATACTTTCAGGCCTCAGCAGGCAGCGTAATTCACAGCTCCTGGCTGCCACAAGCTACATATGGCCATATCCTGTCAGAGGCAGTGAGCACATAAGATCATTAGCACCAAGATAAGGCAGTTAAAGGGGTAATACAGAACTCTCCATCAAAAGCATCGACAAAAGGAAACCCAACAGGCATCTCACTGCATCTGCTGGCTGACGGTAGCCTGCGCTTCTTTTGCAATCACTTTCTTGTTGCTCAGTCTCAAGGCACTGAGAAAAAGTTCTATTTGGTAATAATCCCAAACTGCCAACAAAAGACATAAATTAAAAAAGGACAAGAAAAACATTCATTTGGCTTGGAGATCTTTGGATTTTTGTCTTCCTCTAGTGCAGCACAGTGGAGTTCCAGTGGTCTCTCATTCGCGTTAACTCTTCAACTGCTTTCTGATCCACTCTACATGTTCCTTCGTGTTTCTCCATTGCAATCATATGGCCAGGTACTGTGGTTCTGGTGGCTCTGGTTGTCATCTAGGCCTCAGAGGCAGCCTGTGGTTTGAGTTGGGCTTTCTCCATGGCAGTGCCGTAAGGTAGAGATCGCTTGAAGAAGCCGAACTGCAAGAAAACATTTTTAGGAAAGCAGAAATTACAAATGAGCACAGACCTAATCAGTTTAATTGCAATTTTATTCATCTTTCAGTAGACAGTATACAAGATTTTTAAAATCCTTGTTTCACAGCAGCACTGACCTTGTATAGGACGTAGATGAGTAGAGCCAGAAGCAGTAAACCAGCCAGAATGGCCAAGATGATGATCCACAGAGGAACTGAGTTCTCGATATCTGGCTTGTTCCACACCACTGGGGTCACCACCTGAGGACAAAAGCAGTTTGTCAGTTTAACTCAACAAAGACAATTAAGATGATGCCTCTGTATGACGTAGGCCCTTTGGAATGAATGGACTAATGAATGAAAAAAGATCCTAAATACCTTTTTGTGTCCACTGGGAGCATATTTGGGTAGGATGGCGTAAGGCATCTTGTTCACACTGTATCTGGCCAGGCACTCCAGCACATATTGCTTGTAAGCTCTCTGAAGGAAGTAACAACCCAAGTTACAAACTCTGATTCAAAACACATGCAATTAATAAGTTATGCACTAGGTGGCGACAGAGACCGTATGCCTCTTCCAAAGAGAATTCCTTTCCTATGAGAAGCTGTGATACCAGATAATGAATTTTCAATGCATTCACACATATGCCTTGTGTTACAGCATGCAGGGGGTGGTAAATAGTCTGTGTGTAGCTCAGACATGGCAGGCAGACAAAAAAAAAATGTAAACTGGTAGAAACTGCAGTCTGCACGCCCAGTGTGCAATCTAGATTCTCAGTTAGCAACTGTTGTCCCATGTGTTGAGGCAAATATGTGAGACTGTGCATACTGGCAGCCTTAAGAACTGATCCAAAACTGATGTTGATGTCTAGTCAACACAAATAAATATGTTAGACTGACTATTGTAGCTATGTATCTTTGCCAGCTGCACATTTGAGGTTTTAACTCTCAGTGTTTTCTTTTTTGATGCTTTAATGAAAAATGGCTTCTTACTTCCTGCCAAAGCCTGACATGAGAAAATACACAGGGACCTGTGGGAAAAGACTAATCTATAGTGCACAGCCTTTTCCTCTGCCGTGCCTTTGTCATCTGGTGGGAACACGTGTTCATGTACAGTGCATGTCTAGTGAGTTTGTAAGGCAAGGGTCATCTCTGACAAACCTCGATGAAGGTCTCGGCCCAGATGCGGGAGCGCACTTTGAGGATAGCAGTAGTCCCCTTCTCCAGGAGACCCACATTGCACTGGAGCGCCCAGCACTCCGCATTAGAGCAGGACTGCGGGAACAGAGAGAAAGGAGTTAAGATGATGTTTATTAAATGCTAAATAAGTTTTGTTTAAGTCATTCATGTGCATAGATAGAATCTAAAAATGATATTATTCTCACAAAACTTAACTAACAGGATCACATGGCTTAAATGCAGGTGAAAGTCATACAGGCAAAAGTGAAAAGTGGTAGAACAACTGGCATGTTAGTGCTGCAGGTCCAATAAATATAACAAAGAGCCCAATGTTATGATGTCGATTCCACGCCTGCTTCAAATTAGATTGAAGGAATGTCATGAGACTGTAAAAATGCAGCATGCACCACTCTCCACATTATTGCCCAACCACTAAAACCAACCCATTTTTCTCAAGACTGTAGAATACACAATCTTAATTAGATCCCCATAATGCAGCTTGGTGCATTTAACATTTTAGAACATGCACACACTGTGTTTTAGAGCTGGTGCTGTAGGTAGACCACCCCCAGACTGAGAGGTTTCGGCGGGTTTCCTACGGGAGCGCATTAGTTTACTTATTACACCAAGTAGGGCAAACACAGGAGGAGAAGAGAGTACCCGCCTAGTTCCTTTAGCTCAGTCTTAGACAGACTTAATGAGGGTATTCAGACAGACAGGGAACGTATCAGTCCACTTCCTCCTGGTAGACCTCCTTAAAGCCCCAGGGCACCAGGGGCACACAGGTTTGTGGAAATGACATGTACCGGTGCCAAAAATGCCTCAGAGCCAAGTCCCACATGTCCTCCCTGGTGGGATTATGTGGTCAAGATCTGGATCTTGGGGGGCGTGGAGGCTGTTCCCACAGTTTCATAAAATAACAGTCTGGCCTCACTACACAGCTGCTGTACACACAGAACCTGCATAGGTTGACACTTTGTAAAAAGCACTGAAACAATTAGTTGATCAATCATTTAGTCGATCGACAGAAAATTAAAGATTAGAAAAGAAAGAAAGAAATATGGTACCACTTTCTGATAAGCCATTAATTAGAACAACTTTTGGTTTGCCAGGTTGTTAAAAATAATCCTGTTGGCTGCTGTCAATTTTTTGTATTTAGTAATAATGCAGTTATAAATGTAAGTAGTCATTAATAAATACTTATGGGTTGCACACTTTCTACTAAATCATCAAGTCTACCGTTACACATGTTAGTAAGTGGATTTTGGTCCAGATTCTCGGCAGGTTTTTCCAGAAGTGGTCCATCAGCCTTCCTCTAAAAAGACAAGTGTCCTGCTGCAGGATGAACACCTGCAATAGAAATGTATCACAACCTGGCAACCCCAAAGTAGTTTTTTAATAGCTTATAACTGATCAATAAAGCATTAGTAAATTCTTTATTAACCATTAATAAAGCCATTAGTTACAACTTACACACTTGTAGCGTTTGTAAGTTGCATATTAGAAAGTGGCAACAAATATAACAGTTGTGCTTGCACAACAGCCAATTCATCTGTTTTTCAACATAACTAAAGTACTACAACAGAAGGAGAGTACTGCAAGAGAAATTTTAAAAAAGTATCCAAGTAATTATGATATAATTATTGATTATTAGTGCAATTAAAGCCAGTCCTTTGTTCTTTATGCATAGCTCAGCTCTTCAAAGACAGAGCAGGTCATTTTAAATTCACACACTATGACCTAGGCTGACAGCTTCATCCAAGCATTGCTAAACACTAACACACTTTGATCAAGAGACACTTTGAACAGAGATGTCTGTCCTCCCGAGCATTAAAAACAAAAGTGCAAACACAGGGAAAACGGGAGAATGGGGTCCTTCATACTCAACGTGTCATTGGACATGCTTGATAAACGAGCGAGGTTAGGAGCGACAGGCGTACAGACAAAGGCCTCTTTGGTGGAGGTAGGTATCCACAGACAGAGGCAGAGAGAGAAGCTACCTGCAGCTGAGTGAATCAATAGGACCAGTGTGTGGGGGCTCAGGGGCCTCCCAACACCCCCAGAGCCGAAAATTAGAGAGCAGTCTGTGAAGTAACCAGTGCATCACTGACAAAAAGCCTCCCGTGTCCCATGTCTTCTCAGCCTCTCCACCCTTCCACCACTACTAAAGGCGCTTTAATGTTAATCACCACAAGGGGACAAGCCTGTGCCCTCTGACCCCTCCCTTTTAACGACATCATAACCTAATTACCCAATCCCAGGAGCCTCATATACGATCAGGGCCAGTGTCACCAAAATAGATCCAGGCCTGCACACTTAACTTAAGGCAATGCAGCAAAATATATTGTTTAAACCTTCTGACACAAAAATGGTTTTAACCACATTTACCTTTAACTGTAAACTCAAGGTCCTCATTCCCTCACTTTCAAGTCACCTATTACATTAGACTTCACCTTTTGACCTGATGTTGTATTTATAGAACGTGACAATTTCCCCTTTAAGCATCTTACCAGATTAGTCAAATGAGCGAGTTGATTCCTGTGGACGTCCCTCCTCTCGACATGGTGCTCATGTGCCTTTAGTGCCAGGATAGGTGCTTCTGTGGATGTGTGCTGGAGCTAAAGGAGGAGAGAGCACAAACACACACACACACACCACCCATTAGGACAACACAGACACTGACCTCATCAGGCAGAAGAGCAAACCACCCTTTGTGTCAATATAAGACCTAATGTTAGCATGACCCCGAGGCTTTTTGTCATTAATCAGAGGCATGTGAGCTCTACTTCAAATGGATTCACGTGGAAATACAACATACTTAGCAATTCACCAGGGGAAAAAAAAACATTAGATCACAGCTAAGACGGATGACCACTCACAACACTGCTCAACATCTGTCATGCTTCATATGTAAACACAAACAACTGCACTGAAATGTTCTGCCCATGAAATCCCAAAGCTACAACTTGGTATAAGGGGGCGCGTCGCTGGATGTGAAGATGAGTGAGTGTATTGCTGGGTGAGGTGGCTCAGCAAGCTGTGCAGAGCATAGGGAAGAGCTGGAACTTCAAAGCTGCGGTGGGGTAAGTGTCCTGGGTGGGGTTGAGAAGCTGGGAGGAGGAGGTGGGTGTGGGCCAACCAGCGGGAGGATCCAGCTGTTAATCATAGATCTGACTGGGAATCGGTGGGAGATGTTCGCCATCTGATTTAGCCTCATTTGACCCCGAGAGGTGTGCATCTGCATGCAAGATGCTTACTTTGAGGTGTAGGTGGTTCATGTTTTTGTCTGAGGTGCAGTTGATGGGGCCTTCTGTGGAGAACTCCAGGGGGTAAAGGAGAGTGTGACCCTGGACACTGAGGGGGCAGCGCAGCTCAAGTAGGGTGCGGCTGATCCGACTGGGCCCGTTATTCACCAGCTGGAAAAAGGAAATGAAATAGGCAACATTAGTATGTGAAGCATTAGAAAACGTCTAAAACAGCTTGATCGTTTCATGTTTTAGTTGTAGCTGGGAGGTTGCAACAGATTTCACAACTTTCATATTTGACCTATTTTCAAATAGGTCACCTAAAGCAGAGCGCTGTTAAATCTCACCCAAGTGAAAGTGGATCGGCACAGCCTGAGAATAAATCACACTGCGTAACCTGGAGTACGTTTTCTTTGGTTTTCCTCCATTGCTGCCCTGGGAAGTCGACTTGCTTTATAAACAGTAGGATCTGCTTTCCAACCCGATCTGCTCAGCCCCAATGAGTCTGCACAGCTAAGAACATGGCTGATTACCTCATAGATGTGTTCCACCGCAGGCCCAACGTCCTGCTCCACCCCATAGCTTTTGGTCACCTTCCAGTTGGCCGGCGGGAAGAAGACCTTATCTGGTCGAGACACACTAAATAATAGAGAAGTAGGGATGTGAGAACATGTGTCAGGAGGCATCAGAGAGTTAAAGAAATTCCAAAAGTTCAAATGAGGGAACTCACCCCTGTAGAATGACATCAGCCTGAACAACCACCTCCAGCTTGTACGGTACAACCTCACTGTGGGAATTATTCTCATTTTTACTGTGGAAACAGAGAGAAGGAGAAAAGGATTCTGATTAGCTGACGTCATTCGAGAGCAGTGGAGATCAGTACTACTCAATCAGAACCTGCACATATTCTTATAAACTGTTAGCGTCTCTGTTGTGCGTTGACGTCACGTTGTACCTGCGAATCTGCAGCTCAAACTGAACAGTTTTGTGCGTGTCCTTCAGCCGTGGCACTGTGAAGCGCAGACCTGCCCACAGCTGCAAAGAGGAAGATCCAACAAATTAATCATCATCATTATCATCATCATTATTATTACGATTACCTAACAAGTAACAGAGAAGAAAAAGGAGGGTAACATACCCTGCCTTAACTAAATTTATAGAATGTCTGTGGGAGCTTATATACTTTATTTACAGTACTATAAAGGACTATCAGGCAGCCATTCCTCCCCGCTCCACTCTACTCATCCTCTGATAGAGATGTGATGTTTTTAGAGCGTCAGTCTGTGAACTCCTTGTCTGTCCAACAGGCAGATGCATTACACGTGAACAGACAACACAAACTGGTACAATAAGTCTCTCTGCATCCACCTTTTTATGAGCTACCTTTCATTCACATCAGATCAATAATGCTACAGTCTGAGACCTTCCGAGAAAGCAGATCCTACGACAACAAACTGTTTTTAAAATGGAGAAGTCTGTCTGTCTCTCCCAGTTAACATGTACGGTAGTTGATGGTCTTCCTCTGCAGACCTATTAAAAGCATGCAAGCTTGTGACTCCATCATTAAAAAGGGGAACTCTACCCAGCAGGGAGCTGAGGGCACAGATGGAGCCTGTACTTCCTGTCACAACATTTCCTAACACATACTGCCTTTTCCTGTGCTGTTCACACCAAACCCGGGGACGACATTCAACTTTTTCCTACAAAGAGCAGGAAATCATGACGTTGTGTCAACTGTTTACCACTATCAAATACACTTCAGGTGCAGTGCCGTACCTACAACCCTTAAACTCATTAGGAATGGAGCTAAATGGGGGAAAAAAACTGCCAAAAGACAGTGGTGTCCTTACACTGGTACCAGCCTTCATCGGGTTGCCCAAATCACAGCTGAGGTATCGGGTCTGGTTCTCTGTCTCATAGCTGCAGGTTAGCTGGGTCAGGGTCTGAGAAGCAAGAGGACAGATTGCTCAAACAACGACAAAGGAAACAACCACAATCGAGTCCCGAGAGGCATATTAGTTGCTGAGAGTTGTAGGTTTTCACTGTATTTTGCATTTCTAGTCACCTCATTATTGCGGGCAATACCGCTGTAGTCAGCTTCAGGGGGTAGCACCACATACAGCTCCGCCTCGTACGCCCCTCCCTCACCCTCATTCCTAGCGTTGAAAGTCAAGGTCAGCGAGTTGTCATCACCCAGGTGGACGTCCTTCCTGTTCCTGAGGAGCCAACCAAAGAAAAAAAAAGATCACTAATAGGGTCAACGGTCAAATTACATGGTGTCGGGACTCCTTAGACAAATAAATATGGATCAAGTTGTGTTGCGCTGTTGAGTGAACATGAGTAAACAATGACATTCTTCGTGGAGTGGACAATAAATTGTTCTTGCTTTAATTAAACTAATAAATTGTCAGGCTTTGTGTTTGGCATATCTATCTATCTATCTATCTATCTATCTATCTATCTATCTGCTGTATATCTTTAGTGCCTTTAGTGGCTGCAGAAAAACATCAATTAGATTCATTACACAAAGCCCTGCCCGCTCATTAAATGAGAACTTTTCCAATGTGGTAATAAAGTCATACATGCTGTATAACAGAGCGCAGGATTGTAAAACACCTCCCCCTTCCTTGCTTTCCTCTCACTCCCTCCACCTCGCTCCACTCCACAGCTAAGAACAATGAGAAATTCCATATGGAGGGCCACACAGACGCTTTTAATTACAGCCCGCTCTCATAAAGCAGTGCAGGAGAGCTAGAGAGAGAGAGAAGATTTCTGAGGCTGATCCTCTGCCGGCCTGCGAGTCAACCGTAGTCTGATTCTAACTGGCATTGCACTTTTTAAACCAAACAAAGGCTCAAAATTAGAAAACTCCACAAAACCTTAAAGCTTCCCTGAGGGCCCCGTGGTCTAACAGGTTATGTGCTTTGGCAGTGCAATAGAAGAAACAACATTGCAGAAATGATGGACACTTTTTTTCCCCCTGAGATTCCACTAAATCATGGCCATCCCATCAACCCCTCTAACTACTATTAAGCTTTCTTAATTTGCTACAGACCAGACAAAAACATCAAGCTATTATCCTAATTGCACTTTCTACGGCTCAATCTCTGGAGTTGCACTTGGACGGAGCGCAGCGCTAACACGCACACACAGCAGGTTGTTCCATATGTGATGGATCAGCCATACATTGAAAAAAAATGGAGGCAGATGGTAGATAAATATAGGAATGTGAAATCAAAATGACAGAGCAGAGAAGGGAGTATCAGGGAGGCTGTTATTTTTGAGAAAAATGCTAACAGATTTCTTGAATCAAAGTGTGGCAGGCAGGGTGCTCCTGACGGCTTCAGAGGTAGGCGAGGTTGGGACTCTGGCGCACAGCTCCCATACTTTCCAAGCAGATCCCTTTTATCTCTCCTGTCTTTTCCCTTGAACTGTTTGTCATAGCACCTGTAAAGCAGAGCTGCTTCCTGTTTTCAGAGGACGGTGTACACCTACTCTACTGCAACACTGTGGCTATTAACAGTCCCTCTCTGGTATGCTAAACTATACAAAGCAGCGGAACAACAAAAACAGCTGTATTTACACTTTAGCACTCAAATCCAAGGTCCCATTTGCAGAGCGGAGGTGAAGAGTTCAGTGACTGTGACCCTGTTCCCAGTTTACCACGTATTATCCAGTGCATTCTAGTATATTTCCTGAAATCCATATGCTCTGGGATTTTTAAAAATATATATGGAAATGAACAGACTCACCCTTGGACTGCCAGCTTCAAGTCAGGAACACAGATGTTGTCCTCTCCACAGTCCAGCAGAATCTGAGCCTGGAAGATACACATTGGGGGTGATAAAAGTTTTAATGGGGGCTGCAGACCATGATGATCATACAGTAGGTTCTGACTAAAAACACACTTCTTTCACATGTGAAGAGAATTAGGCACACAAGATAAATCAGATATCTGCTTATGGGAGACAACAGGATGAGTGTAGCAAGATGCGACGTGGTATGACTAATACCTTCCACCCCTGCTCCCGACCACCATTCAACACACTCACACACACACACACACACCTGCACTGCAGTCCCCCTTATCTACAAGACATAATCACTGCCCATCACACAGTTAAAAACAATGCTGTGGCTCAGAGGGACGATGACTGACTCAGTGAGGTCATGACAGGCACAGACGCACTCCCCTGAACCAGCTGTCCCGGCACACACACATGCTTTCTGTTTGCGACGTAAGAGAAGGAAATGATGAACAGAGGCCAGCCCAGAGACCGTGCCAGAGGAGATACTCCTGTGGAGCTGAGCACAAAGCTGCCAGCTCTCACCAGCGTCCCCACATCACAGCACTCTGTGGCAAACCGCGTTTTCACCACACGCTACGCCACCCAGCGAACCACAGCAGTATATGATCATATGGAGAAGGAGGAGCCTACAGCCTAGAGGAACCTACCGAGACATAGGATATCTCTGTTGACCTGAAAAGCAGAAGTGGGGGTTTGGAGATTACAGTGGAGGGAAAGACAACAAAGGAACAGAAACACTGCTGGATAAGTGGATGACCGCTGAACGTGTGGCAGGGCAGCAGCAGGGAAAGCCCTGCGGATTGCTAAATTGCATCCAGCTGCGACTGTGTCAGTGTGATGATGCTCATGACGATGAGGATAATAAATAGAAATGGAGGAGGAGATTAGAGAGAGCCATGTGCCCCCCTTGTCATTACACCATCCAGGGGCTCTAATTATGGACACCATGGTAACCACCATGTTAACTTGGCCACATGTGCACCCTGGTCTGTATGTCTGTGTAGGGCAGGAATACGGTGTTTATATGCCCATCACTGTAGTCAAACAACAACAACACTGACCTCAGCATGTGACACAGTGAGGGCAAGCATCATGCAGTGAAATCAAAACGCTAACTTGGCAAAATGAGTGGAGCCCATTAACCGAATTCACACTAATTTGGTCAGATGTTATTATTTTAAGAACAATGAGGGCATTGATGAACAGTTTCAGCCGTTTCCAAGTTCTAAAAACGTGATAACAGCTGGGATCCTTTCTAGTTTTGCACAAACGTATGCCTTCGTACAAGATGTGAGAATGATGGCAATTAATAGATCCATCATAATGTCATAACTCCTCATAGAAACATATGGAATACGTTAAGATTGAGAGAGAGAGTGAAACTGTGCCGAGCACATCAACCATCTCTCATTCTTACTCCAGCTTGAAGAGAGTAAGAACTTGGCAGAGTCAATGAAACGTTACATGGCCTGCCACACGTTCTCAAAGCATATGTGGAAATCAATAGGGCATCGTGTGTCTGATCAAGGCCAAGGCTGCGGTATAATAGTCACTCTTCACTGTTTATATACTGTTACATTCACACAGTCTAAAGAAAGATTAATGAAATGTGTTGGCAGTCTGACACCACTCCCACTCCCCTTTTACACACATAGACACAGATCAGGTTTGCCCTCTTTGGGTGTTTGGCAAAAAAGGGCTTTTTTAGGTTTAAGGTTGATATCTTAGCTCAAGCTTGACTCAAGGTCTTGGTTCAGCAATAGACCACATCTGTTGGAGGCCCGACAGCTTTGATATCTAGGAAGGACATCAATGACAGGGTTCAGTCCTGATCCAACAGGAGAAAGATAGAAACACAGGGGAGATAAAACTACGCTGATTGTCATTCCCCAAAACGCTCCAACTGACTGTTGCTGAACTCACATATGGCGCATGATGTGCCACAGCTGAAAGGACGGCCACATGTTGAGCCAACTCTACTCGCTGCCAGAGGAAAACTGGCAAAATGCCAAGAGATTTCAACCAGATGGGCAAACACCCTGGTTGTGCCCCACCCTGAAATATCTACCAACCTTCTGTGTCTGCAGCTCTGGAACGAGTCACCTATGTACCGTTGTGCAGCCAAGCAGGCTGAGAACAATTCCTGCTGGGACAGGGAAACACTCCACTCTACATATGCCTGACATTTTCATTTTAAAAACAGCTTTCCAGACACCTTGGACCTCCTCCCGGCAGAGTAGTTTAGAATTTACATTAAAAAGAACAGACTCGCTCTTTCATCAGGGACAGGAGAAATACAGGGAATAATTACTCAATGTGGTGGATATTCTTATCATCAGCTCAGAGAAAATGAGTCTAAAAAATCCAAGAACCATATGTACATTATTAGGGAACACTGCTTCACCATATATTGATGCTAGAAGCCCTATTGGTCACTCCAGGTTAGTTAACTGTGCTGGAAAGAAGATTGGGGAAGTGTAGTGCACGTCATAGTACCTTCTGCTCGATTACATTGGAGGTCTGATAGTTGAGGATGGGCCGCAGGCCGTGGGAGTCAGCTGCAGCTTTAGGATCTAAGCTGAAGTTCAAGGCCACATAAATGGAGGAGAGTTTATCCCTGAAGTCTTTCTCATCCTGCAGTCAAAGAAACACATACCAGGGCTTTTGTCAGATGCAATTTGGACAAAAAGGGAGAATTTGTTGTTCAAGAATGTCCCAGGATATAGGCTTGCATCATAATCGTAAAATAACCACAGCTACTGCTTCATATTTTTTAGAAACCCTGCTTTTATTCACATTTTTTACAGTGATTATGACTATCGCACAGATTTAAATAACAGGACTAATGATCAGAGTAATAGAGGTTTTATATAAGTGAGAAAAAGGGGCATACTCTTAGGTAGATCTTTCTGTGGTTGCATATACGCTCGCCATGGTGCACAGTCACACTCCTCTGGAGCAAGGGCTGCTGGGTATCCAAGAACAAAGCCCTCTTCACAGCACCTTTCTGCTTGTGCTTATGACTATCAAGCTGCAACTCCACCTGGAAATCTGGAACACGTAACACACACACAAATGAGCATTCATGGCATGATGAATGTTCTTGAGTCACATAATGACAGGTTTAAAAAAGACCTCCATAAATACTCTGAAGCACACACAATGTAGTCAATGTAACTTAAAGTTAATGGCACGGGGAACACTTGTGTATAAAGGAAGGAATAATTAGAGATAATAACTAGGGGTTGATAGTGAAGGGGAGTGAGCACAGAAGAGGTTTGATCATTAAAGGTGGATCACAGAAGATATCTGGCACACTGCACTCCCTTTTTTGTCATAACAAAATCCATAAAGCTACATCACCTGTCAAAATACTTACTAACCTACAGACTGTTATGGATTTAAAACATTACTATTGGTGGCTATTTGACAGTTTCCTTACTTGTAATAAAATGCAGATGTGGAAAATTGGCTCACCTAGGCTGCCTGGTAGGTGCTTCCCATCAGCAGATATGCAGAAACTCAGGTTGACACTGTTTTGGACAGAAGGGACAAGGACATGATGAGGGAAGCATGCTCATTTATGGCAGAGATTCAGTATAAATATGCTGTACACACAAGACACCTCATTTGCCCTCACTTGTTCTCTCACTTTCTCTCATGGCCCACTTTTCTTGTGTCAGCTCCTTACATGGCTCACATTACAAGGCACCAGGCGTATTTGGAATACAATGAATAATATGAAAAAAAATGGCAAATGTTTGGAGACATACTGGCATCTGACCGCTTTCGTCAGCCAAGCTGATAAATCGGTGTGTCTCCGTTTCCACCCCCAGCCCCCCCACACCCCGAGGAATAGCAGAGTTAAGAAGGGTGAAATTGGGCAACGACTCGGGTTTCAGTGCTGACCAGTCAATGGCTGTCTATATAAGCCTGTAGCTCTCTCCCATGACATCAGCCGCACAACATGCTGCTGCTGTCCAAAAGTCTGCAACCCCAAAACCCCCAATCCTTTTACTAGTAAACCCACACAAGAGGCACAGAGCAAAAACTGGATGAAGTGAGAAAGGAAAAAGGGAGAGTCTGTTGAAACAAAAACACAGGAAAGGGAAAAGAGGTGAAAAATGAGACACAAAGACACATAGGGTACAAGGACTTCTTTCGAGGAGTAGCAATAACTTCATGTATGTGCTCCTGTGTCTGCCTGTTTCTGCACGACTGTGTGCGCACGCTCACGGGAGTCTACGTGTCCTGATGTTTCCCAGCTGTGTTCCACCACCAAACAATATCTCATTCAAAGCAACAGCAGAAACCTTCCAGCCCCTCCCCTCCCGCCCTCCCTCCCATTATCCCTTGTGCTCTCCTTTCACCCCCACCAAAAACTCCTCGTCACCAGGCAACGTAGTGTAATCAAGACACATGTGTATACAAGAGTTTCCTTTATGGATCAGGATCTGGAAAGGGGGGAAAAGCAGACACATGAGCGCAGTGTCAACCATGTCGAGCAGCGAGCAACCGTCGTCTGTTTCCTCTCCCCTTTCCTGGATCTGAATACTGTGCACATTTGGAGGAGGCCAAATACGGCCAACAATGCTGCTATTCAGCATGTTATTTATCTGCTCCTCAACAGAAACAGTGTGATGTGAAGACATTTTTAAAATAGGTCAGATAAGAGCAGCCATCAGTACAAATTAATACCGTGACTGCTGATGGAAAGGATATTCCTTATCAGAACTTCCTGCCAGGATAGGAGTGTTTACGCATGTGGGGGAAATGGAGAAGCCCATCTTTTTGCAGTTGGGTCAAACATATACCAACAGAGCAGTACTGAAGCCTGAGTCACAGGAAGCTGAGTGTTGCTACTGGACAAGTTGAACACTCACCAGGAAACAGGAATGCTGGTGTTCCCATTGGTGACCATGCAGTTCTTCTCTTCAGGGTTGATCATGGTGGGGTAAACTGTCAGCGAGGCAATGGTGTTTACTATTGGGCGGGATCTGTGGGTAACAAAAATAATGTAGATTGAAGACTCAGTCATCAAAGATTAAATTCCATTTTTACAGCCTTGAAGGAATAGCTTGACATTTTGGGAAATATGCTTATTTGCTTGCCGAGAGTTAAATGAGAAGATCGATACCACTCTCATATCTGTCCATTAAGAAGACGGTTAGCTTAGCTTAACATAAAGACTAGAAAAGAGGTAAACAGCTAGCTAGCTCTGTCCAAAGGTTAAAAAGAATCTGCCTACCAGCAATTCCAAAACCTGCATTTTTACACTTTTTTTCTACACAGTTAGTGTAGACATGAGTATTGATTTTCTCAACAAGAAAGCAAATAAAGCATATTTCCTACAATGTCGAACTATTCCCTTAAACAAACAGACTGCATGATTACATATAGTATATGATTCAAAACAACGTACCTATACAGAACTGCCTTATTAACACCAAAGGCACCAACAATGAGATCTGAGGAAATAAAAGGACCAGAATTAGAAAACATAGTAAAAAGATAAAAAACTAATGATGGTCATTGCATATGTCAAGCCTCACTCACCTGGGTATCCATTCATGTCCAGGTCCTTAGCACCTCTGAGAGCAAATCCAAAGCTTGAAGGAATAGTACCAGCAGCCCACTGGCCAGTGATCACCTGAGATGGCTTTTCCCTGAGTCCTTCTGAGTATCCATTATAGATGTATACCAGTCCCTGCCGATCGTCCCCTCCAAACGGACAGCTAATAGCCACGTCTACCAAAGGGCAAAAGTCAGGAAAAATATTAGACTGTAGCCACAGTAGCCCTGTGAAAAAAATGCAGAAGCTAACAGAGAAAGTAGCTAATATTATAAAAGTGAATGTTCCTTTTAGTAACAAGACTTAGGGTCTACAGCCAGCAGCTCTGTGAGGCTATACTTGAGCTAAATGCTAATGTTTACTAATTAGCAGTAAACACAGTACAGCTGAGGCTAATCATGTCATTAGTTTTGCTGGTATTTGGTCATAAACCAAAGTTTTAGCAAATTAATGACGGGCTAGAGGAAAAGTCGGCGTTTCATACTTTTGGGACAATTAAATGAAATGTACAAGGGTTCATTTCATGGCAATGCAGCCAATAGTCTGGACCAAAGTGCTGGATTGACCAACCAACATACGTCGCTAGTGAAGCTAAAAAAGGTTTGTCTGGGTTTGACAGTTAGCCTACCAAACCTCCAATCATCAAATTAACCATACTAGTCAATGTTGTAGCTGTGGTATAGGATGGAATAGAAAACATTACCATTATCATTTATGTTTTCTGTTCAAATTTGCTTTTCATGCGGGTAAGATGTAGAAATCATGATGCTAACTAACTGTATTTTAAAAATTCCATCAGTCCCCTTACTATAATCCCCATTCTTACCATTGAAGCCATCCTGGTTCAGATCTCCCAATGGTGCAATGGTGCTGCCAAATCTCCCAAACACCTGGGTGCCTGTCAGGTGAGGTAGGCGGAGCTCCAGGTTAAGGTGGCCACGCTGTAGGTAAACATAGACCCGGCCCATCTCTTCCAGACGGCCATCAGAGCCCCGGACCATGAACATGGGAGCTCCCACCAGCAGGTCAGCCATCCTGCAGACGAGAAAGGAAAAATCACACAAACTAATTTAAGCTCAGACACATCGACGCCTGTAATGGGTTGTTGGTGGCATCCAATCTAGATTCTGCGAGCTAAAGAGACAGAGGAAGACAGGGAGGATGGGAAAAACAGACAGGGACAAAGCTACTACTCACCCATCACCGTTGATGTCAGTCGTTGCCACTGCATGGCCAAAATATGATCCCATCTGTAAACAAAAGTGTTTCCATGACTTTGGCGAGTGAACATTTCATCATCAAAAAGCATTAACATCATCAAGATTTGGTTTGTTCTTAAATAAAACGAAACAGCTTGCTACTGCAAACTTCAGACTTGCTTTCTGCATTACTAGAAAAAAGGGAGGCTTGAAGGAAACATGAAGGCTTGATGGGTTTTACAGGTTCGGCCCAGTTTGGTGCTGCTTCTGTTCCAGGTCAGTTTCATTTTCTGTCATGAACCTTATTCTAAAAAGCACAGACATTGTAGAAGCTGTCTGAATTGCCAGAGCGTAAGCAAATTCACTTGTGATTTTATTTATTCAGCTGAGTCAATCATCACTGTTTAAACGAGCTCAGTGCTTTTCTATTCCCAGAATCATTTGCACAAATTGCCACTGCACTTTCCCCTCAATAATTGAGCTTTACAGCAAACCACGAAACAGACCAAACTCCAGTAAACTGAACGTTGTAAAGGAAATTATTTTTGCTTACACTGACTCAACAAATTAAGAACTCTCATGAGGAGCCGAGCAATGAAAACACAGAGGAAGTGGAGCATGAAGGAGCTTTCTGTAGAGGGTGGAGATAGGAGCTCTCGGACTCACCTGCTCACCAGTGTAGTTAATCATGGCCTTCAGATTTGTACCGTTCAGAATGGACACCTGCAACACAGCAGCCACATATGGTGAACGTCTTTTTATATGGTCTAATATAAGCACAGTCTCTGGTATGGAATTCACTGCAAAAATAATTCCCAATGTGACAATATCACTATGGCTGTTTTCTTTCTTTTACTTTCCTGTATCTGCCCCAAGTCTAAAGCCCAGGCCTCTCATTCTAAAAGCACCAACAGGAGAGCCAAAATAAGAGTGATGATTAAGCTTTCTTACCGAACCATAAAGCATGAGTCCTTTTGGAACGCCAGCCACAAAATCTGAGAGGTGCACATAGAGATGAAGCAAAGATTTAGGAGGGAAAATCTACAGGTCTGGCCCAGCAGGAGGATAAGAGAACTTGAGGTTTGACGATGTTTCCAGCTCAATAATCATGTAAAATACTGTAGATGACTTCAGTTTATGTTCACTGCAGCTTTAATATTTGCATTACTATGTGACTGCCGATATGTGTTTTACTTCCTGCACGCCTCATCTAATATTGGCCATGTGGCTACATACCCTATTTTCTTGACTTACCTTCCACTTGATCACCACTGAATTCTCCAACAGCAATAGAGTAGCCTGTAAGCAAGAGTACAGACATCAGCCTCAGCTTGCATGGCAAACAAATTAAGATATGTGCGAATGTTCAGTTATCATAAAAGCACCAAGATTATACAAGAGTATCTCTTACCTTGGTAGCTGTCATCATGTTCAGCCTGGACCTGTTTGGTCTGGATCTGGCTGTCCACAGACTGCATAAAATAGCCTGGGTAGTACGCTTTGATAATGTCCTCCTTAGCTGCAGAAATCACCTGACCTAAAGTAAGACCAAAGAGAAATTAAAATGAACTTGGAATGACATTTTGAGGTTTGGTTTTTACAATTTTCACATGGTTGATTGGTATGTCCTACGTACCTTGCCAGAAGTAGCTGCCTGGCCCTCCCAATACCACTTTGCCATCCTGAAAGATAAAACCTGCGAATTACTACAATGAAAAAGGAAAAGACCCAGAAACCTCTAGTGGTTCACTAACAAGAACATAATTAATACCGTTGTGAAGTCAGCGCTGAATCCTCCCTGACAGTAGCCTTGTCCCACCGCATCACTGATCTCTGAAACACACAGGAGTGGAGCAGTGCATCATGAAGCTTCTGGTTTCAAGGCATTACACTGCATCAACAAATATTCAATGAAAATCAAGGATAAAGACATTTTCCCTTATCTAACTCCCACATAGAGGACAGCTGTCACAACAAGATAAGATATGTTTATGAGGAAAAAAAAGATCAATGTTAACGCCACTGTCAGATTTGAAGAGAGGGGACAGTTACCTGTACGGCAGGGAGCATACTCCACAAATTTGGTGAAATTATGGGCTGAGAGGTAGCAGGTTCCTGTAGCGTCAGAACGTGGGATATCCTTTTCAGTCCGCCAGGAGTAGAGAGGGGCACAAGCCTGGGGTAGAGAGAAGGTGGAGAGAGATGGGGATTGGTGGGGAGGTATAGGGGAGGGAGGAGATGTGGTGATGAATGGGGTGAGCTTTAAGGTAGGAGATGTTTTTCCAGTTGCAACAACACCCTGGTGAACTCAGGAGGAGACCCAGGCTGAGGTCAGTGGTACATCTGGAGCAGGGTAACCACGTAACTCAACCCAGGTGATAACCCTTACTATCAGACCAAACAAGAGACGGCTCAACTTTGATGTCACAGGAGGGGGGGGCACAAAACATTTCTTTACAGTGTGTCAAGACTGGAGGTGAAAATTGGACCTGAATGACAACAACTTAATGGACAGTAAACTGGGAGACAAATTTCTAACAAAGAACATACACATTCCCGCCTGACATCAGAGTGAGACATCACTTGAAGTACAAAGTTTCTCACAGCCACATGGCCAGACCAGGCTCCACTAAAAGCCCCAGTCATAACAGCGGAGAGCACCAATGGTGTGACACACAGCTGAAACTCTAGTCCGCCTCTGCCCCAACCCCCAAAATCATCATCAAAGAGGGTCACCTTACCAGAATTGTGTCACCATGAGAACGCACAGTGGCGCCGAACCATTGGTGGGACTTGAAATCAACCTGATGTTTTGTGTCGTTGAGCAAGACGGTGCGATCCCCTGGGAAAAACACAGGAAAATGACACTGAGTAATAGCATTATGACAAAACATGCATTCCTTCAGTTGGTCCTTGAGTATCCTAATTCTGCCTTCCCTTCCCAGGCCCTTGCAAACATCTGGACAATTGGCAGAAAGCATGCTTTAAGACTCCAGTTACACTATTTTTCATGCAAAGGCAATCAGGGTGAGAATTTGAAAAGAATGGTATTTGCTACTCTGACACTTTTCGGGAGATAGTAGTTCTCTTATCTTGGCCGGGTTTGGACTGGACTGGCCTAGCTTAACCTCATTGACCCTTTGCTCTGTTTGACCACCTGGCCACTAACGCTGATCTCCCACTTCAACGCTTTGACAAGCAGCAGGTGACATGACAGATGGTCCGGGGAGTCAGGTTTAAACACAACTTTATTGGAAGGCAGATGTTACATCTGTGCTGCAATGGAGAATGAAATGCAAACAAATTGATTAGACAAGGAAGTCACATCACTGCCATATAGCTCATACACTGAGGGCTGGCAATTCAGAGCTGTCATCTATAGGGAAAGTGCAAATGTGAGGTCAAGAGCAACATAAGCAGTTCGGAGCAACCACTCCACCCTAACCTTTTGCAGTCCTGCAGACTCATTTCCCCTGTAAACTTCATCAAACCACAGGCGTGGAACAAAAGAGCAGAGCAGCATCTCTTAGGGACTGAGGACTGATAGATACTGCAAAAGACCATGACCTATGTGGATGTAACGAAAGCAGGCTGTGCGTTAGGCCTCTCTATCCATGCCTGTCCACCCCTAGTCTTTCTTCCCAGCCAACTAGGCAGCCTGGAGCTGCTCCGTGTCTTTGTGGAAACAGCGAAGGGGCTGGGGTCCAAGGAAAACATACACACACTGGCCCGGCTTCTTCATAGCAACCTCTCAGTCATCTCTGTTTAGGCACACACTTCTGTCTCCCTTTCTCTGTTTTCATTTTCAATATTATCTCCATCTTCCTATTCATTTTTCTTACACCATCTCCCCCACGTCTCCATGTCTGTACAGCCCTTTCTCTCCTTTGCTTTCAGGGAGTGCTACTTCCCTTCACCCAAGACGGTAAGTAGAGAGATTATAGTTTTTTAATAACCCAACTGTATTTCTGCTTAATCTCCATCACTGGGCTTTCCTGCTAACGCTATTCATCATGGGTCTACAGCAGCCAGCCCTGCCCCCAGTGTGTTAAGTGGTCAGAATCTATGTGTGAAAAGAAGTGCTTTAGCCATACAGGCAATAACATGACCAGCACTTCAAACGGCTGCTTATAAGCGTGTTACTTTAACTAATCTGCCTTAGCTGCATGTTACTTTTTCTAAAATATTTTCATAACTCAGGGGTCTTTGTTTGGATAAAGCCAATGTAAAGCCACCAGGGAAAGGTAGGAGCTGAACAGTGACTGTGTTGGTTTGAGTCATGTTACCAATGGCAACCAGAAGTAGCAGCGGAAAAGTCCTCTTTTAATCCATACAGCATAACTGTGATCAGTTATCTGGCCAGGACTTCAATGTAACCGCCTAAAGAAAGCTAAGTAAAGTTCTCACATGGCAGCATTAGCTATAGCATTAGTTCTGTGTCACTATAATGGGTGATGAAAAGTTCTGTTTGTTGTCTGTGAGGCGACTGAAGGCAGCCAGCTGGAGTCACGTGAAATCTCTCTGAAATCCCTTTCGTTTAAAATAGAGGAGATTCAGAGGCGAGATAGAGGGAAACCCAGAGACAGGCCACAACAACATGTCATCTGACCAAAGTCCCCATGGGAGGCCGGTTAGCGCGGCGTGCTGATGTGACATGGTGCCTGGCCCCGTCTCTCCAGGGACCAGCAGAGGAGTGTAGGGGTCTGGAGTGCGTCCATAGACTTACTCTCGCCTTTGAACTGTGTGTGAGAGGACAGCCATTAGTGGGGTTAGAGCCTCTCATTGTGAGTCTGTGTGTATTTATGTGTGTGTCAGTGGGGTAGAAGACAAATGGCCAAATTCACTCATCACATTAGCTGCCCCTGAGGGAGTACGGACAGCAGGAGAACAGAGAGGGACAGAGCGGATGAACAGGGCTCTGGTTTCTCCCTCTTTCCTCCTTCCCCTCACTCCCCGTGGCCTTCTTACCCTCCCTCCCTTCCTCCCATCCTGAATGTGCCCCTCTCACACCCTTCCTACTGCCCTCGCTCCCCTCTCCTCCTCTCAGATCCATACACAGGCTCTTATCTCAATGCAAGAGGAAGTGGATAGGAGGTGGGCCTCTGGCCACTTTGACCCAATTAGTTAGGCTAATTAAGAAGGTCTGTAGCCTGTGGGTCAGAGCTCAAACACACCAAGAGACAGGGAGACCTATGACGCTACTTCCTTATGGGAATATATAGGTAGCAATAATCTAGTGGAAGATCACATACAATGTAGCAGCAGTCCTTCACTCAAGAATTCATAGAGGAGAAAGTTTTAAAAAAAGAAAAATTCTGACTGCGATCATGAAATTTATTGCTCTAGCCTTTACTATCAGGATTGGCAAAGAAAACAGTCACAGCTACAGTAAATGAATTGCAGCAGTAAATGTCATCCAAGCAACAGCTGTTTGGCATGGCCACATTTGTATGCAGATGTCCATGTATTGAGTGTTCCTCCACTGTATGGTGGTTCTGCCATGATCCAGATGTCGGAACCGGCTCTGGCACTCAAATCAGCTCCTTCAAAAGCCCCTTAAAAAAAAAATATGAAGGACATTCTCTGACAACCCAGGGGACTAACCTTCACTGTGAGGCCTCGCTGCTTGCACATGACATCACTCACTGTGGCCTCCAGCCAGCACCCCTGGATGCGCAACACATTTTATGTTGCAAGAAAAGCAGTGCAAAAATAGTGGAGCAAAGGGTACCAAGCAGCGGTGTCCAATAAAAGAATGTTGTTAAATCAGGCTTGTGAAATACTCAGTGGAATATTTCTCCCTATTGTGCATTATGGACGCTAAATTTTAGTTGGCCCACAATGCTAAGCTTTGATTTCTCAAGAAAGAAGCCAAAAGTGGCGTGGTAACAGTCCCTCTATATACTGCGTGACTCATGCTGTTTGTGTGTGTGTATGTGAGTGTGTGTTTTCAGGGCATGTTCAGTCTAAAAGCTAGTAACTACACAGTCTTTTTACTTTGATTATCCCTTTCCTCACTTCGCCATGGCTCCATTGTGCCAAACAGGCTGAGGGGTACTCCGTCAACATACTGAAACATGAATCCATTCATTAGACGACCTCACAGACTTCCTCATGGTGTCCCAAACCACTTTACCTAATTTTGACTCAACTGGAGCCTTTTTGTCAAGACCGGCAGTGTCTGCTTCTTCTGCCATACAAACAGGACATTTCTTTGTCTGACCTATTTGTTTATCGGTTGCTTATCTCCCAAAAGCTCCTGGGGCAAGGCAACACAAACATGACCTAGAGGGAGGGAGTATCCTTCAAAAAACTCTCCAACACCCCATAATCCTTTTCATCAAAAAGAGGACACAAACAGGAAAAAAGGGATCATCCCGCGTCCAGGAACCAACGTAGCCAACAACAGTTCAGTGGAGTGGAACACTGACGCCTGATCCAGAACTGCTGCTGACAACGGGAGCAGAGAGGAAATGCTCTGATGGCTTCAAAGGTGTACAGAGAAGCAGCAAACTGCAGCCATTTTAAGAGTTTAAACACCATCTCCAGTTTCTCAACCTCTTCAACAACCAGGCAGTCACAAATTGCAGAGATTGCATAATTAAAAATCATAAAGTCAGAAAAGCATTTGTTGAAGATTTGTCTTCCAACCAAATATCAGGAGAATAAAAAAAAAGCTGAGTTGACAGTACAGATGTCAGACATTCCCAACAGCTTCATCATAATGCTTACCTTCAGTATCAAACTCGATGGTGTGACAATCTGATTGGCTGAGGCTCCATGGACAGTAGAAGACGGATCCTCCCTCTGTAACGTTAACCTGCTTCGTGTTGGCCTTAGGAGCTCCTATCACCACACTCGCGCTGCAAACGAGAGACAGAAAGAGAGACAACTTGCTGTAAATCTAATATTACAAGTTCACCAAACCATAAAGATCCTTATAAACCTGAAGTTCTTTACCAAACCATTACTTAAGGTTTGTAGCTCTTAGCCTGGCCCCAATTAAAAAGTTGCATTCCAGACCTCCCACTCGACAACTTTAAACATGATGCAGTACGCACATTTTACCGCTTAGCGAGCTGCATTGACTCAGAAGCAAAACATTTTAACAGGTTGCAGCACTGTTTTACATAATCTCATACAACCAGGGGAAACTGCTGCTATGACATGTGCATGTGTGACAGACACGTTAGCTCCACTTGTGCAGTCAGACACACAAGGAGAAACACTCACACGGTCACACATGCATCCCTGTAGGGCAGATTCAACAGGAAAACAAGAAAGTAGACAGGCTAAGTGGAGTCACACTCTTGTTTCTTCAGCTGTGACACTAAACTTCCACGTCCTCTGAGCTACACTGTACAACTACAGGAAGGGCTGCCGACCACTTCAACTGACATAGAAAGAATGAGTGTGGTCACAGGTGAGCCCAGGACTAATAACATGTAGGACAGCCTTTAGAGATGAAAGAGAAGAAGAACAGACAGAGAGTGATGAAACGTTAATGGAGGAAACCAAGATTCGGGCTTGGTAAAGTTGGAAAAAATATCCCCAAGTAGATAATGTGTCTTAAGTGGATGGCTTAGCCGTTACCTCATTCTAGACCCACTTGATCCGACAAGCATCACAGACACAGTCGCAGGCATTGATGTGGGTAAGGGAGGCATGGGACCATTGAGACCAGACGGTGTCCAGGGGGCTCCAAAACAGGAAGAGCACACCCTTTCCTGCCCCAGATCTTCCAATAGTGCATGAACGTTTACATTTTGGCTAAACGTAGCATCCTGCCCCCAAGGGTAACTACTCAGCAGGGTCCAGAGGAAGACAGGGGAGCCAGCATGAGTCAAAAAGCAGTTAAACCATGCAATATTCCAAGGCCTTGTAATCTACGATAATTAATCCCACTGAACCTATCCATTACCTCAGATGACAAAACGCAGAAAGTTATGGGATGACTTATGGAAAAAAAATCTAACAGAAGTGGGCCAGTGTGTGTTGGTGGTCAGTACAAAGCTTTCAAATCATTTCAGCATCTATGGTTTTGAAAAAACACAACAGAGGGGGAACAAAGGGAAGGTCACATAGCAGAAGTTATGAGTTTAGTATCACACCGTTACTGTGGTCTTAATACCTCAGAAGAGATACAGTACAATGCCAAATCCAAATGTGGAGCAGAAACTCCTGGTTTGTGTTGGAAGAGAGGAAAAGAAACAAACCAGTCCAACTTGAAACAGTTTCTGACCGCATATGCAGACGCAGGAATATCCCAGTAGAGCAGCAGAGCTCCACCTGTACAATAATCTAAATCACAGGGAGGCTTCCTGGTCAGGGATTCTCACGATGAGACAGCTGAGGATCTCCCTCCTGTGGTCTCAAAACTCTCACACACAGATATGCAAGCAGTCTGTAAATATTTAACACTAGCAGACCACACTCTGTTAATCTGTTCTGAACAAGTACAGTGCCCATCTGCAAGTCGGCACGCTCGTCCCCTGCGAGCCTTAGATATCTGTTGGAAAAAAACAAACTTCAAAAGATTAACTATAAGAATGAGTACCTGTGATGAACAACAAAGCGAAAGAGATCAACTGCTGTTTATGGCAAAAACCTTTTAGAAATAATCTGACCTAAGCACGTGTATACAGTAAAGGACAGCACTGGACGAACACACTAATGAGGCCAAGGAAATTGGAAGCCGCAGCATCTTTTGTTGAATCAGATCTGAACAGAGTCCAGCCGTAGTTGGCCGTGGCAGCTTTTCAAAGGGAAAAAATACAGGAAATAACAAAACGAGCAGATCATGCTTTAATCAGCAAGTTGGCAGCTGAAGCAAGTTTTCACTACCTTACACAGATACACGCAGATGTGCAGACATACACACACACACACACACAAATTGATAGCAATCTGAAAGTACTGTAAATGAGGAAGAATTAGCATTTAATGGGTCTTTATCTGGCGAGGATCAGTCTAGTTCTTAACAGGCATTTCCCCGCCCCACACCTTATCTGCTAGCTGTGTGCTCAAAAGGTAGAGCTTTTGTATCATTAGCATTTAATGAAGCTCTAACTGCAGTCGGCTGAGTGCTGTATTACAAATTCCTTTGTAAAAGTAGGTCAAGTGTATGACCGGGTCTTAAGATGGGTATGCAAATATATGTAATTGGTAGGGGGCGAGCGATCCTCAGCTGTTCAGCTGAAGGACAAACTCATCAGGTCGTGTCCAAGCCACTGTGGCTAAAGTGAGTCTAGACAAAAGAGTGTTCACAGAGGGATTGAAAGCAGCACCATCACAGGTTTGATAGGGATCACAGCAGGCAAAGCTCAGGATACATGTGAAAAGCCATGACCAGTCTTTAGTGATGTTAACTGAAATGTTTTGGCTACTGGAGAATGAATCCAATCTTCTGGTCATTTGTCAGTTTCATGGGGGTGGAGACAGATGAAAAGCATTAGCAGCTTCACCATGTCTAGCATAGTCAACCCCACCAGCTGCCATACAGCAGCCACTAATGACCTCCACCACCCAGCTGACAATTAAGCATTAAACTACTGTAAGTGATTTGGGCTGCAAGTGAGGAATGCGTAAACAACAGCGTCACTGTAAGCGAGGACTGGGTTTGTCTCATTTGAAGCTCAAGCAATCAGAGGACATTCAAATTCAAATCTCTCACCACACTACGATTGCCAGACTGTGACCACTATTTTATGTGGGGTTGAGAAATTAGGGGTGATGCTGAGTGCTGGAAGTTGTTGATGTGACACTATCGTGCCTAGCCGTTGCTAATAAGGTCTGTGATGAGGTTACAGAAGGAGGTTGTCAGAGGGCAAATTCCTCTGTTACCCCCCACCCCTTCAGCCCAAACATTTTTCCCCCCATTTCACATTTAATTGTCTTCCACCCCAGCTGCAAAGCTGATGTCACTTGAACACTATTATAACCGCTTTAAGCTAGAAAGAAAGAAAAAAATCACAATCACATTTGTTAAGCCTGCCATTGCCAGCTGCAGTCACCATCTGCAGCCATAAACACGGCTCAACGAATGCTACGGCACAGACGCAAAGAGGGGAGGGGGGGTCTTCAAACCTCAGCAACACTTGTACAGAAAATGTACAGCAACCCATGGAGTTTACACTGAGCTATCAACACATGCTTAAACACTGGAGTGGTTCCATATCAGTAAAGGAACATTGAGTGCAGTGACCTGATCCGAGCCAGAGGCAGCACTTGACCTTCACTGCTCTCGCTCCAGCAGTGGAGAAATGGACCATGCTAAAATACAACATCTTTACCCCTTTGACTCTGAAGAACCACTTCACCAACATAATTAAGCAACACCAGGATCAATGAGAGTGGAAATGTGGAGCTGGACAGTTAGTTGACATGTTCAACAAATTAATGAACGGTTGTATGATGTCATGCTGCAGCAATATTGACTTTTCAAAGCTTGCGTGGGCACTTAGAGTGAGATGAGCTGAATGACAGAAATGAGAAGCACAAGTAGTGTGTGATGACTTATTCTAGACCACATGGAGCCATACGAATAGTCTCGCGTCCTCTCAGAGCCAAGGCCAGACAGAAGCTGTTTGAGTCCTTACGTCTGCCATATGGACGATCGTCCATTCACACACACATATACACCACATACACACACATGTTCTCAGTGCTGCTGTCCAGGAGCCTGAAGATGATGAGAGTAGCAGTGCCTGCTGGGATGGCGTGTGCTGACTACAGAGAGTCTACTGTGCAGTGCCGAAGCCACATTTTTTTTTGTTATCAGTCAGATGGTACTGTAAGTCACAGAACTGGATAAAGGATCTGTATGTTGCCCTACAAGCCTGGAGCAAATTATGTCTTTTATAACAATCTATAGGCATTTCCACATCCCAGGATGAACTTGAAAAGGAGCCATTGAGATCTGAACCCACACCAACCAGCGTTCATCAGATACACAGTCCAGTCTGTTGAGGATCTGATCCTACTATTACCACAAAACCATTTCCATGGCATCCTCAAAAAGGTTAATAGTGTTGGGCAATAGGTGGCCTGCAAATTACAAGTGCTGCTGACCAAGGTAGCCAAACAATGTTGTTTATTGTCACACAGGAAAACTGTGTGGACATCCAAAGGTAATTCGAAATCATAGTTTAGACTTGATGATTTTACGCTCCTCTGCAGCTGTGTAGGAGTTACTAGCCTGGTAACTAAATCAGCAAGTCGACACCACGCTGATTTAGCAATTGTTGTTTTTACTTCTGACCTTTCAACAAGCAGCCATCATTCTGTGACTGTACTATACCACCCTTATGGGTGCTTTCACAGTTAATGTGTGAAAACCAGCAGCTGTTTTGTCAAAACCACTAACCATGCAAAAAGCATTTCACATGTGGAAACTGAGAAATGTGAAACATCCTGCTACTAAAAAAAAACATCAAAATGACTTGCGCTCAATCCTATGCGTTTTCTCATACCAAACTGTTGCCCGTCCCCAAATACAACCCCTCCCTCCTCTTTCACAGTCCAACTACCCTAAAATCCTCCTGCAGGGAGTTTAACTGCTGGTGGTTCACACCTCTCCACAATGCCCACGTCAGGGGGTCCAGTCCTCTCACCTCAGGATAGAGAGGCTGTTGTATTAAACATGGTGATGGGGGGGTGAAGCAGCTGTTGAAACACTTTGTCTGTGCACCCTAACCCCAGCTGCATGCTCATGCATACATACAAATGCACACACACATCCAGAGACAGTGATGGCCAGAGGTTACGTCTCATTTCCATCTCAAATAAGAGATCTGATGCTAATTTGAATTCCAGCCAGTAGAATTTCATAGTGCACAGGCGGACTATGGCGTCATTTACTTATTGCTATATAAAGGATAGCCTTTATCAAGTTACCATAGATGTGAGTCATTTAGTGACCTGGGGTTAAAACAAACCAGGCCTTCTGGCAGTCAGAGATTAAATCTAGCAAAGTATGAGTCAGGACGACCCTGACCAATAGCCAACTCCATTCCAAAGTAGACATGACGTCCTCTGGGCATTCCCGAACCAATACAGCAGACGTGACAGCAGGGTCCACGGGCCCTTTAAACACATCGTCACCATCCACATCGACGTCTTTTTCCAGTGAAACACACACAGGCTCATTATTTAAAGCCCCTTTTACCAACAGACCCGTAAAAGCTAGACAGGCACTTTACGTTTGAGACAGACTGCAGTGTAGCCATGCTAAGTATGTCCCAACTGACCTTTACAGCAACAGACACTAATGTTCCCAACCTACTGGCCTGATTATCATAGGTGCACAAAGTTTGACAACAGAAAATTAAAGCAGCTTTTCAGAAGGCCAATAAATTAAGAAAGAATTGAGTCATAGCGAAAAGTCCTCCAATGGAAAACAGTAAACAATTTCTGCCGTCAGACAAAGGGCCCCATTGTCTGCACGCAACAACGAGAACCTGGATGAAGAAAAGCTTGGCAGCCCAAATATACAAGCTGTGCTCCCACAGCTCAAACACTTACTGGTTTGATTTAGAAACAGGTCCACAGAAAAGGACACCAATGAAAACAATAACAGAAATAAGACTGATCATATATGGAGAGGGACCTCAGTGTAGACAGATAAAACACAGCTTTAGTGGCCAAAAGAGACTCCAGTGCAAAGTCAATATTAGTTCAACTCTAACCCTTTTTGAGAGGGTAAACTCTAGGAGAGTGACCTACATGGACTGGCTGACCTCGGCATGTGCTCGTCATGGTCAAACCATCCGTGAGCTAATGCACGTCGCCGACAGGTCACTGAAACACATGTGTGGACTGGAACATATTACTAAGTCCATCACAGGGTCTTTCATCACTGGTCATAGCTTTTTAATGGCACAGTGCTGTTAGAAAAGTCCAAAAAGGTGTTTTAAAATGTATGTTTGCTCAAAAGTCCAACGTTCACTTGTGGACAGGCACCAGAAGCTGTCTCGTCCTCTCATACACTCCAGGACAGGTCTGTTATTATTTACAGCCCCTGACCTTTGACTCCTATCTCAGTGTGATCCACTCCCTTATCCCTTCCTGGCACCGGAGAAAGTCAAAGAGGAGTCATTTACTGCTGTTTGATTATTAAGTGTTTGAGGAGAGAGTCAGCCCTCAGAAGTCCTTCCTGTGATGTGCGTGGGGACTGGCATACATGTGAGAAGTTCATCTTCACTCAACATATAATAACATACACGCACAAGAGGGGACCATACATCCTCTTGCCCTTTCATGTGTGTATCTGACAAGAGCCGTCACACGCAGTTCACAGACACTATCCTCAGGCGTTCTTCCATGGTGGGCCGCCTGCCCACCAAACTGTCCAAACTTAATTTTATTACGCCAGGCCGAAGGGCATGACAGACCCGCATATATTCTTCTCGTTCGTTCGTTCTCAAGCATGGGCGTCAACGTGGGAGAAAGTAAGCCTTTGTGTTTGTAGGCCTGACAGGGGCATTTATGGATGGGAGAACTATCTTCCTCCATTGTCTCTAAATCTACATCTGCCATCCGGCTCATTTTGCTAATGTACCGCTGCAGTCAAATCGATGATGAACACAAGCTTTTCAAAAGCAGCAACAATTTTACTCATAAGTTCGGAGCCAGGCTAACAGCAGCTCATCCTTACAAGACGAAACTCCCCGTGCAACCCTCAACTGACCTCACCCCGGGATTCCAGCTACTCCCCCACTCCCCATGTCTCCAAAGTGTGGGCGATGATGATGTGACGGCAACAACAAGAGATAACAGAAACTCATTTCATGATTCCACTGATATGTTTTGGTGTGTCAACTTCTAAGAAACTGTGAATGAAAAGTGGCAGATATGCGTGGTTTGGAGATAAAGCGATGACTCATGGTCTTAAATGTGCTCTCTCGAACTTTTTTGTTTGACATTTGATTTCTGAATACATATCATCCACAGGAAAATTACAGGGCGCTGGGTTGTAGGAAACTACATTTAAACATTATTACTGCTCTGCACGTACAAACCATTGTCTCATCTCCTCCTCCATAAGCACGGCGTCTCAACTGTAGAAAAGTTCAGATTAAGTCATCAGTAAGATGACGTCTTCTCTGTCTCACACTTAATGAGACGAGGAGAGATGATGGGGAGAGAGGCTAGACAGTGGGGGGAAGGTCTAGGGTATGGATGAATTAAAAAGCACTGCAGAATGACATCAGCATAGGAGGAAGTAAGGAGGGGGATGTTGGAGAGAGAAGAGGGGTCCATGCATTCAAGCTTCACGTCCTAAATCATACCGCTCTCCTGAAGCCCCTGCTTCCCAGGCAGAGAAATGAAGACCAATAGGAGCAGCAGCAGGCTTTTAAAGAGACAGCGAGGGCCAGGGGAAGAGGGGGGAAATCTCCCCATGTCTGAGTGTCTGCCGTCCAGGGAAGTGGGGAGGAGAAACAGGGAAACTAGAGCTGCTGCTGGCGGCCCACTCGGCACAAAGCCCTCTCTCAAATCCCAGCATGCTGGCTGGTTGAACAGTGGGCCGAGACGCCGCTGGTGCTCAGCAGACACAGACTCAGCCAGGAAGTCTGAGTGAAACCTTGACTGCGGCTGCATAACCTTTTGTTAATGATTATTACGATTACAGGGTTGGGTCCAAGGCTCACCAAAATGCATAGAATGAGTAGCAACACAAATGCAGATCTGTCAGCAGCTAAATTAACCCATGCCTTGCTTTCTGCATGCATCCCAGTTGATATAAAGACTACATGCTCCTAGGACAGTCAGGATGTCCCACACTATTATTTTCTCCTCATACTACTGGGGAATTAGACCTGACCACAGGCATGTATGCATGAGTTTAAGTCCCTCAAAATGACTGGTGCCAAAATCTCTTAAGGAAGAATTCCGAGACAATCACAGCATGCTGGGTGTCACAGGGATCACATCCCAACTGAGCCAGGAAGCATTTAAATCAGCAGCAGCAATTCAGACCAATAAGATGTGATTGCTAAAGGTTGCACTTAACAGGCTTTTTCTGGCGTTTAAAGACCAGAGCAGATTAAAAGGTCAGAATGAAATGTAATTTTGTGGCGCAATAAGATTAGGATCTGAGGACGAGTCCAAAAGGTTTTGGTCTTTGTTTGGGTTCATTCTTTTTTAATGATGAAATAGCCACTCTTTTATAGTAGCATTATTTGGCCTTTAATCTAGAAGACATTTAGAACACAGATGCAATTTCCTGAATGTATTCAGTTACAGTGAGTTGTGTGAGGGCGTGAGCGCTGTGCGTAAAGCATGTGTCCAGAGATCACAGTATGTACACAAAACCCATTTACTGTCATAGCCTGAACAACATCAAACTAATGAATTCGGCATTTCTCATTGGAAACTCTGTAACTATAGCAGGGGAGTTGTAAATGTTCTGAAGTTTGGCAAAAAAACAAAAACCTTCGATGTAAAGTTTGCACGCAACATATTTGTGTACAATTGTGAAGACGCGAGGTGCCCAGATGAAATGATAAACAAATGTTTCAGAGTTTGTTCTGGAACTTGTTGCTGAAAAGCCCATTCTTCTCTTTTTACTTTTAAAAAATGGAAAATTATATTATTTCTGCGTTAAAGAAACTCACCTGGAAGAATTGGCCAAATAAAAATCAACAGCATATCCGAAGTAGCTCCCTTTAGGTCCGCTGTAAACAGCTGGGTTCTCCACGTCCAAGTTGAACGCCTCGCACACAGGCTGCGAAAAAGTGAGTAATAGCCCGATGATACAAAGGAGTGAGCGGGCGAGAAGGGCCACTATCCGCGGCGTCTTTACGCGAAATCGTTCCAAGCCCATTTTTGAGAATAAATTAATCCACTAAAGTTTGTTTTAAATGGCGAAATTGTCCCACTTTTTGGCGCTTTCGAGTCCGCAGATCAAGCCTGAAAACAGTGGTGGAATACGGCTAAAACTGCATCCCTGTAACTCTAACCGGCCAGTATCTCATTAATGCTCCGTCAGCTCCTCTCAGCGTCCTCACTCCTCTCTCTGCTTCTCTCTCTCTGCCTCTCTCCAGGCCCACGCCTCCTCTGCTCACCTACTCATGATACATGGTGCAGGGTTTTCCCACACCCGTGACAAAGTTTGGAAGAGGAGGAGCCTGTGATTCCCTAAAAAAAAACCTTGAAGGGGGGCTCTTCTCATCCACTAACCTATCTCGGAGTATATGTTTATCAATGTGGTAAATGTGGCACTTTTGAGTTCAAAGACTTTCCTATCAGTGACACTAAGATTATTAACCAAAAGAACAATGGGTCAAAAAAACCCTCCCTTTGATTTTATCTCACAGTTATCTTGAGCTTTTGAAGTGGCTGTCAGAGAAGGTCGCCTGATGGGTGATAGGAAGGTCAGTGAAGCTTCACATTTCCAACTAATATAAGTGAGTCAACTGTTATGAAGCACTGTTTTTTTCTCCCTTGTGAGCATTATTAGCCTTAACCCCAGCTTTTTCAGTAATAGTTCTGTATTCATAGTTGTGATATTTTGCACCACCTTTTTTATTGGCTAAAACCAGTCATATAAACTGCCACTGCTCCACTGGTCAAAATAAACTTCCACGTCAAGATGTATTTGCACAGCTCCACACTAATTATACCTTTATCACACACCCTTGCAACTCAATGTGTGATCCATATGTATTTCTACCTAATTACAGCGTTGATCTGATTTGGGCATAAGATGTCCTCTGGTGCTCTTTTGGGGGGGTGTGGGAAGATTTCGTATTCCTGCCTCTGAGTCACACGAGACCGAGGAAAGTGGTTAGGCTGCGAAAAGCAACTACTCACTGAAATGAGACCTTTAATAAACCAATCCTGGCCGGCTGGAATTAGTGACTGTTGGTTTAGCTGATTCACTTGAAGCCTCTGGGATTGAACACACAGGGGCCAAATTTGGCTGTGCGGCAGTAGCAGTGTGAACTCTCTGTCAAGTGCTGCTCGTATTTATAACTGGTCTGAAGTGCCCCAACACTGACCGTAGACTGATGGGAGTAATCCAGAGTGTCTGGGGTTGGGGTTGGCGGGGGGCAGTTCACAGCTGTTGGGGGCACTTGATGGTTCAAATCCCTAATCCTGGAGGGGTCTCATTCTCTCACTCTGTTTTTAGGTCCACAGGATGAAATTGCAGATGAAGGAGGGCCAGAGTTCAAGGCGTGGCTGACAGAAAGACAGATTATATGTAGCCATCGAAATTATTTGGAGTCCAAACTTTCCCTCTGAAGTCATGGTTTGGTTCTCAGAAACACCATCATATGCAAACTCTGAAACGAGAAGATGTTTGTGCATCTGCCGCAAACATACTGGTGGATTTAAATGATAGGTATGTTAACTCATGCCACTTTGATTTGTGTTTCTGGATATTCTGAAAGTCTGAAGCCGTTGGAGGTGGTCATAGTCTTATACACACAGTCCCATGACCTCATGTATGAGGGTTGGTCAGATGGGGCAAGCAAATACTTTGGAAATAGATAATAATGGTATTAGCTCTTAGTGACTGTCTTCTTTAGTGTCTTCCTGATTGAACGGCACAGCTCTTATGTTATCTATCCACCCACAATTATCTATTTGACATCTTACAGGATCAGGATTTGCCAGGAGAAATATTTCTTTCAAGTGTTTTGTCCCCTCTTTCTCTTCACACACGTCTCTATGTGTGTCACTTAACCCTACAAGCCAGCACATACAAGTGTGTTCCGTTAAGCATATTTTGTGTGTGAAGCCAGAGCCTGTTCTGCTTTCGGTGATGCGTAATTGGGTCTGGCTAACTGAACAGTATTTTCCATCTCACTCCCAACTGTGATTTCTGTTGAAAAAGGGGGTGTGGTTTTATTCCAATGCCTCTGCTTTGACATCATCACTTGGCTGCTATGGCAACAGATCTGAAGTGCAGCAAAACACTTAAAGAACATTTCACAGGACTCTACACAGCTGGCCAACTATTTTAAATATAGACCTGACACATAGGCACTTCTGCAAGGCCAGGCTTATATATATATATATGTACGAGCACATGCACACACACACATACATTAACTCTGTTCCTCCCTGGTAACTGAGCATATGTTTTCTGATATAGTGTGACAAAGTATTAATAGCACTACCAGAAAGCCACTTAGTGACATTATCTTCACACAGTTATCAAGATATGAAGGTGTCAACTCAGTGTTCTCATGCTTCTCATTTGCTTTACACATTAATATTCTTTATGAGGCAATTAAACTGATGTGGCTACACATGAAGGGAATCATCACTATCACCTGTCTGCCATCTCCAATACTCTTTAAAGGAACAGTTTATGGAAAATATCCATATTTGCTTTCTTGCCGAGAGTTAGATGAGAAGATGAAGAATACTACTCTCATTTATGAGAATGGTATTAATCTTCTCCTTTTACTCTCTGCAAGAAAGCAAACATTTCCCAAAATGTTGAACCACTGCTTTAACTCTAACTCTTAAAGGAAAAGTTCAACATTTTGGGGAAAACACTTAATAAACCGTACAAAAATCAGAGTGTAAAAATGACAAAATGTTTAATTAGTGAGCTTTAGCGATGCTGGTAGGCTGATTTTGTTACCACTGGACGGATCCAAGCTAGCTGTTTCCCCCTGTTTCTAGTCTTTGTGCTAAGCTAAGCTAAGCAGCTGCTCACGGTAGTTTCATATTTACCGTACAGACATGAAAGTGGTGTCAATCTTCTCATCAAACTCTCGTTAACACAAATCGTCTACACAGGCTGCATAGTGAAAGCAGCATGTTAGCAGAGCAGCAGCTTCAGTCCTCCGTCTGTGTTTACACAGGAAGCCCTCAGGTACAATATTGGGTGTAGGTCACACACATTTTTTTGCCAAAAAATACGCTTCGGTTCGCAGTTAGCAGACGTGAAATGCAGGCCATTATGCGGCCTGTGTAGACAGCTGTAGTGATTAAAATAAAAGTGTCTCTGTTCCTTCAGACGGGTGTTAGATGTACAACTGAGAAACTTGGCTGAAACGCCTCTTGTGCAGACAAGCGAATAAGCCCATTTCCCAAAATGTCGAACTACTCCTTTAGAACTCTTGGCATCAGAATCAAAGTAATCTCTGACTCTAAATCAGCAAACTGTCCATCTGTCACTTTCAAATGATCTTTATTCCCAGAGACACCAGCCTCCACCCCACCCTCATCTAATTTCTCTTTGTAGCACAAACGGTGAGCTGACACTGATGGGGTCCATGGGGGCAGGGTGGGGAGACACCCTGATGGCTGCCATTAGGCAACTGTTAGCATTTTAAGTCACAGTGTAAACACCATTTTACCACTCGGGAAGCAACAGCAGATAAAGGCCACAACAGGCAACTTGATATTTTGTACACACAAAAGTCAACAGTCACAACAATCAGGAGGATTTAACTTCTGTTTGTTCCTTTAGGCAGATTGCCAATTCCTTTCGGATGTATTAGATTTGTGATTCATTTAGCTGTGGATAAAAAGTCTTGTTGGGCAAGGAAATTGAAGGTAATGATGGAAAATGTGGTTTCTGAACAGAGTGCAGTACTGTGTTGAAAAACAGAGGTCAGCTCTCAATCATATGTCTTTGAGAAGAATGGGCTACTGTGGCTACTGCAGATTCAGACCTGCTCTTGATCTAACCGTTATGCCTGAAACCCGTCTTGAAAATGCCTTTCAAACACACACAGTGAACTTTCCTTCCCCTCTCTCCGTCTCTCCTTAACTGTAGAAATGCAGTGATACACATCTTACAGGCAGGAAATTCCTACAATGTAAAAGCCTGCCTGGGCTTCCTGTTTCAGCGAGTTCTTACTCTTTGCCTCCACCCCAAAGAGTAAGAGTGTTACGCTCGCACACAAACACACACCATACATACATGCACACTCGATTCCTATCCGCTTTGCATCCCCCTCAGCTCTGTAACATTCCCCATGTACAAGGAGAAAGGGCGGTGAGGTGTTGCTGATTGCTCCAGCCAGTCTGAGACATTGCATACTGGATGACAGATTTGTCATGAAGGGGTGGAAGTCCTGAGCTGGCCCGTGTTGCTGAGTGGACTGTCCATTGTTTTCAACACAAGCTCTTAGCAACGTAGTGGCTGAGTGAATCATATGATTGTTTTAGACGAGAAATCATCCAGGAGGCTCCTTACAAGGCAAAGTTCACCCGCCCTTCTGCATTATGATTTCCTCTTGTGAGCTTTCACTGTCAATCCAGACAAATTGAGACAACGTGTGTGGGGAGCAAGATGATCCAAACAGTGTCCATTGTTTAGTTGCCTTGTTAAAACAGCCACAAAACGCCCGAAAATGAGCAGTTGTGTTTTTATGTACATCTGCTAATCAGTCCAAGCGAGCAGAGCAGTAAAGCAGCAGCATGCAAGCTGCTGGGGGGAAACGACCCCGCTACCAGCTCCAGCAGACTCGTTCTACACTCCATAACACACACACAAGTGTCCCCAAACAGCAACTCTTACCCCCCCTGCATTTACAGCCAGCGCTGTGCTGCATGCAGTGTTTAGTCTCTGTCCTACCTCACTGAACTTGTTTGCTTAAAAACACAACTCTTTAAGAGGTGGCATAAAATGCTTGACATCATTTAATGGGAGGTCACTGAGGTAAAGTGGCCTTGGTGACAAACCAAGACAAGATGCAAGCACTCGACTAGAAAAAACAGTACAAGGTAGGCTTATAAGAAAATCCCCTTAAATACCAGAATCAACAATGAAACATAAAACTGGTAACACTCTGAGCTGGATCACAGCAGGCAATATTTTCAGGTCATCATAATGGAAGAACAACAAATAAACCGCAGAGGGTATGACTCCAAAACCAGGTCAAAACTCTTTGATTGTGAAAACTTGTGAACAGGAATGTTTGAGTTGAAAGATGACATCGAACAAGACATGTGTGCACAGCCAGTCGTCCAGGTTTGCATTCAGGTCCCGTGTTCAGGGTGTCGTGTTTTATTTGGATGGCCTATTTGTCTCTCAGAGTAATGGTGTGCCCCCTGACCCCCTTCTGTGTTTTGCTATTGGGGCAGGCGTGCTGCTGGGGCTCGGAGTGAAGGAATGCGGCTGTAAAATGTGTGTATCTGGGGGTACAGCAGGAGAGGGCAGTGAATCAGTGTGATCACAGGAGAGCCTCAGGGTATTGTTTCACACGCAAATATATATATACACACACACACACACACACACACACACACATATAACCATTCACACATTCCCTCCAATTTGCTGCTGTTGCTTTCCCACACCCACTTCCTTGGCCAAACATGTTTGACACAATGCATATGGAAACAGTCGCACCCAGCTTCCCATGACAATAGCAAACTGCACTTAAAGTGAAAATAGATAAGTATAGACACCGCTTCTTCTAATAGTCATAGACATAAACATAAACATTTTCTTTTTATTATTTTTACAGCCTGGTGTTATTGTTGCAAAAACAGCATGACAGCGAATCAACCGCTGCTGTTTTAAGCGCATACAAATTTGTATTAGATGTATGATTGAGGGGGGCACACCGCCCTTAAAAAAGGCCTATGGCTGCTCCACTTGTGTTGTGACTTACACTAATGAATGGCTGATGGCACCAGTAGACACAACACCATCACAGTGACTTTCAGCACTTCATCAGCTGGATGGCAACATGTACTTCCTCCACTGATGGAGACATTTCTAGATAAGATTGATGAAACAACAATGACGGCTGATGGAAGGAAGAATCTTCTCTACATGTCTGCAATAAGATTATAAGGGTGTTACCATCATGTATCATCTACACCAACATTATGGGAGTAACAGATTACTATAGTTTCCTGAACGTTTCTGGTTAGTATGTTCAAGTTGTCTCTTCCTTCCTGTGGTGGAAGTTCACATTCATCACATTGTTTTCACAGCCATGCAGTGCAAGATCATTTAACACAGCCTGACAAATGCTTATATACCTCTGCGGTATTCTTTTTTATTCATAGTAACAAGACCAAGAGTCTGCAGCCATTAGCAGCTCTGCAAGGCACAATGGTGCTCTGAGCCAAATGTTGACGTCAGCATGCTAACATGCTGCCAATGACAACACTAACATACTGATGTTTAGCAGGCATAATGTTTACCATGTCCATTATCTTAGTTTTGCGTGTTAGCATGCTAACATTTGCTAATTTCCTCTAAACACAAAGTACAGCTGAGGCTGTTGGGAATGTCATTCATTTTGCAGGTATTTGGTCCAAAGCATTGCAAAAATTAAAGATTTGACCTGTTGATGGCACAATATGGAAAGTGAAGGGGGGATCACCAAAGTAGACATTTCACTCAAAACCACAAATGTTAACCTCATGGTGGCGGTAGAGGAAAGGTCAGGGGATCGCAAAAGTCATTAGGATTCATCATCTGGGAACAATGCATGTCAAGAATTTGTGCCAGTGTTTCATGAAGATGTTCAGATTTCACAGAATAAGTGAAAACTTGAAAACCAGTTGGTGGCACTAGAGGAAAAATCATGGGATTGCTTAAGTAATCAGGATTCATCCTCTGGGCACCATGAATGTCTGTCAATCCTTCCAATAGTTGTTGAGATATTGCAGTTAAAAACAAAAATGTCAACCTGCTGGTGGCGCTACAGAAAAACTCAGGGGATCACCAAAGTCATTAGGATCCATCCTCTGAATGAATGTTGGACAAAATGTTATGGCAATACATCCACTGTTTTTTAGATATTTCAGTCTGGATCAAAGTGGTGGACTGACCATCAGTCTGACACCGCCATCCCCAGAGTCATGCCTCTAGCATGACTAAAAACATACCCAAAACTTTTAACGTGTTCTGGTGACACACACTGTTATTCCCACTCTATCTCCCATCTGACCACTTCCTGATGTATTGTGTGTTATGTCCTGTCCAGACTGTACTTAGCCGGGGCTGATGAACAACATAGTGAGTCTTGAACTATGTGGAGGTCTCAAAAGAATGTACCATACTTCAGCTGTGTCACCTTCTGTAAACATTAAAAACAATGTTTGGGATGGTGAGTCACAATGTCCGTTAAATTGTTACACCTACCCCCCTGACTCTCTTTAATCTGTCCTGCTCCTCCTTATAAGTCAATGTTGATGTTAATGCTGTCCAGACCACCGAGGTGTCTCGCACACTTGCACAGCCTTATATAGAAGCCATCAGAGGTTTATGATCAGTGCATTAGTGGTATCAGCCGGTGTGAACCAACATGCAGAGGGTATTCTGTCATCTTGCTAATGTACAAGTCATAGCAAGGTCAAATCCGGCGGTGGTCTGGTGCAGTTGTTCAGCAATAGCTCATATACTCCCCTTAGATGAGCGAGGGTCTCTCCCAGTGCAGGCACAGGATGAGGGGTTCTGGGGAATGATTGGCATGGTAATATCAGTTTTTCGGTGGGGGTCGAGATTGATGAAGGCATTAGAGAAGACTTGGTACGTAGCATGTCCTCTTCCTGGATAGTATTACATCCCAAACAAACCAAAGCGTGCACATAAGCAAACAGCGCAGAGGGGAGGTGAAGTGTCTTCCTTAATGAAAGGGTGCAAGGTCAGCAGTATTATTGTGGTTCGACTGCAGCTTTTTTCCTCCACTTGAAATCTGACACATCACAGGTTTATGTGTTAAATATCCAAGAAGGATCTCCACCTGTTCTCTGAATTTATTGAGCCTTTAAATATATAAGCAGATGTTGTAAGCATCAGATAATTGTATGAAATGAACATGTAGTCATTGAAATTCAAACAATAACCAATAGGGGGAAAAAATCCAGGCAGGTATTTTTATTGCTGCTGCAGCTAACTCCGGGACATCTCCATGGAAAATCTTTTTTAGTAGGCCTTTTTGCTTTTGGGACAGTCGTTAATACTGAATCTGCTACAGCTTGTACGACTACTCTCCTGTCTGTAAGGAATCCATAATTCAAACAGCCTGCTCTGGACTAAAAATAGCTTTTCCATCTTGCCTTTTATTTTTGTTCAGTAAAGGTAGCTCTATCCAAACCCACATCCCAAGCACATAGCAGGGTGCTTTTCACCTCTGCATAACCCTAATTTGTTGATATCACATTGATTGGCTGATCTTGGCATGTTTTATTGGGGGAACCCGTGCTGCATTATTAGGAAAATGCCATGGTGCCACAGCCAAGTACCAAGGTCAAACAATCCCAGTCTTCCTGCGTTTGTGTTGAGGAATGTTGTGTTTTGGTAGCGCTGATGAATCCCCTGCTCTTCAAAGGAAAAGAGAGTAATTTCACAGCTTCTTTAACGTCACATGTTGTGGAGCCCAGTGTGTTGACATCTCCATGTGCGATTTATCTATCTGAGACAATAACAAATGCTGCATTATTCCTGTCATTGGTAAAACATGACAGTCACACCCACTTTACTTTAATGTGGCATTTATGCAATACTGCTGTAATGATATTAAATGCTTTGACAAAATGCATTTTCCTGACCACACATAACTGGTAATGTAATACAACACATCTTAGGGCTTAGCGAAGGACCACCTACACCCTGGAGCAGCAGTGGTGTCTTCCCTGTGGGGAAAATGACAAAATATACATTTTTAACAACAGAGCTTTAACTCTTATTTCACTAAAAACAAATTTTCAGTAGTGGAACACCCAGGTGGAAAACAACAGGAAAACACTGTCTTGCCAGTAGCTTGCTTCCTATAAAACTACCACAGGAGATGGAAGGTTTGTATCACATACTACATGCAAGCAAGCAAAAAAGACTGTGATGAGCCAAAAAAGCATCAAGGCTCTTTATTTACCCAAGGTTTACACAACATTTTTCCTAAAGGAAAACTAATGAGTGCAGGTCTAAAACATATCCTTGAAATTTCCCACTTCTAATTTACATTCACAGACTTGGATTCTGGCCACTTGGGGGCAATTGTGAACACAACATTGACATATCTTTGCCTTTTAAGTTGATATAGCGAACTAGTTAGCAAACAGTACACCCAGCAGTTACGTAGCAACATTATCATTCATTTGGAGTTGTGTTTGTGGCCACATGATGAATGTAAATCCAATATTCACCCTTCTTTTAGCTGTGTTTTTGGTCTCTACCAACTCATGAGGGAAATATCTGGGTCTTTAGCTGCTAAATGCTCCGCTATGTTCACCAGCTAGCTGCTAACTGTGTCTGTCTGCTGTTTGGTGCTGAGCAGGTAGTGTACAGCTGGCTTTTAGAGCTTTTTAGCTGAAAACAGCTGCTGCTTCTCTGCAGGTTCATCACTTCGAGCGACTCCTTTTACATTGTCACATTGTTTTCATATTGTCATTTGATGCGTTGATATTATAAAAATATGGATTAAAGCTGCTTTAAAGTTCAATGAGTGAAGCTTTTCCTGTGTCAAGTGCACTCTAATTAAAATTAAATCATAACTGTGTCTGTATTTAATGTTAAGTTAACACTTTTGGCTGCTGACACATAATCTTTCCTGGCAGTCATGATGAGACCATGATTTTCAGGTTCGTGCCGATTTTGAAAAGGTAACTGGAGAAAAGAAGACAGCTAATGAGATGTTCTTGACACAATAAAGCATTAATGAGCAGCACAGTCAGAACTAGGTCTTTGCTGTATCCCTCCCCTCCACGTTTTTATTCAAAGCTACATGACAAGCTGTTCAAAATGAAATACGCTATTACCATTTTGTTTCCAGTTTCTAAAATTCATTCAGGAAGTGAGAGCACTGTTCCGAAAGGTGATTCATCTCCACCACCTGGAGACTAAATGTCTCACTCCAAGGAGGAATTGACCATTCATGGTAATACCTATCTGTTGAGCATAAACACCAACACCTAATGTTTGTGTTAAAATGCTGATTCATTCTTCCTAATGAATTCCCTTGGGAGAGACTGTGCTGCTGATGCCTTGTGACTCAAACCCTCTTCCAACTATGATTCTAAATAAGGCAGTGTACTTCTCAGTAGTGTTTATCAGTGCTTTCCCCTCTCACTAGTACTCACTGTCCCTGCTTATGACCTGGCATACAGTACAAGCGGGCAGAAAAAGACTGAAGTGGAGCCTCTGTTCTTACTCGGATGTTCTCACACATGACCAGCATGGAGCTTCTCCAGGCAAAGAGAGGGAGGATAGTAGAAAATGTGAGGCGAAGGCAAGCTTTATATAAAATTGAGACGAGACGAGACAAGACGAGACAAGACGAGAGGCAGCTGTAAGGAGGTTAAAAAGTCTGGTGGTCTTGAGAAAACATCTGATTCACAAAATGATGATGAATCATCTGATCTGAGGTCCCAATGTCCCAAATTACACAAGTACTCCAAGTCTTCCCCCTCTATTCCCATTTCACACAGTTTGTAAAAAAAAAAAAAACACTATTACGCCATACTCAACTTTTCACATTTTCTCTGTCCATGTTTATCTTCTGACACACTGCTGGCTACATTTCAGTACGCTGTCAGTGAGTTCAAAGTTGAAGCTGGGTGGTTATCTGTGTCTTTGTGTGTGCATGTGGTTGTAGTTAGGTACTTTATCCGTTAAGCCAAATCAATAAGAGTATTTTCTAACATATACGGCAGGCTCAGTTTTAGAGAATTATCTCAGTTAAGTGCTATGCTGGCTTCCCCCTTATCAGTCAGTGGTACTCATCTTGTGAGTGGATGGAGAAATTTCAGATACAAATGGGGAGTTAACACTCCCATCTCAGGCAGCCAGCAGGGCAAATAACGGCTAAAAGTTTATCTACCCAGTTCTTTCTTTCTTTTTTTTTTTTTTTTTTGCCTACTTGACTTACCCTCCCCACCTCCTCTCCTCCGTCACTGCTCCAGTGGTTCCCTCTGGAGCTGTGCAGTGAAAGCCTCCACTCCTCATGCGCCATGTGTCTGGTTTCTATTAGTGATTTGGAACAGGCCTCTGCGTGCGTTCTGCCTAGGTACGGGAGCTGTTAAGGCAGAAATTTCCCTTTTACAACACAGCCCCCAACACGCCCCCACCCCCATGCCCCCCCACCCCCCGGTCTGTCTCTCTCGCTTATGCACTTACAGGATATATAATGTATAAATCCACAGCTGCCCCCCCACTGTCCCACCCCTGCAACCAGGGGACATGGACAACCCGGAACATTTGAGTAAACTTGTGTGTGTTAATACATTGGTCTCCATGGGTAACAAGGAGGGGTTGACTCCCTGAGGAGCTGCTGTCATGGGCGCGTCCACTTTTTTTGGACGGACCCACCTCAGCTCATCAGGATCTGGCCGAACCACAGCCACTGAGGAGTTGCGTTACTCCTGGAAGAAATACCTTGTTGTTTTGTAATACCCCATGTGATGTGAACGATAATGACCTCTGCCTGGGTGGAAAGGCCAGAGGGGGGAAAAAATAGTACTGGTATGATGGGAGGATCAGAGAAAACTTTGGATGAGCCTGTGAGAAGTAAGTGGTGAGAAAAAATTATCATCTGGAGTCAGAAATAATTACATGGATCTTGTGAGAATCAAAGCCGCTGGTGTGGGTCCAGAAACAAAAAGTGATTTCAAGGACCATATCACTGGCCTTGCATTTTTTAGCCCATTTACTACAAATTGCATATATTAAACATCACTGCTGACCATTTTCAAAGCATACCATAAGTTCTTAGAGTGATATGCTTTTCTTATTGGCAGCTTCAGTTCAAGCCATTACAGTATGAATGAGACTTACACTTAGTTGCCTTAATTTGTTGACAACAATATTATATTGTTGCATGGTACTGCCAATGTTAGAAGGGACTGCTTTGAAAAGTCCAAATTTGAGAATCAGCTGCTGAAAAACCCTTTTACATGTTATACTGGGAAATTAAGAACCATAGAAAATGAACAAAAACCTGTGAAAACAGGTTCTTTCAAGTCAGTCTTAAAACTTGAAAGTCAGTTTCTTTCAAGTCAGTCTTAAAACAGTACTCACATGCCCGTATGTACATTGAAATTGTTTTTACTTGCTGTAATCATTCCTCCTGTCCATACTGGCCGTTAAGAAATCCCTTCCTAACATGCTTCCAATGGAACAGTGTTTCCTTGTTTTGTTATTTCATACAAAAAAAGGCTGTAACTGTGGAAGATACTCACTTGATTTGTCTAATCCAGACCACTGAAGTCTCATATTAGCTTCAGATAAACTTTGCTCAGAACAAGGACAGTGGCTTTTGTCCCCCACTACAGCACATTAGGAAGCAAAAACAGTTTGAATGTACATATGGGCACCTGATTATTGTTTTAAGACAAACTTGAAAAATTGTGAACCTATCCTTTAATGGGATAAAACATCCAAAAACACCCCATATACTGCTTCTAGAGGGGCACTCTAGAAACAGATTTAAATTAAAATGGTTAAAATAAATCCAGTAGAGGCTGAAATATCCTGACATTTACTCTGTAAACTGAGTCACGCTCCAAAAATCTAACACTCCTACACTTCCAATAAGCCAACTTGATGGCATCTCTCGTTAGATCCTCCCTGCCTGGTAAACACCCACGTCTTTCGAACTCTTTGTCCGCAGTTTGTAATGCAGGCTTTCCGTTGAAAGTTTGATGGCTCCTAGCCCAAGTTGAGATAACCCTCATGACATCATCAGGGTTATTTTTATCACTTTGACTTTAAAAAGCTTCTCCAGAGCCACAGAGGACATTATACAGCTGCTTTCATAGGCTGAGTAGTAAACTGATCTTCATGTGTAAAATCGGTGCCCCTTTAACCAACATATGCTCAAATCCCCTCATTTTCTGGTACAAGACATTCATAAAAAGAGTCTTCCTTTTCATAACACCACTCTTCCTGACGGCCTCCTGAACCAATGATCAGTGCCCGGCATGCTAACACAGAGGCAGAGCTTTGATTTTTCCTTAGGTTGCTCAGATTTGACTTCACCCTGTATGTTCCCGTGCCTGCTGCTATAATTGCTTCCATGTCTCTCAGTTGTGGTGCAGGCCATGCTGATGATGTTAGTGAGAGGTGGAGAGAGGAGGTTTTGGATGAGAACAGCAGAGACCAGCTGGGTGGGGTCATTTACTGGCTGTGGAGGGCCCATTCTCTCAGCTGAGAGTCCTGCACGTTGATGACACAGCTATGGAGACCTCTCTGTGTGCGCTGTATGAGTAAGGCTTTCCTTCGCTCATAACGGGCTATTTCCATAGCAGTCATGTCGGGCATCCTTACGTCTTGAACCGCAACCTCCTACAGCCAATTAAAGTCACCACACGCTTAGTAAAAAAGAAATGAGGTAGATTCAGTGCATGTAAGCCTCTTACAGCTTTTTGAACTGTGAAAGGGCCTCAGATGTGAAATGGAGATGTATTGATTTGAAACACATTGAAAAAGAATTTATTATTAAGTATTATGCTTCAAGTTAAAGAAATCTTTTTGATCCGAGAGGCTTCTCAAGATGTGATTTTTTTTTTTCACTTATCAACACGTGTCAGTCTGATAAACCTTCAGACAGATAGTCAAAGCCAGATATTTTTAGGCAAACAGAACTCAATGTTCAGACTATATCCAGGTGTTTGGACGCTCCACACCCTGGCAGCAGGTGAGGAGGCTGAATTCCACAGGTGCCATCTGGTTCGTCTGACCTCGCTCTTCCAGGTCTTCCATCACTCTGCAGATACCTTTTCATAAGAGCAGATTTGAGGTGAAACCAGGACAAACATGTGTGTCTTTCTCGAGGAGCAAAAAGAAAATGAAATGATTAACTGATACCAACCTCTTTCTCACCCCACATCACAGAGAAACTCAAGCAAGACAAGCTGGAACAGTAACTTCATGAGAACAACAGCCAATTGTTCCCCACTCCTGGGATCTGGAGTGTCTTTATTCGCCACATTACCGCTGATCTGAGGGTGGCCTGCACTTTCTTTGCTGACATTTACCACATAAAAAGTTTAACACTCAGATCATGTGTTGATAACACAATTGAATGCATTGTTAAATGGGATTTGGTCATAAAGACAGCCGGACAGATGAGGAAATGTTGCAGTACAAAGAAGCAGAACTTTGTCTGCGTCTTCAGTCTGTGACTCCTACTCACTTCCAGTGTCTGAGGGTCGAGTTCAAGAAATGTCTGTTCATTGGAGAGACTGCTGAGTCGCACACATCAGTGATGCAACACAAACAAGTTGTGGTTTTACAGGGAGAAATATGCTGTAACTATTTCTTGACGGGGCGCAGTGACTTCCTGGAATCTTGTCATCAGTGTGAGGTTGCTGACACTTTCTGTGGTTGTCTTTCGAACGTACTTGACAGAGTGAATAACTATATATATAACTATAAAACTTTGTCATTTGCTTGTTCATAGAAAAATGTTAGACTAAACTAAACGTCTGTTTCAAAGGAAAATATTCTAGGAGCTACACGGGAGAGCCACAGAACGTCTGTAACCTGCGAGAAAAGGGCAAGCATCTTATCACCAGAAGTGCGCATTGACTACTTAAAGGAATAGTTAAACATTTTGGGAAATATGCATATTCGCTTTCTTGCCTAGATTTGATGAGAAGATTGATAGATAGATGCCTGTACAGTAGATATGTAACTAAGCTAGCCACTGGTTCGCTTAGCTTAGCTTAGCACAAACACTGGAACCGGTGGGAAACAGCTAGCCTGGCTAGATTTGTTACCTGTCCAAAAGTAATAGAGCCAGGCTAACTGTTTCCCCCTGGTTCCAATGTTGATACTAAGCTAAGCTAGCTCTAGCTCCATACATGAAAATGGTATCGATCAAATCTAAGCAAGAAAGTGAATATGCGCATTTCCCAAAATGTTGTGTGATGTGAAAACTGTTCCTTTATAACTGTGAGGGCAGGGAAAGGTAAAAGGAAAAGTTTTATTTTACATTTACAAAGTACATTTCATGTTTTTTATAATGCAACAAGATTGCAAGATATTTCAGTTCAGTTTGTATGACATTATACTTGTGCCTCAATCCTGAGCACACCATGGAACATTTTCAGCACATAAATTAATCTGTAGAGACATTATTATCACTCTATTAACTAATTCATTTATTTTAATTTAAGCAAACAAAAGCCTTCAAACCCCTGAACACTTGCTAAAAAGATTTAAAAGCGATGTGTTGAAACACCATGATTGCAAAGCCAAGCTTAAAGTCAGGGTGTGTTTCTTCCTGTGTTTCATTAATACGTCTGTGAGAAGAAGTTCCTTTGAGGTTACATCTTTCTCACTTCTTGTTTGGCTCATTGTGGCTAATTTTTGGGTAACTCGTCGAGGTCAATACAGAAGCTTTTTGGTGTCATTTGGCTGGTAACTGCAACCACACGCTAAGCATCAAAACATGGGGACCCACTTTTATCCATTAAGGCAGATATTTAAATGAATAATTTTTGTTCAAAACAGCTTTATTAAAGCAGACGGGTATTTGATTATCCTGCCATAGTTACTCAAAACACTTTCCTTCAACTGAAGCCAACTAGAGAAAGTGCTGTGGTTAATGTGACTTTATTTTTCTTTTGAAGGATTAAAGAGACTTAGACAGATTTAATGCACTATACTAAAGGCTATGTAAACTGAGATGAAAAAAAGCAATAAAGCTCATCTTAAGAGTACTAAAAACACAGACTTGTTGTGTCTCGGCAGATCTGTTAATGTTTTTCATGTCATGATCAGTGTTTCATGTTTTCGTTCTATGTCAAGTTAAACTCACTCACGGCTAGTCTCGCCTTGCACTTCCTGTTTTATTGTGTACTCACCTTCCCTCTCATTTCAGACCCTGACCTCCTCCCTTTGTGTGATTTTCCCGCCGTTGTGATTGTCTACCCCACCCTTGATTGGTCTCATCTGTGTTCCCTTACCTCTTGTATAAATAGTCCTTGTTTCGCTTTGTCCTGTGCCAGTTTGTCTACATGTTGAGTCGAGCCAAGCGTCCCGGCACTATCCATGCACAAGGTTATGTCCACGTTTGTTACTTTGTTTCGTATTTTTGGAACATCCTCATTATGAGTGCTTTGTTTTTGAATATCCTCTTAGTGAGCGTTTTGTTGTATTTTTGAATATCCTCCTCAAGAGCGCTTTTTGTTTGATGACCTTTTGCTTTAGTAAAGTTTTGTTACTAAACATACTGATTGAAGAGTCGTGCATTTGAGTCAATCATTCTTGTGTCCAAGTTCGTGACAAGACTAATATGATTCCACTTTTATGCTGTAGCTGTAGAGATGAAGGGTCAAAGCATCCCAAAATGACAGAGATTCATTTAAAGGAATAGTTCAGCACTTTGGGAAATGCGCTTATTCATTTTCTTGCCGAGAGTTAGATGCGTCGACCGATACTGATCACCTGCACGCTAAAGCAGCTTAGCTTAGCTTAGCTTAGCATAAAGAGTGGAAATAAGTGGAAACAGCTAGTCTGCTCTGCCCACATTAAGGGAACTAAATCCACCTACCAGCACCTCTAAAGCATTTACACTTTAGTTTTTGTACAGATCAAACAAACCGAATAAAGTGAGTGAGCTTTAGCGGTCGCATTTTGTTACCTTCTGAGAGAGCCAGGCTAACTGTTTGCCCCTGGTTCCAGTTTTTGTGATAATCTAAGCTAACCGGCTACTGACTCCATAGCTGTGAATAAGCGTATTTCCCAAAATGTTAATCCTTTTATAAAAAAAAAAAAGTTTATAATGTACATGCACACTGATGACTCAACCATCCAGATGAAAGACGCATATTTAATGACTTCCCTCGAATCCAACTCAGTTTCCTCATGCTAACTTTCTAAGACTCTGGAACATTTTTTTCTCAGTGCTTCTGCTAAAAAAACGATCTCAGATCCTGTGGACTTCCTCCCTCTACAGCTCAATTTTCCCGCAACCTTCTCTACATGCGAGAGCACCCATGCTGGGTTAAGGCACCGGGCACCCTCATTAGCACAGCATGGGGCTTTAACTTCCCTTATTCTCTAATAGGGACACACCCTGCACCAACAGCAATTTAAAGCCAAGTGTTAACAGCAAGGGTTCATAAACCTTCCACATTCATATATCACCTGTCACAATCCTACACTAATCATTCTGCTTCCCTTCCCTCTCCATTATTCTTTTACCCCTCTCTTATATGTGAACTGATTCCTTATTTTCCCATCTTCCCTAACTTTTGTTCCACACACGATTTGCGAGGCATAAATTCAGGATTACACAGGCATGGAGAAATTGGAGATTTGCTTGGTCTGATTCTAAACATGAACACAAAAGTATACATCACCACATAAATAGAAGGCCGTGCCTTACAAAAGTCCTCCATGATGACAAAGAAAGAAAACATTAAGGTAATGAATGAGGACCAGCTGTTAGTTCAAACAGAACAACAGTATGTCTCTGACTCACTGGCTTTTACCCCATAATCAGCAACAAAAAAAAAAGATTCAGGGGGAGAAAACAACCTTCAGGTGATTCGACAAAGAGCGCGTTGATTCACCTGCCAGCTGCTGGTGAGGGGGTCTGGCCATTCAGTAGGGGAGGCTGTGATTAGTAAAAGGCTGGGAGATGACCTCTCCTCCCCGGGTGAGTGGCCCCACACTGCAGGAGCCTAATGAAGGGGCCTGAATGCAGAGAAAGGCCTGCAGGGTCAGAGTCTGATGTCAGTGAGAAACTACAGAACCCTCTAATGTAGTGACACCCAACACAGGGCGCAGAGAACCGTACACGTGTGTGTGTGTGTGTGTATGTGCGTAAATCTATGATTTTGCTGAAGTGCTCTTTTAAAGGGTCGGTTCACCAAAGAAACACATTCTCTCACTTCCCTCCAGGTGTATCCATGCAGATAGTTTTGGTGTAATTTGTCCAGGTTTTCTGTCTAAGACTTTTGCCTCCAGCCCAATACAATAGAGATGAATATTAACTCGTTTTTAATACTTACAGCATTGAAAAATTATATTTTTAAAAATTCAACAGCAGCGTGTTTTTCAGAAACAGTATACCTGTTACTGGATAATCTGCAGAACACACTGTTAAAAGAATAGTTTGACGATTTGGTAAATACGCCTTTTCTCTTTCTTACAGAGAGTTAGACAAGAAAATCGACGCCATTCTCATCTGTATGCTAAATATAGATTATCACAAAGACTGGGAACAGGGGGAAAGTATGTTTCCCAAAGTGTTTCTTTATTTCTTTCAGTTTTTAAAGGGACTATTTCTTTGGTAGACAGTAGTTTCAATGAAAGTAACCGTGACACTGTTCCTGCAGAGAAATGTTGCTTTTGATTTATTTATTTTTACAGTGCTTTGAACACCAAACATTAATCTTCCAATCACCTCTGTTGTATTGAGGTGGAGGCATCTCAGAGATGGATATCTCAAGACCTGGACAAACCACAATTGTCTGTTGGCAAAACAATCTCACTTCAAGGTCCAGCTTTTGATCATATCACATGATCTTCAGCAGATGGAGTTTGCTCAGTCAAACTGTCTGCATGGGTATAGCACTGGAGCTGCGTGGGTAAACATGGTTTTTGGTAATTAGGGTGAACCGACCCTTAATTTAAAGGGCACTTTGGCTAAATCATAAGTCAAACCAACCCTTTAAAGCGAAACAGAGCTTCAATAGTGGAACAGTTTGGGGAAAAAAATCTTTCAGCCAAGGATATGAAATATGGGGATTACCCATCACTCACTGGGATGTAAGCCATGGCATCTACTCAGAAAAGAGTTAGCATAAAATAAGTGTATCCACTCACATATCCAAAACATCCCTGAGAAGTCTGTAGTCTGTACAAGTTCTCCAACACCAAATATATACAGGCAAAAATCTCATTTTAATGTTTCATCAGACCAGGAAGAGAAGACTAATTGCATCTAATTTATTGTGCCCACACCAAACAATGACTTTTCAGTGCTGCAACCTCAAGGAAAAAGTGGCGGCCTGTGGGAAACAACACCAGAGGGTGAAATGAGGCGGATCAGGACATTTTCTAATCATTAACCATCTAGCTGTTCTCCAGTTCACATTACTTTGCCAAGAATTTACGGCAGTTTGAACTCCTCATCTCTCTCTCTTTCTCTCTCTCTCCCCTGGAGTTTAATCTCAGGGAGGGCGTTTTGGGTTTCTATTGAAATATTTCAGCTCCCAGGATGCTGTCTGACATGGGAGTAGAGTAAATCTGTACCAAGATTGCAGCGGAGTCCTCTGATGTTTTTCAGGAACGCCTCATCAGTCTCAGTTAATTCTTAAAAACCCAGACAAATGGAGATCCCTGTTTACCAGATTTCTTTGTGATTCCCCTTGAGGGAAGGCGATGGGAAAGCCATCACAACTCGCGGAAGTGCTGAACCATAACATTTTATCTGGGAGCAGCTGGGAGTGTCTGGTTATTAAAGGAAGAAGACGGAGATCAAATTGACATTCAGCAGTGTTGTGACCTTCTAACTCTGCCCTCTTGCTGCTGCATAATCCCCCCTCTTTACCAGTTTACACAGCTCAGGTGACTCTACATGCAAGTACTGATATCTTCTGAATCCTGCAGAGACAATGAACAGCAACACCTTCTTTTAGAGCAGAGGTTGTTTTAAGCAGAATACAATGTATAACAGAGAAATAATAGGTTACCTTCTGTTCCGTTGGCTTTGTTTTGCACCTGGTTTGCTTTTTTAGTGATTTATCTGAAACATAAACTCTAAAAAATGGCCGTGAAGGAAGGAAGAACAGAAACCAACTCAGCATTCCAGAGCATCAGAGAGCTTAACCTCATGTTCATTTGGTTGAACTGATCTGTTATGTGTTACTGATTGCTTAACACTTAAAACTTGACGTCAGCTCACAGATGCAGATCTTTTAAAAAGCCAAACTCTGAATGACCTCACTTTACTTTGTTTGGTCCACAAGAGGAAGGGATGTCAGTGTCCAGACGAGCAGCATATTCTTAGAGAAAGGCCTCTGATACTTTCATTCTCTCTGAGGGGGATCCTCTTTCCACTAAAACCCTAAAGAGAGGCTATAAATAATCTTCTGAAATCATCCCTGATGCGTAATTAATTTTCAGCAGTAGTTCCTCTGTGATGAAGCGCTGCAGTGTTATGACAAGCCGCTCCATCAAGCCCATCACCTGTTGGACTCATGCTACGCTTGTTTTCCCAGCAGTAACCCGAGACCAGGCCCTGATTCCCAGCACACAATGGCACCAATGAGACAGCAGGTAAAAAATAGCGTTTGTGTATAAAAAATTCCCTTACATTTAGGACGGGAAACCTAATTTTAATGGTATTTTTTAATGGCAGTTAGGATCTAATGTGTGATCTTAGAATTTTTAGTATTTGTGAATTTGAACAGACTGCAAAATTTAAGCGCAGATGGAACTTTTTTCTCAAAAACCTGATCTTTCCATGTGGCAACACGCTACAAAAGAGCTAGTAGGCTATAACAACAAGGATGAAAAACTGTGATCCTCTAAGTGAACCTAAAGGGTTAACAAAAAATCAGTGATGAAAGTTTATATTTTATCTCATCACATTAATCACTCTAATCACTGCTTTTACAAGCAATAAGAAGCGGTTAGCCAAAACACCAGATTTCTTATCAGCTTCAAGCTAAACTGCACCTGTAACCTTAAGCGGCACGCTTCCTGAGTACACTCCACCTTTTCAGATTATTCCACAAATGGAAAGCGCCCTCCGCCCTCCAACATCCCTTCCCTAAACACACACACACACACACACACACACACACTTCTGCTTCTGCATACATGTTTCCATGACACCAAGGACAATGAGAGGGAAAAAAAGTCGTAGCCCAGCACACACAGTATGGAAACTCTTAGCCACAGAGACGACAGGGCAAAGCATTGTTTTTACAGGTAGACCAGCGAACTCCTTTGTTACAGGAAATTAGGTCATTTGGATAAAACAATCAATGTACAAGACCGCTACTGAATACTGAACTACTATAAATGTCAGCACAGCCTGGCCCCTGCTGGGAAGGACTATCACTGCCAGTTTTGTGCAAGCAAGAGAGAAACACAAAAGGTACTGTAGGAATATGGTATTAATTAAGGTTGAGGAGTAACTTGCCTGCCATGATGGGGGTTAGACATTTGCCACAAGTAGGGACTTTTACATGATTCACTTAATTGTCCATCAGGGAATAGGGCACATGGACAGGAAGTGATTCTACATCCTTTCCCAGATTTCCAAAAACACATATCCCTCTTATTCCCACCACTTCTACAACACAAAGTCTGACCCCCACAAACACGCTATTGATCATGTGAGCCAGAGGCGACAGCAGCATCAGGATCAAGAGCAGAAAAGAGCTATAACAGCATTGTTGGATAATGTCAACGCATTTAGACCAAGACACATCTGTTGAAACACAGTTTAAACACATTTTCTTCTTTCTTTCTTTTTCATTCTCAGACTTTGATATTGTTTTGAAAGATGCAAAACCAAGACTAAGTCTACACTCACGCTAGCAGCTCTGTGAGGCAGTAGTCAGGCACACCAGTGTTTTGAGCTAAATGCTAACGTCAGCATGCTAACATGTACGTAATGACAATGCTAACATGATATTTAGCAGACTTGTTTACCATTTTCACCCTCTTAGTTTAGTGTGTTAGCATGCTAACATTTGCTAAGTAGAAATTAAAGAACCTATAATTTATATTTTTATAATTAAAAAATCAATTGCCAATGTGAAAACTATGTGACAATGTGAAAGGGGTCACTCATAGTGATGAACCTACAGAGAATTACCAGCTGAATCTGCAGCTCCTGTCAGCTTTACTGAGCTTTATAGTGAGTTTCAGCTCATTGTTTAGCTTTCTGGCCACAACTTTAGCGTTTTAGTTCGCTCTCATCGCTCTAGTGTCATTTTTGGCTGCAGCAGGCAGCTGTTTTTTTTTTAAAACCCACTGTACACTACCTGCTCAGCACCAAACAGTAGACACAGTTAGCGATTAGCTGGTGAACACAGTGGAGCATTTAGCAGCTAAAGAGCCAGATATTTCACTTATTGAGTTGGTAGAGACCAAAATAGAGCTAACAGAGAGTGAATATTGGACTCACATTCATGAGGTGAACAGAAACACGACTCCAAATGAATGATGATATTGCTCCGCAACAGCTGGATGTGCAAATAAGCAACTGTTTGCTAACAAGTTTGCTATATCAACCTAAAAGGTGATGATATTTCAGTGTTGCCTTCACAACTTGTTTCCGCTGCCCCCAAGTGGCCAAAACAAAAGTCTGCTGAGGCTGATGGGAATAAACATTTGTAAGGTATTTGGTCATGAACCAAAGTCTTGGACAAATCAAAAGTTTGAACTAGATGAGAGGTTATGGGATCACCAAACTTAATACAATTCATCCTGAGGGGAACAGAAATCTCTGTACCAAATTTCATGGCAATCCATCCATTAGTTGTTGAGATATGTTTTCTGGAAAAGTGAAAACTTTGACCTGTGCCAAATGTCATGGCAATTCAACTAAAAGTTATTGAGACATTTAAGTTTGGACCAAAACACTGGACCAACCGACCGACATTGCCATCCCTAGAGCCAGTGGTTTGGGCAGTGAGAGCATGAACTGCATTGTCATGTAATATTACAACAACATTATTTTAATGACATAATATTACCTCACCAGAGGGATATCATCATTCATCCATCAGCCCCTGAACCTTGTCTTCTTTTGTCCGGTTAACGTCATCCGCTGTAACTATATTCCGTTGCCAGTTGAGACCTTCAAAAAGAGACGTAATCAAGAAGAAAACCTCAAATAACTAAAGACAGTCAACAACCAAAATGACTCACCACTTTCACCAAATTAACAACAGCCAGTTTGTAAAGACTGTCTATTTGTTTACATGAATCAAGACTATCCTCAAAGCTTCAGGGGTCAGGCCAGAGATGCAGATTCCTCTTTCTCCAGATACCTCTGATATGAAGTCAACTGTTTTCTCTCCACGGCTAAGATAGAAAACATTCATGAGGTTACCCACTGGTTGTTGTTAAGCGACTATGTAAGCATATAGATATTCAAACTTCCACCTCGAGGAAACCTGGGCACACAGCCAGTTGCTTAGCTAATGGGATGGTTTTTATTACAGGACTGAAAGGAAGCAAGAACGTGTAGCATGAACAGAAACTACATGTTGTTTTTTTGTTTTTTTTTCAGTATCTTCCATGGTAACCTCCATAGGGAACTTGGATTTTGCGATGACGGACATGTCCTTGGGGACCAGCAGGCAGAGCAAGACACACCATATTTCACACAGCTGTGGACACACAGCTGTTTTTCTGGTTCTGCTGGGAGTCACTCGGCTGTGCTGCCATGCTTTGCTGTCGTTCAGTTTCCTTTTTTGCTTGTTCTGGAAGTGCCATCTTCTACCCAGAGCTTGATGACATAATAGAAATCTTCTGGTTTTTGGCTTCAGTGTGTTCTTGCTGCAAACCTGGGACGCATTCAATGCTACAGAGTCAACTGTTAACTAATCATATGCAACCTTTTGTTCTGTTACACATACACAAAACAAGATTCTAGTGGCGTTAATGAGGGTTTATCATCTTTTGTCTTCCCAGCCTGGATGTCGGGACCCTCGCAAGGGGTCACAAGACAAATCTGAGGGGTCGCTAAATGATAAAGAGGATAAAAAAGAAGAAAAAACATTTCTGTTCCACAAAACGGATTATTTTTCTCAAATATTCTTGCTTTTTACTTGTGAAAGACTGGATTATTTCAACTCTTTGGGCCTAAAAATCCATCAAATGAAACACTAACCAAAACAATTGGGAACCACAGCTTTAAGGCATCCTTACAGTAGACCTATACATACATGCACATACGTAGACAAGCTTAAGGAGATATATTGTCATTTCACTGATGGGCCCAGAGAGAAAGTTTGAGCAGCTACAGTTTGTTTTGACCTTTACTGCCCTCATTGTTTCCTTCTTCCTGCATTCAGGACGATATTTGGATCCTCTCTCCTGAGCATACAGAATGAACTTTGTGTCGGAGGGTCTGGATTTCCCTCCTCAGTTCAGCCAGCATGTGAAGAGCAGGGCAGACTAGTGAAAATACCACGAGCCAGTTTTATGAATAGTGCCATTTAAAAGGGATTGGTTTCGGTGAAGGCCTAATGATGCCATAGCACTGGCGTCACAGAGAGAGAAGGAAAGAGGGAGCATTCTTTCCAGGCGCTGGAGCAGCACTTTCAGACTGGTAGACTGGAGTGAGGTGGTGTGGCAACTTTCCATTTCACATACGTCACTCCTAATGCCCAGTTGCTCTCCACGGCTCTGTCCAGTCACAACAGTAAAATTAAAGCCCAGATAAAGCTGGTGATTTTGCACATCTGTCAACACGCTCTGAGAGAACTGTGGGAGCCATTCTCTCCTCTGATTATTATGTTTTTAAAATGTCCTCTTAAAATCTTTCCACAGGCTCGTGATGGGCTCCATCATCAGCATCATCAGGGTTCCAGAGGTAATTTGTTTCTGCGTGTTTGTGGTTTTTGTTTGTGTGCGTGTGGGCCAACTCTCAGACTGTTGGCTAACTGCATAATGGCACACAAACAAACACAAACACGCGGTGACTGGCACAGAAGAGTAGGGGAATTTTAATCAGGTAACTTCAAGGGAATAGACACCCTTAAAGAGGTATACCAGTGGTTTAGTATCGCACTTCCACATGGTTGGGAAACTTGCGAGAGACACATTAAAAACAGAATGGTCAACGTCGAAACAGTAGAGGCTGAGATGTCCTTTTTGTGAGAGTCAAGCTCCAAAAACTACACTTCCCACAATGCAACTCAACAGTCTCTTTCATTAGAGCCTCCACACCTGATAAATGCCCACATCTTTTAAACTCTACACTCCCAGTTTGTAAGGGAGGTTTCTGTTCCCTACAGTTCCCTTTAATACAACAATATTATCAATAGCAACCTTAAAGGAATTCTCACTATCACTGTTATTTGTACCAGGGTTATCAGTATTTGGTTTGCCAAGCTACTTGAAGGGAAGTAAATGTCAGAGCAGTGAGTCTGCATCCTGCATCCCAGAGCAGAGGCCTCAGAGCTGTGAGGGTCACCCTGGCAAAAGGCCCCTAATAAGAAGCCACTTCTGGCTCAGGCCAATGGGGAATAGAGGGGGAGACATTGTGTCACTTTACCCAGCCAGCGAACTTCCTGCTATTGAAGAGAAAAGAGAGCAAATATTTTGGCTTCCACAAACAGTAGTTGAACCCAGTGAAAAGCGAGAGGCCTCTTATAAGCTGTAAGATAACAAAAAAATCTGGAAAAGATGCTACTTGCTGCCACTGATCATTCAGAGGAATCAAAGCCAGGTCAGTAAGAGTGGAAAACTGGGTTGTGAAAGAGGCTGTCGTAATTTTACCAAGTTTGCATCACATAGAAACAACTCTTAAGATGACCTATAACTGGCTGTTAATATCTCCAGTGGTGTGGATAAGATGTAGAGCATCAGATTTCAGAGTAACAACTGCAGTGAATGAACCCTATATGTGACACATAATCTGCATGTTGAGGTTGTGTTTAGCAGGAATGCACTGAGTTTATGCTGCCATCTAATGGTCAGTGATTGTACTGCACCCAGCAGACAGTCATTGTCATGACCTCCAGTGTCTGAATGAGGACAAAGGTTTCACATTTTCTCCTCTTTGCTTCTCCCTTTGGAGTGACTACACATAATGTACAGATTTCACACATTGTTAGGTCAATCACATCAGTTTGCAGTGAATGATTGTGATGACAAAACAAACAGATAAACAGAAAGTAAAATAATTATGTAATCCTTTTTAATTAGAAACAATGAAATATTTGGAAGATAATTGCATTGGAACTAATTTCTCCTGGGAAAATATATTAGATTCAAAGCTTCCCCTGTTATAGTATTAAGTAGAATAAAATCACAAAAATGGATCATCATCATGGGAGTTACACTTAGCATTTTTAATCCTGTGATCATGTGAAATTATTACCTACTGAAATCGACACAACACACATAATACTTTATCCTTTTTTAAAATGAGTGTTTTATTGTTTTTATTTTTGTATAAAACCCTTTTAGTCCACTTTAGGCAACAGTTAGCATGAGAGAAGTTCTCACCGCTTTTAGATGAAGTCTAAACTTATCCGTCTTTTCAACAATCACGCACCCCTTTCATACAGAGAAACACACAATCACATAATGTAGTGGAGTTGATTTGATGCAGCGGTCCCAAACCTAAAGTCTATTAGTAGAAAGCCAAAGACAAAAGCTCAGCAATAGGCAGCTTGTAATCATCATCACTTCAAAGATGGTGCTATGTCAAGGCAAGTCACGCGAACACAAAGGCCCACAATAAATCTACAGCCTCACAATAACTACAGGAGACTGCTTTGTTAAAATCTGATGGATGAAAGCGTCATTTAATTAGGTTTGAAACCACTGCTTTGGTGCAACTCTTAAGCAGATTTATATTAAGACAATTTAAAAAAATTTAAAAAAACAAGGCAAAGAAATACATCAGACGTCTCATACACAGCAGCACATCCTGTGTTACCAAAAGCAACAGCTGTAATTTTAGGCAACAAAACAAAGGACTGATTTTGTGTAAGAAGAGTCGGCACACTTACGCAGATCAGTATTAATCAGACTTAAAAAAGACATTTAAAGACCAGAAATGTTATACGATTGCATTTACATACTCAATGACAAAACACCTCATTCCAGAATCAGCACATTTATGATTTGCAGTGCATTAGCTATTGCGCTCCTACGAGAGGCTCTCCAACATTTCTACATCGTACATCATCAGTAAGATGTAAAAGAGAAACATCTCCTTGAAAATCCTATTTCTCACGATGGTTGGGAGAACAAATCAGTGAATTGTAAATCTGTAACATCAGCACCTTTCAGGAATAAAATATGTATCCTCACTAATATACTCCCCCACCCTCCCCCTTTTTTCATAATACAGTACATACACATGTACATGCACACACACACAACTTTCTTTCTCACATAGACACACAAATATAAAGTAGGCACACACATACTGTACAGATTGAACATAAAATATGCAAATTCAGGTTGTTGTCAATCTGTTTCATAAATTAGTAACATCACATAATTTTGTATAACTACTTTCAACTCATTTCCTTTGACTCATTAAATGTTATTTTCTTCACAAAATTCGACTTGATTCAGAATCACCTCTTCCTTAAAGTATAACTAACTCATTAAAAGAGGAGATGACTGGGAAGATCTATTGTGGCATTTCATCATAACATGACATGACTGACTACATGATATTACAGTGTAGCAGTTTGAAAGAAATAACATTTCCTTTCACTCAAAAAAATAAAAATAAAAACAAAGACTGTGAGGACTTCAAACCAACAGTATCTAATCCACAAAAGACACATTACTCAAAGAAATAATAAGTAATATCATAGGCATTTTAACTACAGGTAAACTAGTTTTTTGTTGACAAATTGACTGCATTTGCACGAGCAGCCCAAGGTGAGCAAGAGCAACAACTAAGGCCAGTGCTAGTCTGCTGCTCAGTGTTGGTTTACCTTCATAACAGCAGAGCCACGACACCCGCTGCCCTCAGTTCACAATGTGCATACATACAGATCAAAAAAGCAGCAACCTCGGCTCTGTCTTGCACTTTGCAAATGCATATACAGTACACAAAAACAAGTATTTCCAGGATTATTAGGTCTATTTTCAGCGGAGGATACTATCGGAGGCCTTCATTTGGCTTGACTACAGCACACGTGCGCTGTAATGGAAAGTGAGCTATCTAAACACACCAGCATCTTGCACACTGCAAAACAATTTGTGTTTAGTGTTGATAGCTTAATACATCACCAAACAAAAGGCTTATGTCAGCATTCACCCATTGTGTTTTCGGTTTGCTGCGTTGGAAATTAACAAAGCACTACTTGCTGTACTCTCATCGACAAATGACTCCTACACACGTGTTTTTATGTTTTTCCATTAAGGCCGCATTCATCACCCCCAACAGAATTACGTACAATGTTGCCTTGTAACTGCATCCACATTACTTCTGGGGAGTGATCTGTATGTGCTTTCAGCATCCCCCACTCTTCCTCGTGTATTGTAATACTCAAGCTCATTCTCCACATAATTCAATTACAGTCACTACAAGAGATTGCAACCTGTAATCATTCTTGATGATAGCAGTGATAAATGTGAAATGTGTACATTTTTTTCATCTTAGATGAAGCTATTGTGCAAAATATCTGCAGAGAAGCTACAATTACACTTCGGGAGGAGGTGGATCTACTTCTCCCTCCAAGCAGGACACCCGTTGGCACTGCTCTTCAGGGAGGCTCTGCTGGGGACCCAAGGGCCTCTCCTTCACTACTTCCACACGTTCCTCTGAGCACAGAATCACATTGGTCAAAGACTTGCCCAAACTCTGCCTGCGGGTGATCTCTTCATGCTTATCATCCTTCGCCTCCTCTCCTCCTTCTTGTTTCCTCTCCACGCACTCGCCTCTTCCTGAATCTTGTTCTCTCACCAAGCGCTCCTCCTGTTCAGCCTCCTCCGCTCTGGGCAGGGTCTCAAAGGCTCCGGGCTCTATGGGACTGAGCTGATAGTAGAGCAGAGAAGTGGAGTCTTTGAGGAGGTCAGAGGGGCTCTCCTCCTGGTTGTCAGTGATGCACAGCACCGTGGCCCCCGTGGGGAACGGCCCCTGCAGGAGGACCTGCTCCACACCTGGCACCTCTGCCTGCTCGGGCAGCTCCCCTCCCAAGGAACCGGGCATGAGGCAGAGAGGCTGCTCTGTGAGACCTCCAGCGCCCAGCTCCTGCTGCACTGCTTCCCCTTCTGCCTCCTCCCTCTCCCTCCTCTCCTGCTCCTCCGCGCTCTGCAGGTGCAACACAGCTGTCTCGTTCTCTCGCTCCAGAATGTCCTGCTCTGCCAGGAGATCCTGAACCTCCACGACCGTCTGCACTTCGCTCTCTTCCAACTCAGAGTCCAGGCCAGCGACCGATGATAGGTCCGGAGAAGTGGGGCAAGTGGAGGAGGGGGAGGACAACTGGTCGGATTCAGCATACTGGTCCCCAGTCCCTTGTATCAGCATCCTCCTCTTCTCCAGGTCCAGCTTCATGATGGTGTGCAGGTAGTGAGTTCTGACACGTAGAGGGTTGAACTCGATGCGGCCCGCTCCGTTGCCGCAGCCGTCCCTAGAGCAGCCACATGGGAAAGACATGCGGTCCACCTGGGGATGAAAGCAGAGGTCATTTCTGTTTCAGTTTTATTTTATTTCAACAAGAAAGGGTAGAGTAAGCACATCTGGCACTCATTTACATAAGTATTATATGTAAGTTATATAAGCATTTATTGTTGTGCAAAGAACAAAGACAGATGACACACTGCGTGCCGAGATAAGTAAGATATTTCTTAAAGGTAATCACTCCAATTTCTAACCTCAACAACACTAGGGCTGCAACTAACGATTATTTTCATTCTTGATTAATCTTCAGATTACTTTATTCTCTTAATCAATAAATCGTTTGGTCTATAAAACATCAGAAAATAGTAAAAAGACAAAATGACCATCACAGTTTTCTAGATGGTGATGTCATCACACATCTTGTTTTGTCTGACCAACAGTTGAAAACCCCCAAATATTCAATTTTTAAACATGTAAGACAAGGAAAAACAGCAAATCCTCACATTTTTGAGAAGATGGAACATTTGAACCATCAAATGTTTGGTATGTTTTGCTTGAAAAATGACTATTAAAACTATTAATCCATTATCAAAATAGCTGCCAGTGAATTTTCTTGTTAATCGTCTTGGCTCGAAACAAAACATACACAGAGAGATACAGCTTTTAATGTTATATACTCCTACCTTTTAAACAAATATACATATGTTTTAATACTTTTGTTTATTATAACTTTAAATTCTATTTGAACAAGGGAACCATGCAACAACATGCACGTGAACATATGCACAAAGCACCTTAATATTCTGAAAGTATCAATATATGCTTTGACAATTTTGTTTATCATCTTTAATTTCAGTAAATTAAAATGAGAGAAATAAGGTGTAAAAAATAGATGGTGTAATGATTGATTTGCTGCCTCAAATGTATAAATTAATCATATGTATAAATAAATTCTGCTGATTTTACTGCATCGATCAATTAAAGACAAATTGGATTTGAATCTCAATGAATCTGGCTAATTCCCAACAAGAAAAAGAAATGAATGATCACTGATTTATTCTAACAAACTGAAACAGTAAAGCGGTCATAACTACTGTACATATGCACAGAGGTCCTTTAGGTTGTTCTCTTCCAAGTAGAGATGTTCTTTGTGCCCATACAGACACTGGATTTCAACAAATGGAAGACAAAGACAGTGACCATTTCCAAGTGCCAGCAAGCAGACGAAAACAGCAGAAAGGCTGCAGGGAACACAATTCATCCATGCAATCATATTTTCAAACAATAAGGATAGTCTCACTGGAATAACTGAACATGTTTATTTCATAAATACACAATGCTGGCTCAGATACTGAACTGAACTGTGGTTGACAGTAAAATCAAATCATTCCACAGTCCACCAAATATTTGCTTAACATGAAATGAATAGGCCTTTTTCACAGCAGACATTTTGACTTGTCATAGTAGGAATACAGACAATATACTGTATATACACACAATGAAACCAAGGCAGCTAAGTGGAATTCGGTCATCATTCATTTTATTATTTACACCTGTGCTTTTCCTGCTGTAATGTCAATGTCACTTGAAGACTTTCCCTGAAAAAGGCCTGTGGGAAAATAAATTGCAAATTGTGACTTGTGCACAGTGGTTCTCTTCTTTCTGCACATGCACACAGACAAGCCAACAACCCCTTACCTGGCACTTAATACCAGCCTGGCTGCAGCCGCAGTGGCGAGGGTCGCAGTACAAGCGGCAGTCGCAGCCGCACTCCTCCCGCGAGAGGCGGATGGCTCTGAGCTCAGCTTTCTCCCGCGCATCTATGCGGGCGATGCCGGAGGCTCGCAGGAGGGCTCGGCGGCGCTTTGTGGGCAGCGGCTGGAGGAAGAAACAGTCGTCCACCTCCACCCCGTCCACATCGAGGTCCTCATCCGACACGTCCTCCAGAGTCAGCAGGTCGGCCTGAGCGCACTCCACCGTGCCGTTCCTTGTCAGCTGTGGACGACAGTTAGTGTAGAAGTGTGAGCTGTAAACAATAAGAGACTGACTCCCCATTTAAAGCTCAAGTGCATAATTATCCTAATGACTGAATGTTGGAAAAGGCACTCAGATCCTTTAAGTAAAAATCCTACTATCCTAAAATAAAGACGTATTATCACCAAAAAGTACTAGTTCTGCAGAAAGTTGGCCTCTGTATCTGACATATTATTACTATTACATTGTTAGATTGTTAATACTGATGTATCAATTCATAAGCAGCATTGTATTGTTGTAGCTGGGGTTCTCACAAGATAAATCTGGGGCGTCATGAGATGATTAATGGGGTAGGAAGAAGAAATAACAGTTCTGCTCTACAAATCTGTATTCATTTTCTTGACTTTTTTTCTGATGAATATTGGAGAGTTTTAACAGTTATTTAAATGGATCCATTTGAGAAGCTTATTGGGGAAATCTCTCTTTGGTGGACCTGCTGACAACTCATGAACACATAGAAATGTGACAAGGGTCCCAAACTACATACTGTTTTTGGAAAGGGTCATAAAGACATAAAGACATAAAAACTTGGATTATGTAAAATCTTAATCTGAAAAGTAACCAGACATCAGATAAATGTAATGAAGTAAAGAGTACAATATTCCCCTTTGAAATGTAGTGAAGTAGATGTATAAAGTAGTAGCATAAAATAAATAAGTACAAGTACCTCAAAATGGTACTTAAGTACAGTACCATGTTACTTTTCACATGCAAATTGAGAAATCATCTGCTTTTCAAGTGAGAAAAAAAGTAATGTACACTCATTTTTGGGGATATTCTACACATCAAGTCAAATAAATCAAGGGTGCATAACAATCTGTGATTTACTTCAACTCATCCCTTTAATCAACAGATCAGTCCCATGCTCTCCGATAAAAAGCGAACCCTACCTTCATCTTGCGGGCATTGAGCTTCTCTTGGCGCAGGTGCTGGCGTAAAGTGTGCCGGTGGCTCGTCTCCTGTTCGCGGGCGAACTCGCCCAGCGTGTAGTGTCTGATGGAGGAGTGGTGACGCGCCATGCCCAGGGAGCTGCCCCCTTGGCTGGGCACGCTGGTGAATCCCTGTCGCCGGGGGAAGTAATACACCGTCACCACATCAAAACGTACCCGTTTCCCCCCCGGTGACGGCTTGTGCTGTCTGAGGATGGAGGTGGCTGAAGTGGAACAAAAGGGGGAGAGATTTGGGATGCGATGTTATACACGAGTAATTACATACGTCTGCTAATCAACTGTTTGAGTGGGTTTTTAGAGTGTATTGCCTTTAACGTGTGTCTCCTGTTGTTCCTTACGGGTAAATGCAGTGCTGGAAGGGGGGTTAAGGCTGTCACAGCTGTCAGCACTGTCACTGCTGGAGATGTCATCGTCTGAGTCCTTGGGTGTAGAGAATGGAGAGCTGTTGTCCACCTCTTCATATCTTCGTTTGAGGCTGAGGGACGAACCTGCCTCCATGGAAACTCAGTGTCTGGGGGGCACAGAGCAGCACACTCGAGTCGGCACTGGTAAAAGTGAGCCAGAAGATGGACATTTAGCAAAACCCTTTCATTAATGAAGGGTGGATAATGCCTGTGGCACCATTTGTTTACTATGTGGACACCTTAAAGACAAAATGTTCTTGTTGCCACTCAAGACACTGAACTGGATCATTCGTGTCAAACAGTTCCCGTGTCAGGTCGGTTCTCAACACCGACACAGAAACAAAAAAGGTGACATCAGCTGTTTGCTCCTGTCTCCTTTCATCTGTATTCCTGCTCCATCATTTCCTCTCTCTGCCCCACCCCCACCACCACCACCACCACCTCACATGAAATCCTACTTTGAAATCATCATCGTCTAGAAACGTCACCATGGCAACTAGGCAAGCACTGTTTAACGTGAACAGCCTTGAAGCAAATGATCTCCATGGCTTCTCCTCACTCTTTTATTCTCTTAATTCTGCTATAAGAGGGGATCGATACGAGTGAATGTGAAAGCTGAAGCTGATCAATCACATCAGCAGGAGAGGTCAAACAAGGTGAATGAAAGCAGCTGAATATAGGCTACATCTTATGTTATATCATGTCATGTATATGTGTGTGTGATCAAACTACTATTAAAGTTTAAGACAGTGAATACTCATGATGATATTACATTACAAAACTGTACCTTAAGCTTATTATATTAGTATTCCCTATGAATAAGGTACTCCCAAAGGTAATTAATAGTTTACTATGTAACTCTAGATCTGCACGAGGCAAATCTTTAACTGGGCCTGGGTTAACATGTCACATGCTACTGACAGCAACATGCTGTATCTTCCTTCCTAAATAGGACAGCTCCAAATGAGCCATTATGGAAGTTCTCAAAACGGAAAATCCAGCCTGAAATAGGACCAATATGTAACATTTCTGTAATATTGTACAGCTTATAATTGGTCCTTAAGCTAAATAGAGAGATGATGTAGTGATGATGTCATATATAGAAAGAGAGAGAGAGACAAATCCTGGAGCTGCTCTGTGGATAGTGAATAATTAAACAACGGCTGCAGCCATGGTGATTTTACTGATATATATGATATGATGAGGACACGTTCTGTCAAAAAGTCCTATTGGATGTAACAACTCATAAACATAAATCATGAGCCCAGAGTGTGAAACTAATCACTTCATGTCTTGATGCTTATAGGGAGATGCTGTAGTTGTCTGTACAGCACACAAATTCAGTTTTTAATGTGGATTTTTTTCCCTTTTAAGTGCATCTTTGAAATGAGGTTTTAACCCAATTTAAACACTCCTGAAGAGGCCGTGGCGAACAAGTGCAGGTCTCACATGCTCAGTAAAGATGCTAGAGTGGTTATGGCATCAATGTGTGCTGAATTTTCCACCTGGGGACGCCAACATAAATAGGGCAAATAGAGCAGAGGCTGAATTTTGATAGCCGGCTCATTTCCCTTGTGAAAACCAGACTCACCCTCCTGTTCCTTTAAGGACTTAGTTGGACAGTGGCAGGCTACAGTATGCTTACAGAGCATTGTGACTTCATGGTATTTACCTTCAGGGACATGCAGTATTGGTGATGTATTTGTTTAACTGTGTGCACACAGCAATTAACCAGTCTGTGTGTTGCGGGGAGGTTGGATATGATCAGTCTGACAGGCAATGACTGACCACCCTGTCTCTCCAGTATATCAGGTCTCCCCATTTTTTACACACACACACACACACACACAATGGCAAACCGCCCGGTTAATGAAATACTAAACCCTCTTACCTGGAGCAGAAACAGGGACCCTTATTCCAACCAACTCGTAGGTCGTTTCCCTTTCCCAATGTGAGCTGCACATCAATCTTTTAACGCCCTATGAGATGCTTTTTGTGTGCCAAAACCGGTATCCCCGAACCGAGTATCCAGACTGCAACCGTGGAGCGATGGTAACCCCAAGTGATCTGGCTAAAAGATTGCGTGCTTGTCAATTTGCAACACTGATATCTGACTATATATACGAGGCTACTTATGCTCCATGCTCATTGTTCTGCACAGTGAAAGACCACGAAGAAAGCCGGAGCTGTCTATCAGACCTGCGGGTTTTGTTTAAACGTTGCATGCCTATCTATTTAAAGGGCAGACTGCAGGAAGAGGGGACGTCGTACGATCAGCTGCGATTTATTCCCCAACATTTTCGGTGCAACGTGAATAATGTGAACAGCCCGAATGTCTTATCTCCCTGATGTAAGCCTTGAAACGCCTGCGATGGAGAAATCCGCTGACATCTGTGTTGGTTTATCCTTTTCCTCACCGGGGCGGGTTCAGTCGGCGGTGCTTACTTCGCTGTCTTCTCGCATTAACGCGGATTGGCTCTTTTTCCGCGATTGGTGTCAAAACGTTGCAAATGTTCTAACGAGAAGACGCCTTTTCTCCCGGTTTGGCCCCGGCCCCGTTTGTTACAATGTAACAATGGAGGAAGAAATTCTTCCCTGTAGCCGTATATATACTTATTGTGACATCACAGGCATGCCCTGCGCCGGAGCATGCTGGGAAATTAAGTTTTTGGGGTTTTTTTTTTTGCTCCTTTGTTCATATTGTGCAGAAACAGACGTGCAAAATTTGACAGCATTACAACACGGATGATATTTAACATGAACTAAGCACCTTGACTCAAATGTGATTTACAGCATTTATTATCATTAGTGTCCTTGTCAAAGCTAGTTTCCATGGCAACAAAATGACTGTGCATGTCTGTAGTAAGCCTCCACATCTGTCCAGCAAAAGGGGAAAAGCTACTCGTTTAATAATATGAATAAAATCGTTTGGAGCTAATGAACATTTAGGATATTGTTAAAAAAAAAACATTTCTTTTATTTTTTTCAAAGATTATAAAAGGAGACAGACAACAGATGGCAGCCAGTACATGGGTAAGTATTTTAATAATGCTGATGAAACGTGGCAAAGATGGATATCTAAAATGTCAAGCTATCAATTTCATGTAAGCAGCACAATGGACTGAACGTGAACTAATCGTATCTTTTCACATGCAGCTCTGGTGTGCCCAACAGCCCCGTCACATGTATTAGTATTTGGAAGTGGTAACATCCAAAAACAATCAAGAGAGTATGTTAAAAAATTTAAAAAAAAAAAAAAAAACCTAATGGTAACACACAATTCCGATGAAAGCATTTTCATTTCATAAAATAAAGATCTATTTACAAATGATGTTGGAAAATGACCAAAAATTAAACATAATTAAATGCTGAATAAGCTGATAGGGAAAGGCAGTACATGGGCCATAGGCAGTTTGCTGGTGTTGCCACTGTGATCACTAACACAAACATTGTTTCATCATCATTCGAGACTGTTAAGTAACAACCTCGAGTGCCAGTACATTCTCTACACTAACTATAAGGACCAAACAGTGTTAGGGAGTCTGGGAAAAGTTAAAAGTAAAAGTTCATACCAGTGAAAGACAGACATTGTTAGCTTTCGAAGGAATCACAGATGTTATGAAGAACAGCTAGGTTCCAACAGTTTCCCCTTAATGTCCTGATCGCTGATTTAGATGCTTCTTGTGGTTCTTTGATGTGACTGTGATTGAGTTAGGTATACCGTGTGTCTTGCAGACTTGCTTAAGTGGATCCCGGTAAGGCATCCTAGCATGAAGACGAGAAAGTCGAGTACTATCAGAGTAAATGTCTCTCTTTTTCCCCCCTTTTTTTGGTTGTTGGTTTTCAAAGAGACGACAAACTGTTCCTGAAGCACGGAGCCATGGCACACCAGATGCTCAGCTAACAAATAAACAGTGATAGCAGCTGTAGTGCCACTAACCTCCTGCATGAGACACAAGCGACAGAGGAAAATGCAACCACTTAAGGGAGACAACGGCAGGGCGAGAAGGAGATTGTTACCTCACTGTGGTAACAGTCACTCCCTCAAGAGTAAGACAGTAAGGTATAGTGAGGAGAGGGCCAGGTGCTTCAGTCACATATTCCTCCTAGCAGCCTCAAGAGGTTTCTTGGGGCATCTCCACATATTCCAGGAACAGCGAGGAGTATGAAGCTCTAGAGGGGCTGACTGGATCAGGTCTAAAGAAGAGAGCAACGGTATTCTCCTGCCCAGTATTCACTTCAAGATGATGTGGTAGCCGTCATTTGTGTCATCTGGAAATAAAAAGTAAAACATAGCAGGGGGAGGGTGTTATAAATAAACGGGAGTGATAAAGGCTCTGTGTTAAATATAGAAACAGATAAATCATCATCATTTATTAGTGCCACACTTAAATACCTTTCATTGTGTCCAAAACAAAACATACTTCATCCTGGAAGTTCTGAATCATCTGTTAAAGAGAGAGTGCATGTTTATAATGCAGGAGGGAAACAAGCTAAAGCTGTTTACTAGCATGTGTAACAGCAACTAGTCTCTATCGGTCATCATCTGTGACTGTGATTTGAAAGTGAAGCTTTGGTAAAGGCAGAGAAAAAAAAAACCTGATCTTACCTCATCACTGACCAGTACATGGATGCCAGTGGGACCCTGTTTAAAGATCTGATTTATCTGTCTGGGTGAGATGTTGAAGAGCTGAGCGATCTTCTCCGTCAGCTCGGCAGATGTGAGCTCCTCCAGATAAATGGCGTGATATACTGCAGGAAAATAACAGGTATAAACACACAAAATATACATTTTACACCTTCCATTTCTTTACAGTAAAATCTGTGCTTCATGTGCAAGTATGTGTTATGATATGGTTTTAGGGAGATTTTAACTATTGTGACGTAAATACTATATGTTTTGTATTTTGTGTATTAAAATTTACTTTGTACAAAAATACAACACAAGCCAGAGTGCTCTTGTGCACAGCAAGGAACACAATCTACTTTAAAAGCTACACCAACAGCAACTTGTTTGACATAAATTCAAAAACTGGCCAGTGGGCATGAGCAGAAAGCACAGCAGAACAAAAAGAATAGTGCCTAGAGATACTTAAACTCAAAGGAATAGTTTGACATTTTGAGAAATTCACTTATCCGAGAGGATCGACACCATTGCCCTGTCTGTATGGTAAATATGAAGCTACAGCCAGCAGCCGGTTAGCTTAGCATAAAGACTGGAAACGGGGGGAAACAGTTAGCTCTGTCCAAAGGTAACAAAACCAGCACCTCTAAAGCTCACTAATTAACAGGTTATATCTTGTTTGTTTAACCGTACAAAAACAAGTTTCAGTTTTACAGGAGGTTGCTGAACTATTCCTGAGTCAGTCAGCCACAGTGACTTCCTGTAGTCTCCACTGGTTACCTGGTAACCTCACAGTGACAACAGGACTACCATTACAAATCAAATTTACCATACAGGCTTGAGAATGGTATCGATCTTCTCATTTAACTCTCAGAAGGAAAGCAAATAAGTGTATTTCTCAAAAACGTTGAACTATTGCTTTAAATGTAGGCAACAGAAAATTAAAAGTAAATACATCACAGTACTGGCAACACTGTTACTTTGTCAAGTGATGACTGGGAAGTTCAGTACGAAAAAATGCTAAAATAATGGCTGCATATCATGTATGTATTTGAGGATTGTCACTTCCAATGTTTGATATCATGATGCTGCGATACCAGGATTTTGGGATGTGCCTAACGATGTCTCCTAACTGCTCAACTGTCAGGCATCCTGTCCTGAATTCATTTTTATTTATGGATTTTGCTGCAACAACCATGCATGAACCATGAACACGCACTGACCAAAGAAGGTGTTGGGGGTAGCGTCTCCGTTTTCATGCTTCGGTTGCTGTTCCCGTGCCTGCTGAGACTCCTGGCAAACGTAGATGGTCAGCCTCGGCCGTACCACCCTGTAAACAGCATCCACAGAGAGGAAAACAACAACAAAATGTCCATAAATGTATGAAGCCTTTCTTGATATATTAGGTAAATGAGATTTTGTAAGAAGGGATTCAGTTAAAGAAGACCCACCGCCCCTTCAGTGCATTGAAGAGTCTTATACCATCAGCAGGCCCACAGATCTGAATGACATCCTCCCTGGTCAGCTTCAACAGGTCTCCCCCTGGCACACAAAAACAAGACCTTGCTTAGGAGTGTAAACCACGTCCCTCTACACGTGAACCTGAAGTACACAACAAGTTTGTTTTGGGGGGTTCCAACAGTTTACACATACAGCAAAATTATTAAAAAAATAACGCAACACTTCATAGATCCCTCCTTTTACTTATCCTACCACCAGGGAGGTCAGCATACAGGGTCAGCTACAGACCACAGTCCTAGGAGCTGGCAGGGATTCAGTGTCTTGGTAGGGGACACTTGAGCTGAGTGAATGCTTTGCGCGATGCAGGGTTGAGATCTTCGTCTCTTAGTCTCTTTTTTCTCACCCTGCATACTCTAAATAATTCCAGACTTCTTGTCTACAGCCCTTTCCATACATGGAATATTATATGTAAGATTGTTGGCTTCATCTATCTGATAAAGTAATGAACCAAATAATGGTAAAGCGTTTTGCTGGATATTTATTTATTCATACATGCAGTTGGAATGAAAATCTAACACACAGGGAGGGAGTGCAGGTCTGATTATTAATGCAATTGCACAAATGTTTTCCTTTTTTTTTTTTTTTTTGGAAACCTCTTTTACCCCATACCATGAAGGGAAAACTCATCGATAGCAACTTAACACTGACTCGTTCACGCGGTTTGGTGGTTTGTTAAACAGATTTTTTCTGAGTGTTTCAAAGATAATTATTAGCTGCTCGTGCTGCTGTGGCCATGAAAGTGGCACAAAAAACGTTACTAGGTCCAATTTCTGCAGACTTTCAGGTAAAAGTGAGCCTCGTGTCAAAGTGCCATCGCATTTACATAACGAGATTCATTTCTGAAAGGGGCTTATTTCCACTCACACTCCTGTCTCTTTACTCTCTAAAATGTTACAAACGACCAGAGGCATGAACCAGGGCTTCGGTCGAGCTGTTTTGCGACAGTCTCAGGTGACACTATACTAAAATGAATGGGAGCTTAATTTATAACAGATCTGTATTCCAGAGCCATTTTACCTGAGAAGTTGGTGAAGAGCCGACAGAAGGGCGAGAAGCGGTTTCTTAAAAGCCACTGTTGCGCGTCCTGCGGCGTTGCTGTGGGTAACAAATTCTGAAAAGACAAAAAACAACAGAAGCCAGAATAAAACACTTTATTGCAGCAGAGTATCTCAGCGTAGCTCATAGAAGTCACGTGTGAAAGTACTTGGCTTTTTTAAAATTTTTCTACAGCTACCCCATGCCATACAGTATACTGTATGTCCTATACTTGAGAAAACTTTAAATATCTTCAAAAAACCTGTAAACACAGAAAGAAAATTGGCAGATTTGACTAAGGCTGCCTTCTGTGACTTCAAAAGGAATTAGGCAAAAACAAACAATTACAAAAAGTCTATTTTAAATACAGAAATTAACATGATAGATTAGTCAGGATCAACTTGTTAACTGGCTGTGACCAGTCTTAGTAGTACAGTAACTGTACTCTCAACATCAATCAGCCTGAATCTATTTAAACTTTTTAACTTATTTAACCTTCAGTTAATTTATAACATGGGCAAAAATAATGCAACAATTTCCTTTGTGCAGAGGTTTATAAATCTCTGCTAATCCTACCTGGGTTACATCACCCTTCCTTCATTTCTCAATGGGTTTAAGTAACTAAAGCATAACACATCAGCTTGACATCTGCCCAAATATAAAGCATGTACAGTATGAAATATTCTGACAAGTCATGTTTCAAGGTTAAATTATAGAAGTATTGAATCATTGGCTGGCTCCCTGTAATGCATAGAAAAGAGTTCTGAAGTCACGTCTTCAATGTGAGCTGACCTTATATTTTTGATTCATCGTTATTAAATTCTTTCATTCAACACCTTGAGGCAGGTTAGGCTTATTTTTGTTTATTTTATGTTGCCTTAGAGAACCTACTGGAAGGCAGATGTCAGCTTTGCGTTGGTGAATATTAATATGCAGTGGTTCAGAGAGGCAGGAGGCTGACAGGCAGTGAATCCAGAAAGCAAAAATGTACTTGTACTTACATCTGCTACCTGAACAACAGGCTCAGGCTGATGGTTTGGTGATCCATTTCTAAAAAGGATGAAAAACTGATCAAGTCAGAACCCAGAAAGAATGACTGAAATCCACATTAAGAAGATCATCGTGTGTGTTCCTCGCTAACCGAAACCACACCATTTTATGTTAAATTAAATTCAAGCAGCATTAATCATGAAGTATTGGCAGAAAGCGTGAAACACTCATACCCTTCCAAAACTGGGAAGCTGTTGTGTGTGCTGTTGAAGCCAGGAGATGGGGAGTTGTTGACATACGTGACCTCAGGCCAAGGACAGCACTGCAGAAGACCAACAGTTTTGTTACTGTGGCATCTAAATAACCTCTGCTGCCACTAGTTGTAAGCTGCGGCTTTTTCTGCTTGTTCTTTTCCCAGGCCATATTTGGAAATAAGAGTATATTCTTCACTTCATTGACCCTTTTGGCTAAATAAGGTTGTGTTTCATGTTGATGGCCCTTCTCTTTATCTTATCAGTCATCCCTTCAACACATTAGTAGTATGCTAACCTCTGTCAGGATTGTGGTTTCATAGGAGGGCTGGTACTTTTCCTTTTCCTGGGGCGCCCTCTTCTCCATCTTCTCCCTGTCCGTCTTCTGCTTTCTGTCCGCACCTTTAGGCTGAAACAGGTCATGTGGGAGTCATTCAGGTGGTGGTCATAAATAACAACTGTTTGCAATGCATCAACGTTTCTTCTTTTATTTCTACTCATTCCCCTCACCTTGAAGACTTTGACCTGGCAGGAGGCAGAGTGGAGGTGTTCTGTGTACTCTTCATTCTCATTCTCTTTAAATGTGTCGATCTGGATGCGGAAAGGCACCCCCTTTTCTCCTCCGTGCTTGCGCATGGTAAACTCTGTGCTGATGCAGTGTACCTAAAAAGGAAAGGGAATATAAAACTGAAATCTGTACAGGAATGATGACATAACATAAAAGTTAGGTCAGTGAAATCAATAAACAGATGCTGGCAAAATTGCTGTATTAGTAATTACTGCCTACAGAATGACACTCAGTTTACTTGCCATTTTGCCAAATAGAATAGATGAGTACACTAAATGTTAACAAGCTTAGCCCCATGATGCCAAAGTGCTCAAAAATTGCCTCCGATTACTGCCGTTGCTTTTAATGAATGAAAGTAATTGAGGAAAACAACAGTGTTGTCCGTCATGCTACCTGGATAAAAACTGAGGTTCTTTTTGATGGGTCCCAAAGGAACTCCACAGTGTTAAGCTGAGTAGGGTTAGCCCTGGGGTCGATTATGCCGACGGACATGGGGATATCTGCAATGGATCAATGTAAAACAAGCTGTTATCAAAAGAGTTCTTAATACACACCATCTTTGTCATAATATCACCACTCTCATCTAAACCTTGTACTTACAGTTCAGGTTAACAGTCAATATCCTGAACTGAATTTATCCAAAAACTATTGGATGATTAATACACATACAAGGCTGCACAGCAACACAAATACACTACAATACATAAGAACAAGAACCTTCTGGAGCCATTAAAGTAGAGCAGCCATTTTTCATTCAGGGCTCACCCAGGTCGAGGATGCGATCCCCGGGCCTGTTCCAGCGCCAGCCTTCCAGCTGCTGGTGCTCTGTGTACTGAAGTCGTCGGTCATGAAACACTACACGGATGATGCTCTGAAATCCATTTTCACAAAGAATTCAAGGCAGATGTTAATGCTATTGAAGCTAACACATATATACTGGTTCGTCATGGCAGACATATGGAGGACCGAAACTGCCAAAATCAAAAAACAAATAAATAAATGACTCAATAAATAAATTAACCTGCCATTAAATGCACCAAAAATATGAAAAATAAATGTAGGAATTAATTGATAAGATGTGACATAAACTGATATTTCAGTTTTAATTTGCTTCTGTATTTATCTACCTTTGTATAAATTCTTCTATTTACAGACACTCACCTGTGCAAATATATTGTAATGCATGTCAGAATCTTACCTTCACCATTTTATCAGTGATTTCCGGAAGTTCCCCAATTTTCCGATTGTCAAGCATTCTAATTTCATAGGACTGACCTGCAATGACAAGTCCGTATAGTAAATAATAAGATCGCAATTCCTACGAGGCTGTCACAAAACACCAAATATTCACAGCTGATATCTAATTTTTTTACTCATACTAATCACAATAATACATCATTTCTACATCCTTGTTTGGCCATTTATAACTCACAATAAGATACTGTCATCACACAGTATGTTGACCAAGGTAACAGTGGCACGACTATAAAGCCAATTCTGCAGTGCCACATAAACTGCGAGGTAATCATGATACATCACAATATCTGTAACAGAAGAAAAAGATACACCTAAATGTCTTTCACATTTTTGACATAAAACAGACACAAACCGACAACAGGCTGAACTGCCAGAAAAGAATGTATCGCTATATTGGTGCCAGTGTATCAAAAACATACCCCCACAGACCGTATTGCAATATAATTCCGCCATGATTTTTCCCCCCGTCCCTATTTTCCACTATTATTAAATTTGTCTATGAAGATTTACAGTCATCCAGGTAATAAAATATCTAGAATAACTAGGTCAAATGCAACTGGATTTGCTGTCAGTGGCTTTTGACTTAGTACTCTTAGATATCAATAGATTTGCACAAAGCTTAAGAAGTACACTGTGGCTGGGATCCCGGTGCTGACCTTGGTTGAGGTAGGTGAGTGTTTCATCGTGCAGTTTAACAGCTGGCGAGGTAGCTGCACACAGCACATACTGAAAGGGAAGGATCTTGTTGTCTGTGTCTGGAGGCAGGTTGGACTCCTCCTGCTTGAAGATAGGGAGGGCAAGTACATCGCTGGAGAACAGATAAAAGAACAGTGCTGTTAGTGAGCTGCCAAAGCCCAATTACCTCACCATGAGACACATCCATTATGTCCCTTTCATAAAACAAGTCTACAGAAAATGGATCTTGATATTTAATTGTTAGAACAGATTTTTTTCATCCTCAAGATAAAAAATAACACTTGAAGCTGAATGGTGGGTTATTGTAACCATCAGCGTTGCAGTTCATTAACTACAATGGAGGCAACTAGGGCAACACTACTAAATACCAAGGTATCCAGTCAGGATGTCATTGCTCCTCTCAACAGAAGAATTTTAGGAACAAGCAGGCACTTTGCAGCTAGTACAGTATCATTTAGCCAGCCAGGAAAGGACAGAAAGAGAGGAATCTTTCTCCAGCAAAGAAAAGTGCTTGAGTCTGCAAAACCTAAATGAATTTCACTCTATTTCAATCATGAAAAATTGAGCACAAGCATCATAAATATCTATTCGGACTTTAAACTCTTGAATAAGACTTCACCAAATGAAAAACCACAGAAATGTGTGCAGATATATTTAAACTAATGCATCAGGGATATGCTGCATGGTGATAGGATAAGTCTAAGTCTAATTTAATCAAAGAGTATTCTTCATCTAATAGTCATCAAGCAGTGTTATGCTTTGCAATTCATCTGCATGTGGTGATTAATTTGCCCTTCTGCTATCTCTCAGTGCAGGACTTCACATATCCATGTACGTATTCAAAGTGTGAAGAGATATCTCTGCTCAGACCGCACACTGATGTGGACACAAAGCCAAGCTGAGAGAAAATGTGAAAGTCTGCACATTAACTAAAAGGACTTGATTAAACAGAAAAGTTTGATCACTTATCTTAAAAATATAGCAAATACCTTCATATAGAATCCCTAATCTATTCCACATAAAAGAGCTCACACTCCAAAAACAAGTCCTGCAAATGATTTCGAGAAGTGATTTTAAACAAGAAATATGAGAAACAAACTACAAAGTTCAACAGTCATAAAACACGCCTGAAAACAGACACAGCTGACATTTAAGCTTAAGTAGGTGACACAGTTTCACGAACTTTAGAGTGGCATGTGAAGGAGGCGTCACTTTGAGGGTGCCATTGCTGTCAACAATTAAGCCCCCAAATAAAACAAATAGATATTTTTATTGATTTGAAACACGTTTTGACTGTATTTTAAAACGTCACAAATCAGATGACATCTTTTGGTAAATATCCATGTGTAGCATTAGCAGCACTCAGTCCGACAGTATACTTTGAGCAGAGGGCTCAACCCGTCCAAAACTCATACAGTACCTCATGCTATATGCCCCAGCACCAAGCTCCTGACCAATGCCCGAGAGACTGGCATCAAAGTCCTGGACCAGTCCGGACTCAATCACTTCATCCGTGAGAGGCAACTTCAGAGCCCACGCCATGGTGACGATGTGGAGATCTTACGGAGTGCAGTTCCGGTTAAAACTTAAGCAAAGTTTTACCTGTTTCCCACAACCTTCCAATCTTTACTGGAAAAAGTAAAAGAAGAAGTTTATTATCATCGACTGTGGCTCCAACTTTAAAATAGGGGAAATAAGGCAACGTGTAGATGTTTCATCGAGGGACATTGCCCACAAAAGCAAGACAAAAGGATCAAATTAGCAATTTGTGTAAATGCCAGTAACAGGTTATCATTCCGAACAATGCAGAGCTTCTGAGGTTTTGCAACCGTGTACTGAAGAACTGTTAAGATGGGAAGAACTTGTGTTAAGCCATATTATTTTCAGTCTTTACTCTTTTCATTTAACGTTAGATAGATAACGTAATCCAATTAAAAATACATATCGTACCTTTAAGTGAAAGTGTAGCTACTTGCACGCACTGCGACAGTGTCATGCCATCATGTCGCGCTCCTTCGCCCCAGCACTAAAATAAACATGTCGAGCTAACCACTACAAGCTACATAGCCTGCCAGCTAACTTAGCAAGTAAGATGCTAGCCCCTTTTTGCCTCAGTTATTGGGGATTCACGGAAATTAATTATTCCTAGTAGACATATATATAAATAGAAACACATAAAAAATAATTCAGACTCCTAAATATATGTAATATAATATATTGCTTTTGTTTGTTTATCTAGCTTCGCCAGGAAAAGGAGCTGCCGTAATTTCCGGTTTGTTCTCTTCTTCGTGTTATTTCAGACTACTAGCAAAAAAATGTTGAAGCTCATTACCGCCATCCACCGCTTATGGCCGATAAGACATGAGGTTGAGGAAGGGAGTTTAATGCTTTAAGAAGTGACATTTTATTAGTAAAAAGAACCAATTTTTTCAGTCTCTCTTTTTATGTAGGTCAGTGGTCACTATCGACAGCCAATGCAAAGGTTGTAAATATATCAACACACAACAATAAGGAGTGATTAATAAAGACATGGTTTATTTATCTGACAGAAAAGGACAAAAAGCATCCAACTTTTGTTTTTCCCTTGTCTCGCAAAGATCTGAACTTTTTATGTGCTTTGCAGAGTCAAATAGCTGATATCTTATAATTATAATTTAGCTCTTCTTTTCTCTATTGATAACTTAGTATATTAAACAATATTATATATTGTCTTCCCATATTCTACATGAAGTTAAAACACATGTTAAAGCAAGACCTTTGCAATATTAATTATTTTTATGGTTAGGTATACTGTTATTCAAAAGGCAAATATGAGGTGGACCATAAAATGCACCACATAATTCACAAACTCAAATAATGTATTTAATGCTTTTTAGAGTTTATATCTAATCTGCAGTATTTTACATTTCATCTGCATAAAAAGTACATTGATCTTAAATGATAGATGTTGCATGTCAAGTTGATGATTGCAATTTTGCCAGTACTGCTACATTTTGCAAAGCAAAGCTTCTTGCTGTTCAAGAACATTAAAATGCAGAAATTAAATTATCTCAAATACATAACTGAAACCTTGCACTGTACATAAACCATTCATAATCCTTTTACTTTCCCTGTTGTCACTAAAGTGCAAAGAATTCTTGAGGAATTGGCAAAGATACAGAAAACCACCATAGTATTGTTCCTCCAGAAAATAACTTCATACTGCACATGCAAACACTCTTATAACTCGTTCCAATTGAAAGTCATAACATATTAAACCACAAAACCCCTTCCTTGGCTGAACAGTTAATTACATTTTTTTAATTAAGTAAATCAATTTGATTGATATTAGGCTTATTAAGAGTATCAAAAAAATCTGGCGCTAATGTTTCTAGGCAATGTGAGACTATTTTAAATTGACTTCAAAATAGGCCAATTAAGCTCTTATTTTGCAAATATCCTTAACCTAAATTGAGATGAAAACTGCAGGAGCAGCATTGACAAGCCATTAAGGGAACAGTCACAACAGTGAATAAAGAGGAAATACAAAATACTCTCAGAGTATTATAAGCACATTGAACAGAAAGAGTAAAAACAGGACAGACTGCGGTGAATTCACACACGTCAACCCACTCATACAGTATGTGTATTTGCACAATCAGTAACTCACAAATAAAACAAACTTTATATAAAAAAAATAAAAACAAAATAAGTGTACAGTTGTGGCATCATAGGCAATAGCTGAAGCTACAACTTAATTTTGATGAGAACCTGTTGTCTGTGGAACATCAGAAATGACCCTCTCTATGGACACCCAACAGTGTGGCACATTTCACAAAGCCAAACAAAAAGATTTTAAACTCACCTTTGTGATTATCAGCAAGAAATATCAAAATGATGATTGTCCCAAAAATTGCTGCAGTCAGGAGTCCATATATAGCAAAGTCCTTTTTGGCATTAGACAACAAATTCTGATAAAAAATAAGGTTAGAAACTATTGCCTACTTTTAGACTACAGAATCTTTTGTCTGTCAGAAATCTTAGTTATGTTTGCAAAGCTGCTCACACAGTACAAATGCTACGTGAATATAAAATAAATGAGCAGCTAGAATTTCAAAAACATCCATGGTGGCAAAAGCATGTTATTCAAATATCAGCCATTGTGCCAAAGTGACAATTATGTGACTAAAATCAATGTGACTCAATGCACTGCCACTCAAGATAATTCAGAGGGATATCTTATAAAACACTTGTATAAAAGTTTGTCAAATGTTTTTTAAATATGACTTATTATCACTGAATATGATAAAAGGACCATGCAATTTGACTTAGTGCCCACCACACATAAGTAGTGTACACATGTACAGCCTTAAAATACAATAACAACAATTTTTAGAACTCTTTCATAACACTTGAATTATGTGTAATTTCCTTCATTTTCTCAAAAAAGGTCATATTCTTTCAACCATAATGGTGTTAAGCTTGTATTTACAGTACAATGTACAACTGTGCTGCTGTATTAAATGTTCAACTTCCCAAAACGACAAAAAAATCAGCGGTGAACCCTCCCAGAATGAGGTCGCTACTGAACCTGGAAGACATTGATCTTGCTTGTGTTTTTTAGCGTCTGTCGTCGGTTGCAGAACCACACCCGCACAACCTCTCGGTCATAGTTTAGCTCTCTTGCAATTTCTGTAATCTCTTGGCCTGTTGGCAATGCATTCTTCTCAAAGTAGGAGTTAAGAACTTCTATTGCCTGCGGTGTGAAACTAGTACGCCGCTTGCGCTTTTTGGATGGTTCACCACCAACAAACTCCATCAGATTCTGCTGGCCTTTCTGGTTCCAGTGCTCCGCTTCAGCCAGCCACTTCTCCAACACAGGCTTCAGCTTCTGAGCACTCTTTGGGGTGATATCCAGCTTTTCAAACCTGCGGTACAAAAGAAAGTTCAGTCTGAATTATTTCATGAGATCACACACTGTATGATCTGTATCTCAATTTCATCCCTTTGAATTCACATAGACCCAATTTGCAGGAAAGTAATTTAAGATATTTTGGGTACTAGTCCACCAAGCTTTAAACAACCTATTGACAAATGTCTCATTAATTTACTTAATTTACTTACTTACCTATATATAAGGATGACTCCATTGCTGTTCATATTAAAATGCCACATTAAGATCATAAACCATTTGGACAATTTTTTATATTTTACTCACATACGTCTTTATTTTTTCTGTAGAATGTAGACTAAGCAAAGAAAATGTTAATTTACAGGAATAGTTCAACTTTTGGAAAATATGTTGATTGGCTTTCTTGCTGAGAGTTAGATGAGAAGATTGATATGGCAACCACGAAGCCAAAGCCAGTAACCGGTTAGCTTAGCTTAGCATAAAGACTGGAAACAGGGGGAAACAGCTAGCCTGGGCTCCATATGAAGCAAACAAAATCCACCTACCAACACCTCTAAAGCTCAATAATTAACATGTTATATCTTGTTTGTTTAATCCATACAAAAACTCCTAAATGTCTGCTGCCTGTAACTTTATAATTATCGGACTGAGAGTGATATCAATCTTCTCATCTAACTCTGCCAAAATGTCAAATAATTCCTTTTAAAATCATTTTGATTTATAGGGAATAAACAATATAACCCATAATTCACAATTCTAACCCTTTATACTCACAGACTTCCTTGGTTTTATGTAGAATGTAGCCAAAGCTATGAAAATGTTTTTGAATGTTATCGTTAAGTTACCTTAACACATTCACATTGATACATTAGGATTTAATACTACAGTTTTTTACAAATGTCACAGTGGTACACTCTCTCCATTAAGCATGGGTGCACTAACATAATGAGAGTAGATCAGCAGATGTGTCGAGGGTCTTAACTGCATGTTTTAAAAGTATTAGAATTGTAATTTGTGTGCATGCAAATTAGGTCAGTGTATGCACATATTAAATGCACTGTATACGTCCTGTCACTGATGAATCACTGATGCTTTATAAAGAGAAATACGTCGTTTTTTTTAACAATATGTTATTGAAAAAAGCTTCCATATGCAAGGCAATGTGAACAAGGGAGTCACTTACCTGCAAATGGCAGACTGGCTGTAGGCCGGGCCCTCAGTTGCAGTTAGAGCCTGCCCTACTTGCGTCTGAGTAAGCCCCAAGGACAGCCGACGGATCTTGAAATTCTTGGCAAACTCTCGAATTTCCTCCAGATTAATGCCTTCCTCGCTGCTGACTACCTGCTGGGGTTCTACAATTGTGAAGAATCTGGTTAAAAATATCTACCTGCTTAAAATAGATCTATGTTTGGATAGGAGAAGCAGGTGTACATACTGCTGACAAGCTGGCCCACTTTCGCTATGTCTCCACAGGTGATGGGTACTGTGGAGGAGAGATTGGTGGCCGTCTTCAGTACAGACGGCTGCGGGGCGATGACAACTGGTGACTGATTGACAGTTGTTACCGAAGCCTGGGAGGGAACACAGGTAATACTCTTAGATGTAACCTGCAATGATGCAAATGGCAAAATGGAATCATATTTAAACACCTTCAGGTGTAGTTAATGAAAACAGTCCTTTCTGACCTCAAAACTAAATTCAGACAGATTCTTGTGGTGTACCTGTGTGTTAGGTTTGGTAAGTGTTGGAGGAGCCGCAGCTTTGGGTAGAACCGCAGCAGAAGTTGCAACCGCTGCAGGTCCATTCCCTACTGTGGCAATGATCTGGCCCTGGGTGTTGAGAAGCAGCTGTGGGACGGTCTGGACCTGGAGGCCCTGGAGGGGGAGGGTGGGTGTCGCAGCCCCTCCAGCCAGAGAGGCTGGGTTAAACAACAGCGGGAGGGTTCCTATGACCTGTAAAGATTTGAATGTAAACCTCTGTGACAGTTTTCGCGTACCAAACCCACTTTCAGAACATTTAACAACCTGCCATGGCCACGTTTTTGCTTCTGGGAAATAAGTAAGTCCTATTAGCAGCTCACTTGGAATAAAATCATGTCTTTCAAGATTAAACACTGCAATACTTACTCCAATGAGCTGCAGCAATGGTAAGATTGAGTAATGGAGCTGTTTGAGAGGACAAATCAGTTTTTCACAGAAATTGTCTCATGCTCCACTGACTTGAAATAGTGCTGCTGATTGATGTTAACTGCAGGCTGGGGCTTTTATTCCCACACAACACAAAAACCTTTTGATTGTCTTTGGAGAGGGTGTGATTACCAAACAATATGCATCAATATGAACACTTGCAAAAAATGTAAATGGAACTATGTAAGGGGAGCACACTGTCTGTAAATTACTTGTTCTTATACCTTTCTCATTTCGTTATGTAGTCTGTTATGTGTTCTAGACAATCAGAACACAATCTAGGCTAATGATACACTACTACAAAAGCAAAGATCCTCATATTTAAGGCATCTTCCCTTTAGCTGGAAGTACAAAGTAGAGAGAGTGAGGGCGGTTGGGGTCTCACAAATATAATAATATAAAACGATTCTATGGCACCCACCTGTCCCTGGGCATTTGTGATGATCTGGCTGGTGATGCCAGCCATGTTGGACATGGCACTGGTGATGATGGGAGTGGAGGTGAGGGAACTGAGGAACTGGGGCTGAGCTCCCAAGGCAGCAGCATTGATCTGAGCAGAAAAGCACAACATGTGTAAATAGCATTGGAAATGACATCGCATGACTCACATGATATATTCAGAAAGCATGAACAGGCATAAATCCTGAAAGCAGCACACTTACAATGGCAGGATTGATGGAGAGTCCTGCAGTCTGGAGTGCTGCTACAGATATGTTGGACTGAGACACGGTAGTGGTGGCCGAGGTCGCCTGGGCTGCCGCCATCTGAGCAGCGGTGACCTGTGCATTGGTCACATGTGTTGGCTGAGACGTCACCTGCACTGGCTGTATGGAAGCTGCTTGAGGCTGGAACATCGTCTGTGCATTTGTCTGCAGTTGGGGCTGGACCGAGTTCAGGACTGTCGCTGCTGAGTAAAAATCCAAGAGTACGCAACTTGTTATTGTTCTGTAATGAAGTTATTCACTTTGAGAAAACAGACTAAAAACACTTTAGCAAGACTAAAGAGTCTACAGCCACGCTAGCGGCTCTGTGAGGCTGTACTTAGGCACAGTGGTGCTTTGAGCTAAATGCTAACGTCAACAAGCTAAATAGCTCACAATGACAACACTGACATGCTGATGTTTAGCAGGTATTATGTTTACTATGTTAGTTTAGCATCTTAGCATGCTAACGTTTGCTAATTAGCACTAAAGTACAACTGAGGCTGATGAGAATGTCATTAGTTTTGCAGGTATTTGATCATAAACTAATGTATTGGACAAATTACACAAATTACAAGCACACATACAGAGACAGTTTGTGTTTTACCTTGGAGGCCAGCAAAGGGGAGTTTGAGGAGATTTCCGGCCGCGTTAGCTGCTGTGAACCCAGGGAGAGTAGCTACATTTGTGGTAGGCAAGGTGAGAACAGCCAGACCACCCTGGCCACCGATGGAGCCCGCCATACTGAGGGGGATGAGCAGGGGCTGCCCCAGGGACCCTGTCTGGGCCATCATACCAGTCATCAGAGTGGCCAAACTTTCCTGGGTCAGCACCTAATGAAGCATAATAAAAGATTTGCTTTCCATCAACATTTGTGACTGGGATGAACAGAGTAATATTTTTTCAGATGATTTCTTTCTTTTTTACCTCATTTATCTTTTTTTACAGGGGTAATTTTACTGAACTTAATAGTAATACATTTTGCATTGCATTAATACTCCATCTTTTTTCACTCCACTATTTAAGTTTGGGTTTGTTTTTACCATATTGGGTGTGTTTGGGTGTTTTTCTTTTGTTGCAACAGTATGGTCTGAAGTTTCTCCAGTTTCTGAAAATGTTGGTCCAACAATTTCTAGAGCCTCATGCTATGTATTCAGGTGTTTGGGATCAAATCTGTTCCATTTTTCACATTCATAATGCACAAGAGACAATTGCCTCAGTCAGTGACTTCAGTAAATCATGTACAGTAGCCTGTGGGTGACAATGGTGACATTAATCCCTCTGATGCATGAATATTGAACAAGATATTATATGTGAACAGGGTGAAATGCAAATAGGGTCCTCCTAAATCCTCATTTTTAATTTCACAGACATTTTCTGCACTTTCAAGGCCAGTGCACCCCAAGCTCTTGTCAATTTCTGTCCCTGGATTAAGTCAAGAAAAATGAATGAGACAACCAAACTATTGACTACAACGTTCTTTCTCTGATGACTTAAGATGAATATGAAAAGCAGAGTCAGTGTGTAAATTGACAGTCATACCTGTGGACAGCCTTGTACAGTGATGGGCATGGCGGCCTGGGGCTGCGGCAGGGCCAGACTGACGGGAACAGCAGGAGTCAGCGTTTGGACAGCAGGGGCAGGCTCACCCAGCACTGCAGGAGCACAGCCAGGGTTGGTTCTTACTGACATTTGAAGTGCTTTTTACAGCTGTTATTAACATCTCAGTGCAACTGGGTCATGTACGTATGAATAATAAGTCATTAGCTATCAATCATAATCTAGTACAACCATGATTTACCTACTCCCCCGGTGCTCTGGGGCACAGTGGGGCCGTCCTGTGTGCTGCCAGCCTCTGCAGGCCGAGCCACTCCCTCCTCAGCTTTGCCTTCACTCTTCCCATCAGGTAGTGATGATGGCAGAGACGCATCGACTTCTACCTCTAGCACACGAATAGTCTCATGGCCAGACATCACAATGACCTGAACAGCAATTAGGAGTAAAAGCTGAGATGACCCAAACGCAGATTCAATTCTACTTGTTTTGTTCAGGGTTCTATTAGAATTTCATAGTAGATAAATTAGTTATAATTGTGTTATTAGTTCGTGAAAGTAAATAAAACATTTTAATATGGCAAAAGTCTCACTTCATCTAGCACCTGAAGGGTCACAAAAATAGCCAATAGCTAAATTTAGTATTTACTTTATCAATTCCCCCTTCAACTAAATGTAGAAAATCTGATTTTGACTTAATCGATGATTCATGGTATGCAATAATGAGAGACCTAGACGAGAGGCAGCGAGACAACCTGGGCTGGAGGACAAGGTGCAGAGAGACAATGCAGGAAGAGAGAGGAGGATGCATACCTGGTTGTCTTTGGCAGGGAATTTCAAAGTGCAGGATTTAAATGGCTGAAAAAAGACTTCTGCAGTCAGACAGTGAATGGCTAAGGAGAACAGAGAAGCCGAGCACATGTTAGGACACAATGACACAACACAAAACAAAACAACACTAAAATAAAAGAAAGAGAGACACAAATGAAAAGAGCATGAGTACACCAAAACAATGATAAGAGCATCTGCCAACAAGCAGCTCAAGCAATGCATTCTTCAAGCTCCCCTCTGCACATCCATGAAGAGCATTGCTTTTGTTTGCTGACTATGTCTACACAGAGTGTTACTAGAGAGAGAAAAATCACGATCAATTATTAAGCATGGCAGTTTAAAGGCCGTAACAAGCTTAGAGGCAGCAGGTATTATTAGGTGATAAAACACAAAAAGTGGGTCCTGATCTTGATGAACTTCTGTGTGGAAGTTAATCATTCCATTATGATATGGTATGTTGGCACATGGAGGGTGACAGGAGCAAACAGCAGCAAAGAACTTGAAGACAACATAAGTTAACAGGGTTTGGCTAAGCTCAGTGTGGTTATAGTGGGAGGAGAAAAGCCCTTCACTGGGCTTTAACAGACAGGTGAGTGTTACCTGCTCATTGACAGTAAGTGGGGCATCTTTGGCAGGGAGATCCTGAGAGTTCATGGCTTGCTGCTGCACCACCACAGTCTCTGTCTTCTTGGCATTCTGGGTAAGCAAACACTGATTAAACAAACTCTGAAAGATCTATCTTCTTGATTTAGTGTCTTAATCCACTCTTTCTAAACTGTTTTGCAGCTTTTTCAGAAATAAAAACACATATTAAGTTTCATGATGGTGACCCCTGTTAGCTATCCGCACTTTAGGGGCAAATGCTGGTTACAACAGCCCCACATGCACAGGACTTGTTTTTTTATTCATGGCTATTTCTGTCATTGCAGGACCAGACTATTTGGAGAGGCCTATAAACAGGCCATACTGTGTTGCACTTAAGCTGCAGAAAACGTGGTGAAACACGCTGATCGTGGACATGAAGTGGCTACAAATTCATCACAGATCAAAAAAAGATTGAAGATGGTGCATTTCCTACTGCTATGCCCCGTTAGAAATGAGGATCTGTCAAAACTTCAGCGGGTGTTGATGGGCTCCCCACCCCCATCCTGGCCAATAAAAGTCTCGCCGCGTCGGCCACTTTTGAAGACAAGCACTAACCACCAAGTCCAGGCGACAGAAATCATCTCGACTCGTGCCTAGAGACCGAATATTATGTATTTCCCTCTCTTTATCATAAATATATAAATTATGCTAATTACGAACATTGCATATTAACCAAAACTCATTTCCTCTCGCCATTTCGCTGCTATGCGCGAAGAGCAGGCTAGAACAGACTCCGGTTATTATATTCAACTTACCGCGTAAATGCAGCTTGTTTTCTGTAATCCCCCGCTCTTATAAAGGTCCTTGTCACAGTTTGTTTCAGTCACACATAATTAAAAATTCATCTCAGCTCCCAGACAGGCGCTGTGACTGCACACAAAAGAGGTATTTGCATTGATAAGGAGGGTTGCAATGTTAGGATCTCCTCTCTCTTAATATTTAATGACGAAGCCCTTTCTGCAACAGTTCAGATAATCAGAAATCCTTGAGGTGTCTCACAGAATCCTGTTTGAGCTGTAAAGTCGGACAAAATTGCCACAAAATTGGCCTTTTGCACTACGTCATGAACATAATTTATGCAAGAAAAAATCTTGCATTGAAAAATGTCTGCCTCGTCTTGAGAGGTGCCATGGTGCTCTTAAAGGGGAAGTACCTCAAATAAAAGCTGAGTAGAGTGAAGCATCGACACAGAGTAATAGTAGATAAAACACTGTGCTGTTATACGAACAGTTGCCTAAAACTGCAATGACAAACAAGCTGTTTACTTCCATGAATTGGTACATAATTTTAAAAAAACAACACAGGGGGATGCTATTATTGTATTAGCAGAACTATACTTGTGTTCACTATGGAGATGGCATCCTTTGTTTTTTTTTTATGGGCCTGCTATATTTTGTTTTTGTTAATTAAAAGCTGAATAAAATAGCCCTATTCAAGGACCCCTCTGGGCGAGACTTCCTTCTGTCTAACAATTTGACTGTGACTGTGTAGTGGTGTCACACCTGCTGTGTTTTTGTGTGTGTTTTGTTAAGTTGGTGAAGTGGAAATGAATGTATTTCTGACTGGATGATAACATTACCACACATAACAGAAAAACTGATAGTTATTATGGCCAGATTGTACACATATTAATGTATATACATTTTCCAACAGGTTTTCTTAAAATAAAATAAAATAAAATAACTGTACAGTTTTACTATTTTAAGTAAGATGAAGAATATATAGCACTATTTGTTTTGTTTTTGTTTTTTAATCCTTTGTTATATATAAGTCTCAGTCCCCACATAATTAATGAATAATCCAAATACACTATATACATACAATGTAACAGTAAATAGAAATGGTCAACTGTTGAGTTCAGTGATGGTGAGCAGTTACAGGCAGAGGCACATCTAGGATTTCTGGGCCTCTTAATCCCACAGGATTTTTTTGCTGTGACCACCTTTAACCACACTGAAACAGTTCAACTTTTTTTTTAACTCATGTCCTTTAGTTATGCATCTCTAGGTTAATATAATGATGTTGTTATCCCAATTTAATAATATTACTGGGTAAATATCAGATAAAATATTGGCTCACTGACCCACTGTCATGGCTAACTGGGACACTTCAATGGAACAGAGCCGTCGTTATTGTTATTAATAACACCTGTGTTTTTCCTACTATGACAAGTCAAAATGTCTGCTGTGACAAAGGCCTACTGTGCAATATTTATGGTGAGCAACACAGATAGTTCACTACAAGTCATGGGCAGAAACACTTCCCATTAATATCAGTATTAACATTCTTGTATTGTATTGCTAAGTTATAGGCTATTAATACAAAACAATATACTAGACCTGCAGTACCCATGTACAGAATATTACCAGGCACTATTGTTGTATATATTTAGAGTATTGTCCTAGGTTGTGGTTTAGTTTCTATTTATTTGTGTTTTTATTAGGCCTATTCTATTTTCTTATCTACCTCTTTGCATGTCCCTTAGTATGGTTTGTTAGTTTTATCATTCCTGTGTCGCCTGTCACGCTGCAATTTTCCACTGGGATTAATAAAATATTCTACTCTCTAGAATACTCTTTGTCTGTCTGTTGAGCTAACTAGCTAGCTAACTATCTAGCTACTGGTATGTTTTTTGAATTTCAGCTTGTATTCTGACAGTGAACACATCTTTGTCTCGCCCCGTGTATATTTAACTGTTATTTCTCATTAACATATACTGGACTTTAGAGCTAAATCCAATTCTTTTGTCTTTTCTAGAAGTCAACAGTTCACCTTCATTCACTCTTGAACTCCCCTCCGTTTCTACCTGTAGGGGGCGCGCGCACGTAAAACACCGAGTGCGTCGAACCACAGATAGAGAACGACTGACGTCACCACTTCCACAACAACAAGAAGCTGAAAAACAAGGAAGTGAATGATTGTGAAGCCGTAACCTGTTATAAGGCCGTGAAAAGATACGCAGAGCTCCGTTTAATCTGATATTCCTCAGCCTCCGGATCAGTCCAGAACAATGAACAACAAAGGTATTTCTCCAGACATTTTTTAGGTAATTAGTCAGCTGTTCGTTATACGACGCTGACGTTATAACCAGAGATGAAGAGCTGTCGTTATGGCCATCTGAAGCGGACTTCACGTTTAGCTACGTACATGACAATAAACGGACGTTTTCTGTATAGCAGTGTAGTATACACGCTAAGCTTTGGCATCTAGTTTATTATCAAATACTATACCTGTTAATAATGAACGTCTACATTTGCTGTCACCTTATATCATCATACCATTTGTGGCCAGGTCAAATATTTTCAGTTAGCTAGCATTGCTCAATACAGGCAGATTTTAAAGGCAAAGCGGACATGGTTCTACTGTTTTGGTTTACATGCATGGGAATCTAAATCTGTATCAATAATTTTAATTATAGTCCATTTTTCTGGATACTTTGCACACACAGTATGTATATAAGTATGTTTATATGTACATAATATATCTTGTTTTATGTTTTTACTTTGCCATATACACCGTATTTGAACATACTCATATCTTTTGTTGCTACCAGGTTTGATGCATCCAGACTTTAGATGTAACGTTAGGGCTGCAACTAACGATTGTTTTCATTATCGATTAATCTACCGATTATTTTCTCGACAAAAATTGCTCGGTCTAGCGAACGTCAGCAAATAGAACAAAATGCTCATCGCAAGTTCCCGGAGGCCATGGCGATGCCTTTAAGTCTTGTTTTGTCCGACAAGAATACAAAGAAAACCAGAAAATATTCAAATTTGGGAAGCTGGAACCAGAGCATCTTTGCTTAAAAAATCTTAAAAGATTAGCTCAATTAATTTTCTGTCGATTGACTAATCTTAATAGCTGTATTTAGATGTGTTTATATGTTTGTCTTGATGCTTTTATGGTGTTTTTTTTTCTGACGTTTTCAGTTTTTAAACCCTGGTCCTGAAAAAATAAATTTCAGTAATTTCATCTGAATTTTTTATTTATAGTTGGAATAACCAAATTGAACTTGAAGTTGTGTACAGTTTTTTTCATGTCATTATAGGCTTTATTGGCCTTGAAAGAAAAAAAATTAAAGGGCCCTTTTCATCTTTGCCGATAAAATAATTTTACTTGCCATCATGGGGCACTGGAATTGACAATACCTTTCACACCACAAGCAACACTGTATATGCTAAATTTCTCTGCTGTCCATATTTGAATATTAAAGTATTTTACTAAAATAATTATATAATTATATTACTGCTTAAAATGTGGTATTATTTGCTGTATCCTGACTGAAAACATCGTTTTCTTGTCCTCTGTCACATATCTTGCTGTTGATTTGAGACAAGTTTAACCTCTAAAGTTCTTGTTTACTGCTGAAATGTTGCCATCATTTCACAACACTGTACCTCTCACTCACTCAACCTGGGATTTCTGTGTCAGTCACTGTTAAGACTAGATGATGACCATTTGCTTAAAGTAAAATGTTGTTTTGCAGGTTCATATCCACAGCAGGCTGTGTACCCTCAGCAGAGCACTGCACCTGTATACCCTCCTGCTATGCAAATGTCTCCTCAGGCACCTCCTTACACAGACACACCACCTGCATATTCTGAGGTAACTATTGCATTTATATATCACATGATAACACAGTTAATACTCACAGTGAACAGTTCTTAACAGTTTTAAACCTTCTTTTCATCTCTGTGTCTGCAGATATACCAGCCCAGATATGTGCTTCCACCTCAGGTGCCTGGTCAGGTGCCTCAGATGTCCTCTCCCTACCCTGGTGCTCAGGTGTTTATGCCCATGCAGCCACACATGCCTGTTGGGCCAGTGGGCCAGAATGTCCCCATGGCTTACTATCACATGGGAGCTGTGTACCCCGCTGGATCAACAATGATGGTGGAGGGCGGCTACGATGCTGGTGCTCGCTTCACAGCAGGCAGCAGTGTTTCCATCCCAGTGAGTATCCACCTAATTCTTGTGAGATGCAGTGTCCTCTTGTGTCTGGAGGACAGAACATATCAAATCCAAAGTTGATCAGCTCCACCAATGTTTGTGCTTGTTTCTCCTCCTCTCCAGCCCCCACCTCCTGGACACCCCCCCAACGCAGCTCAGCTGGCTGCCATGCAGGGTGCCAATGTTGTAATGACACAGCGCAAGAATAACTTCTTCCTGGGTGGATCCAATGGAGGTTATACCATCTGGTAACAGCAACTCCTCAACTCCTCCTTCATGCCTAAACCGCGTCCCCATCCCAAATGATGCCCCAGTTCTTTCCCATCCCATACGCCTCCCCTGTTCAGGCTGCTTGGCCATGCCACAATACTGATATCACCTAACGGAATGTAATATTTTAGAGCCCTCGTGAAAGGTACAGTACTCCACTTCTGACCTAGAGATCAAATGATGAATGCCACTGCCTGGAGAGGACGAATGCAAATTTTTAATGTTGTAGAATTCATTCCATAATTCTTCATTGGGTCTAACCTCTTTGGTCATTCCAGATAGGACCTCTTTCAGGCATCTGTATTTGTTCAAGAGACCTGGTCTCCTTTTGATCGAATGGATCACAAATTACATTGAGATGTTCTTGTATACCTGTAAAGCTACGTAAATGAAATGTTTAAATATCCGACCCGTATTCTATAGTTTAGCTGCTTTATGGTGAAAGTGAAATGCAGTTACAAAGTTGCAGTGAAAGCGCAAAAAAAAGAAATCCCCACTTGTCTTTTTTGAAATCTTTTAGTGTAGTTAAATTAATAGATGTGTAATAGTTCCATGTAAATACCAGTATGATGATCATGAGAAGTTACATCTCAACTATACAACAAAAAAAAAAGATTAAGCATCTTGAATGCTTTTAGCTAGCATTGTCTTGTCCTTTGCACAGTATCCAAAATACCACGGCAAATTTGTTGCACAGTGAACTGTCTTATCTGACAGATTGTTACATTTAAATCACTTGTAAATTAAATAAATTAAACTGAAGCAAATAATTCAAGAAAAGATTTCATGCAATATCCAAAGTGGTTTACTGTACCTTGTTGGGCAACTTGTAGATGAACATAGTCAAGTGCCAAAGAGCACTGGGGGTAGCCCTAATTTAAAGCAAATTAACTTCAGTAAACTTAAAGGAAAGAAATTTAAAGTAAATCCAAATAGTACGTTGAATGGGAAGGGGTGGTTGGTGTAACATTTTAGCTTTTTTGTCTTCTGTTTCTATTCCACAGTCGGATACCCAGAGTTTATACACTAAATGTTTTATTGTACTGATTTTAAGAACTACCCTCCATTGTTTCTCTTTGTCTTTTCACACAGTATAATTTGGTATCAAGTATTTATTCACCATAGAAAAAATGTCACCTTTGTGATAGCATTAGTATCTAGTCAACATTTTCAAAGGTTTAGGAGACTTTATTAAATATTTCGGTGTCTTTTTTTTCCTTCATTACTTTTCCACATTAAAGTGATTTACATGAGTAGTTAGGCTAATACATTTTTTAGTATAACCAATGAGCTGGTTGTACCAAAGATTTGGTCTACATTGCACTTAGGTTTGGTTGTGACTTGAAATTTGAAATGTCGCAATTTAAAAGCAAACATATCATCGAATTAGCAGTCATGAGTTTAGACCTTCAGTCTGACATGACTGCAATTGTTAGTTAATGTGTTAATGTCACTTTATGTGGGTTAATTGCATCTTTTAAGTCGTTGCATACTTTTGCACCTTTTGCTATGTACAAATTTGATTGAATACTTTTTATCTGAGATGCACTGCTAAGCAAATCTGAGTGGTTGCAGACAAGGGGCTACTCTGTTTTTTTAAAATTCTGTTTTCATGACTTTTTAAAGAAAGCTGTGAGATTTTTTGGAACATTTTTAAATTCATCAAGTCTAGTCCATTTGAAAGCAACGTCAAGGTGTCGTGTTGTTAAGTAGCCTAAAAGTGTATGCAAACATTTGCAATGAGGCTACGTCACTGTCAGCATAATTGTTCATTTCCATGACATTTTTGTGCTGCTTCTTTAGAATCTTTACATGTAGACATTATGTACATGTTATATTGCAAACTTAAATAAGGTATCTGAAACTAGGTAAGTCAGTATGGATACCATAAACGTATATTTGTAGATGTTCTTCATTTTGGTGTCTGGTAGCATCATCGTGTCACTGGGTATCCGACATACCATATCAAGTTTTAACAGCTGTGGCCACCAGAAAACAAATGCTGTTGCTGTCAACCAACATTTATGGATTTCAGTGTTACTGAAGGCAGAACGACCAGCTGTCTGGAAACCTGCTTCATTCATCTGATGAACCTCCTCTCAGCAGCTCATACACAAAGCAACTATACCGCACGTGACTGACATGTCACTCGTGTTTTTAAAATGGCTCGATATTCATTTATTCTCACTCGTGCTGTCCTTTCATACAGCTTCACCGGGGAAAAGGCCACAGCTCTCAAAACTTTTAAAATGTGATTCAAACAAATGTTTTCTTTTTTTCCATCTCTGCTCTGATTGTTTGTAAAGCAGCATAATGGTGGCTTTGTCCCAGCAATATGAAGTACTGTAAACTACAGCTGACCAGTAGATGCTATGCCAACCACAGCCAGCAAATGGATTACCCTTTGTTGAAGGATTATGGACATTTATAGTTCAGGGATTCTCTTTACAATATTTTGTAAAAAATAGATGTATGTACTAAAGTGATGTGATAGACTTTGGTACACATTCTATCTTTTAAGATTACTAAAGGAGATGAGTGTCAAAGATGGAATACTTTGGAGAAAAAAAAGAACTTAGGTGCACTTAACTTTTTTATACTAAACTTAAAATTTAAAATGTAAGTTTAGAATAAAGGTTATTTTGGAAATTTGAAATGCTGCATGTTTGTTTAATTTTATTCACATATACAATGTATTGGAAAAGGGGAGGTATTTATTTCAAGATCGTGATCTAACATCTGGGGTTTTTGGTTATTGTCATGTTGTGATTATATAGCTTAAATGTTGTCTTTTCCTGGCCAGACTGCATCACAGGTAACTGATAGTTTTATCAACTTGTTTGTTTGAGTGGATGCTTCTACTTGCTTGGCCTTCATACCAATATCACTAAAGATTTTTTTTGTCAGACCCACCTTAGTTTAGTACACACTGTATGAAAGAACCAATAGTCACAATCAAACTATTGTCACTTTGATATAAAAGGTATTGAGTCAAATATGGATCTGTATTTTTGTCTAAATCGCCTAGCATTACGCCTGAGTTCCACCTAGCCACGTCCATCGCATTTCAATAACTCACCTTTATGATGCTTATCAAATTCAGTTTTTGTTAACACTGTCAGGTTTTGATTTACATCTTTGGTAATCATTTGCAGTTATATTGAAAGGTGTGTAATATTTTGTCAGCTAATCAACTCAGTGTCAACAAAAACTGAACATAAGCTTCACAATAGTGGGATTTTGTGCTGGACTCTTGTATGGGATTATATTGCATGTACTGTAGCTAGGTGTATCCAACAAACTCAGTGTAATGTGCAGAATGTTCTCTCAAACATTTGAATTCTTTCCACATTGATCGTCGATTCAAAGTCAGATTGTGGGCAGCAATGCTGATGATTATGACATTGCCTATTCCCAAACACATTAAACATCACTGTAAACTGTCACACTGTATAATGACACTAGTCCAAAAACAAGTTTTATTGCCTTCCGTATTTATCTCAAATAGGGAAGTCATCAGTAACCATATCTGGCAGGGACTTATACAAAACCAGGTACAACAAAATCAAATACAACAAATAATATTTAACTGTCCTCTATTTAAAAAAGGATGTCATTGTCTTTGACTAGCTTATAAAATAATTGAATTGAAAAACTATCATTTTAAAAAGCAAATCAATATAAAAGTGACTGCCCCCAATAGCCCCAGAACACTTCTTGTACAAGGTTTGTTTGGGGAAAAAAATACAGTATGTGTAAGTGAAACAACATATTGCAAATACTACAGAGAAAAAAGTGAAACATGGTTGATAAATAATATAGCAGACAAGCTAATCTGACATTTTGACTGTTACTGAGTATATACTGATCATGTAACTGAGACTTTTTAAAATCCCACCACCTGTTTCCTGGCTAGCTCTGCTAATCTGCACACACGTGCTGCCCGTCACCTGCTCCTCGTCCGTCATTACTCAGTCTTACTATAACAATCTTATCTTTGGTATTGCTTGTACGCCTCTGCGTCTTTCATAACAAAATCTTAAACAAGGTTTTTTTTCTCTGCCCCGTGTGCAGCAAGTAGCGGCCTTCCCTCAAAACACAGATACAGAAAACAGACCCCTTTTTTCTTTCTTGAGTCCCTGTAAGCCTTCACCGGATTCATATGAAGTATTCCTTCTTTTCGCTCACAGCCTGGTTACCATACTCCTCATCGGGGTCCTCTCCTGGAGCCAGCTCCCCTGTCGTCCTGTAGTCTCCTTTGTTGTGGCAGAGATACCGGTAAAGTAGGAAGCCCAAACCAGCTACCGTCAGCAGGATGAGAGTAATAACCACTGGGAAAATAATGCAAAACATCTTTTTAAAGTGCCATTTTGAGACATAATGACTTCATAATCTAACGATAAAAAGTTCAGGATGAAGCGTGAACAGTTACCTGCAATAACTGCGGAGTCTGGACCTATGGGGGCTGCTGTTGTTACCACTGAAAAAAATTTAAATTAAGTAGATTAGTTTGTACAGACAAGGTAGAAAGGTCATGAGATTGTTCTGACTGTACAGGATACGGGAAGTAAATTCTGCCATGTCTCACAACTGTGTGGGTCCAGGAGGAGACCGGTTTGTGTGCCAGTAATAGAACAAATAAAAAGTGTAGGAGTTACCCTGAATCATGGTGGTGTCTGCTTGTGTGGGAAGTGATGTTAAAGGCCCCATATCTGATGTTGAACAAAACACAAGCATGACGTGTTGATAAAGCAGCACAAACTATAAAGGTTATGATATCAGGATACTTTTGAAGCCATGCAAGTACGTTCATAACAGATCTAAAAAATAAAAAAATGTTAAAAACAGTGTACTCACCCTCTGTAACAACTGTGTTTGCATCTGTGGAGAATACTGTCGTAACTGGAAGATAAAAAAAGCATGTTAAAAATGTCACAGGGCTCTGTCTCCAGCACGCAGCCTGCTAGAAGCGACTTGTGTAACTGCATAGCTGCCGGCTGAGGAGGGAATATTAAGTGTTATGACACAGTAATCTGATTATTAAGCGCTGGGACTGTAACAAAACCTGTCAACCACTTATTTATTTCTGAATCCTCTGTGATGCTATGACTTAATCAGAGCACACATGTGGTATAATAAGTACTGAGATCTTTTACTTGAGTAAAATTAGAAATACCACACTATAAAAACACTCCATTACAAGTTAAAGTCCTGCATTTACAATTTTACTAAAGTACAAAAGTATTATTAGCAATAGAGCTGCAACCATTGGTTGATTAATCGATTGAAAGCAGGAAATACTTACATTTGAGAGCCTTGAACCAAAGAATGTTTGATATTTTTGCTTTAAAAATTGCCTCAAAATAGTTAGAGATTAAATTTCTATCAATCGATTAATCAACCAATTGTTGCAGCTCTAATGCGGATATACTTTTGTACTTCTCATATTTTAAATGCAGGACTTTTACTTGTAATGGGAGCGTTTTGTAGTGTGGTATTGCTACTTTTACTCAAGTAAAAGGTCTAGTTACTGTTACTACTAGAGCGACAGAAAATTGATCTCTTACCATCTCAAGATCAAATGTTTGGTCTAATGTAGTCAAGTGGAAGTGTAAAGCAGCATGGTAAAGTAATAGTACCTCAAAATTTAGTACAGCACTACACTTAATATACATATTACTTCCCACCACTGTAACACACTTCACACATTTTTATTTTATTTTGAAAATACCTACAAAAATCAAAGACATTTGCAATGCTTCAAATAAGCACTTAATTAAAGTTGATCAAAAGGTGGACTTACAATCCATGGCTAGTGCTGATTGGCTACCTGTAAGAAACACACAAACACCAATAAACAACCGCATATCTCGCTAACACTTCCGCAATCCCGTTTTCTTACCATGTTCAAACGAGCCATTAACGTTGGACGCGATTTATTTAACTCACATGGACATTAACCGGTCAACACCGTTCCCACCACCATACCTCATTACTCGGCTGATTTTCTTTGTCTAAGCAAACTGGTCAGCCAAACCTTTTAAAGGAACTTCTTCTTCGTCCTCATTAAGTTAGCTAGCTTGACACAAAACCACCCAGAAGAAGAAAAAAACTACGTGCGTGTGTGAGCTACATTTTCAGCTAAAGTCTTAACGATTCTCAAACACTTAACAATCAGACATTCATCACATCTGTTGTGTGAGCTTACCTGGGCGCCGCGGAGCGTGACACTTCAACCTAACTAAGGCAGCTGCGCTGCTAATCAACTTTTCCCCGAGCTAGCTTCTGAGGTGGAGAAAACGAACGCACACTGCTAACTTAAAGTTTGAAATTTAAGCTGTGTGCGAGGCTGAAACTGCGTCTGTGAAATACAGTAAGTAGCTGTACTTTTTCTCCCAGCTGCACTCGTGAGTCATGCGGCGCACGCTCTCGATTTCCGCCCCTCCCTTTCCTCCCTGCCCTCCCTGCATCTCCCCCCTCTCTCCGTGTCAAAGATCGTTTATTAGCAGGATATATCACTCCTGAGTTAAAAATGTGCGACAGCGAAGAGAAGTGGGAGGACGCGCAAGTTTCCCAAGTATTTTCCCATTCTGTTGCTATTAAATTTTTTTTTTTTTACTTTTTCCATTTTATAATGTTCTTATTATTATTTTGACTTATTTTAGTTATCAATTAATTTGCCTATTATTTTCTCAATTAATTGTTTGGTCTATAATGTCAGAAAATAGTTTTTAAAAAAAACAAATTTCCAAAGCCCAGATTGCTTGTTTTATCCAAACAACAGTTCAAAGTCCTAAAGACCTTTAGTTCAGTATCATAGAAGACTAAGAAATACAGCAAATATTCATGTGAGAAGCTGAAACCAGTTAATTTTTAACATTTTAGATTAAATAAATGACTTAAAACAATTATCAAAATAGTTGCCGATAAATTCAATTTATCATTTTGTGCTCGACTAAGTGGGGGAGAAAAGTAAATATTTTGATAAGCAGGTTGTGTTCAAATTCAACTGAATGTTAGAGGTTACTTGTAATTCAGTGATTTTACTGTTGCACATACATAAAGTTGAAGGACTTGGGAGTGACAGATTTAAAAAAGAATATATTACATATACTGACTTTTAGTTCCTATTATGGGTCAAGCACACAGTTTCCATGAGGCAACTTGGTGGCGTCTTTCATTTGCTGCACCCCATTTGGCTGTGCCAGCATGGCGCAGATATGACGTTGAATCTCTGTAAGCTGATAATCCATCTGGTAGTGGAGATACTATGGTAAACTTTGATTTCATATTTTCACAGCTTTTAAGTGTTAGCAGAGACAGTGCACTACCTTTTCTGTTTGGATTCAGCCATAACAATTAAGCCAGTACTTCCATTATTCTGGAGGAAGTCTGCAGAAGCCTTGTCGATAGTGTTAACTTATGCACAACTATCCATGAATTACAAAAATACCCCAATAAGATGATGCATGTATATATTGATGTTGCCCAATTATAAGACAAAGCAGCTCTACTTCCTTTCTGTTTTTGTAAACAAAAAGAAAATATAGTTTCAAGTCCACCCACTCTCTGTTACACAAGTATGTTGCCTCTCAAGCTGTGACAGCTACAGAGTTTGTGTCAGAGGGGATAATCATCCAGATGATTTGATGGTTAAAAGAAAGGATTTGAAAGGGTTCACACATTCAGATTTGCTTAAACCTGCAAAATTTGCTTAAATGCTTTCATTCAAAATGTCTCTATCCTGTGGTTCCTCTTGATCTTCTGATTCTGACTACCATAATAAAAAAAACTTGTTCTTACAATTCAAGAAGTGAGACACATTGGGGTCAATTGACCACAAGAGATTTCCGGAAGCTCACATCAAATGTCTTCCTCTTATAATGAAGGAAGCATAAGCAAAAACACACATTGTCTGTAATCGAACTAATCCGGTAAAGGCTGACCTCTCATAGCCCGACATTTTAGCTCTGGAATACAACTATGTTTAGTTTTTTGGGGGGAATTTGGTCCAAAATCTTTTAAATGAATGACTCTTAAGTCAGAAAGCCGTATCTCTTAGCCTTTCCATTAATGCCAGTTATGTTGGGTTCGTTATGAAGTTGGCTGAGAAATCTTGGCTGAGTGAGAGCTCATTGTTTTTTGTTCCTATCATTTTACTATTTTCCATTGGCAAAGAATCAACCACAGCTATTGACACAATATTTAAAATTTAATGCATGTTTATTATTTATCTTTCTGTGTGGAGTTTGCATGCTCCACACAGAACATGTTGGTGTGAATAACTGTCTGTCTATATGTGTCAACCCTGTGAATGACTGCCGACCTGTCCAGGGTGTGTCAATTGGGATTTATTGTGTACATATTTCATAATAATTTCCATATATCTATCTTAACATATTCACCAAGAAATTAAAACAAACAAAATAGTATAAACATGATACAAAAAAGAATAATTGTTCAGAATTACACAATGATTTATCTTCACAGTGCACACCTAATCAACAGATCGCAGCTTTGTGAATTAAAAAGATTGAACATACTTACATTTAATTCAAACTGAAATGGAAAATGAAGTTCAAAAAAATGAATCCCTACCAAAATAACTGGTTAAAAAGTAAAAGAAATTTAAAAAAAAAGAAAATAAAAGAATTGAAATTTCTATTAAGTTTCAGTCTTTTGGTGAGAGACGAGTTTTAGCTCAGTTCCTTTCAAAACTGACCACAGCACAGTACATCTGCACACGATGACCATACTGTAGTCAGTTATCTAACAATGTAAACCTATTAGTGCATTTATGTTTGCTAACATTGAACACACAAAATAACTAAATAGTGGAATCTGTGAGATGAAGTCTGGCCCAAAAATGACAAAATCACCCTTCAGTATGTATGTATCTATAATTTTGAATAAGCTGTTACAAAAATATAACAGATGAAGCTTTACCCAGACCGTGAACTGTATGTACAACTGATTTCAATAAAAGATAAATAAGAAAACTAACAGCAACAAGTCATCGCACAGTACATCATTCATGACACCACAGTTGGACACTTCAGTGCGGCTGTCTCCACATTTTTTTCTCTCTTGTGCAGCTGTTGACTTCAATCTCTTCTGTGCTTCTCTGTTGAAATCAACACAAGCCAGACAGGAATTTATGAATAGCTCAGTCAAATACAGAAACAAGACAGAAGGGAGAACAAGAAGATTGGTAATATGTGACAGATTGTGTGCATGAAAAACATACAAACCTTGTGTTATTAAAGTCTGAATACTTTAAACCACTGTGCTTTTTGAGTCCACTGACGCCTGTTTTTCTGCCGGAGCATCCTAGATGGGACACAAAGAAAAGAGGAAAATAATGGTGAGCCATGACAGAAAACAATAGTAAATACATAGAGGAGGTCTGCATCAGCATTCCTCGGCTGTGTGCTAATGAAATGACAAACCTTGTGAGGACTGCTCAGGTCCTTAGCGTCAGAGTTAAACCCAGAAACTTCCCCATTCTCCAGCCCATTTGGTTTAGGAGTGTCGAGGTCCGCCAGGCTGTCTTGTCTTTCTTCAATGTGCAGCGGGCCGTCGTCTGCTGCAGACAGCTGGAGCTCCAAGCTCTCTGAATCACAGGAGTTGTTCAGTTCAGAGCTGCTCTCACTTGGTGGAGCTTTCTCACCCTCTGCCTTATTATCAGACTCTGCAGGAGGCTTAGGCTCAGACTCCTCTTCCTTCACACCCTTCTCCTCCTCCACCTGACTGCTGTTTTCTCCCGACTTCAGCTCGTCTCCAGCTGCAGCGGCGTCCTGCGCAGGAGAACTGAGGCTTTCACTGTAGCTTGATCCTGCATCCAGGTCCCTGGACTTGGAGATGGAGCCGATTGTGGGGGAGACTGCAAGGGTGCTGCTCTCTCTGGACAGAGTGCTGTGGCGAGGTTTGTCCGGGGACCTGAAACTAAACCTCTGGCCAGGTTTAGGATTATAGCTCTTGTGAAACTCAGAAAAACTGGCTTTCCAGGCCCTAGGTGACATCAGAGTTCGTCTCTTCAGGGAGCCATACCTGAAATATTTTAAGAGTGATGTCAGACTAAAAGCAAAGGAATGGTTTGAATATTTTGCTCCTATCCCCAAATAGAGACATCAACTTATTAAAATAATTCATCCCAAAAGAAAAAAGTTCATTGGAAATGCTGTGGGATGTACAGAATCCATGGCATTGTCAGTGAGGAAAATAACAAATAGTATAGTAAATATTGTAGCTTTGGATGCATAGTGCAACTGTTTGGAATACTGGCATTAAGTGCTTATAATTTACAGCAGAGCTTCAACTGTCATAAGTAGATAATATCATTTTCATTTTGTGGCAGACTACTCCTTTGAACTGCAGACTATTAAAAGGAAACGTCTTCAAAATTCAACGCTACAAAGAAAAACTTACCGTTGTATTCCCTTCACAGAAAACACTTTGTCCGGATGCTGAGCCTGCAGCTCCTTTATCACACTGTGTAGATCAACGTTAAGCTAAAACAGAAGAGGACTGATCAAAAACTAAAAAAAACACTGTTTTATAACAGTGAATATTGTGTGCCAACTGACTTTAGATGCTCAGCAGCTCAACGCAGAGCAAAACATACCGTGCTCATTTCCTTATAGAAGATGTCTCGTAGATTTGATACAGCTGAGAAAACTGAAATGTAGCATCCAATACGGCTAAAAAAACGGAGAAAATATTAAAAACATAATGTAGGAAAATGTGTACACCCTCACATATGATATGATAATAGGAAATACTCCATCAGACCTTTCATAGAGCACAGGCAGCTCTTCTTTTAACTCATTGTTGATGCCTTCGTAGACACTTTTGGCAGCATTCATCTCTTCTTCTGCCTGCAGAGGGAAAAATTGACTTAATGTTAAAGTACATTTTTGAACAAATAAAGGCTGAAATACACAGTAAAAAAGAGATATGAATGTCATTATTAATCACCTTTTGTATCTTGACATCATCCCTCTTCTTAGCAGTCTGCAGTGCCTCCAGGTGGTGGAGGGAAGAGTCGTAGTCGACCAGTTTTCTTCCCCTCTTGGCTATTTTCTCCTACAGATTGAAAAAGACAGAAGATCTATGTAGACAGATATATTATATGTGTGTGTGCATGTGTATGTGTGAACTACGTGTGTGGCTTTGTTTGTTTTTGTGTGTTTGCTTTGAGGCCTTTTGTCTGTCTGTGTATTCTCTTCTGTTTGCTTGCATACTCGCTTCCTCTTGTCTTACCCTGACATCTGGGAATTGGCTCACATAGGACTCCATGGTGCGTACGGCCTGGTCTAACAGCTTCACCTCATAGTCATTCCACAGGAGGTCCTCACCCTTATTAAAAGGCGCAGCATAAATAATGCATTAATGATGTATAAAGAGAGGAAAGAAAGAAAGAAAGAAGGGGGTCTTGGTCCCCTGGCGATGTGTGCATCTTGCTGCTTTTGCAACAAAAATGTGCAGCCCCGGGTTTTATATCATCACTGATGATCATACTAACCTCTACAATGGCTCCTACATCTTCCTCTCCATCCCAGTCAGTTTCATAAGAGTCAAACAGAGACTGGGAAAGGCGTCTTGAAGCTTCACGCATGTCTGTAAAAAGCAGAATCGTCTATATGAGATCAGCAGAGGACATTCACATCTACAGTTCTGCAGCATCCACCAGCAAAAAGCATTTTCACCTCTAACTGCATTAATGTAGTTCCTCAGGTCCTTGTACATTCGGTTCCCATCACTCTGCAAATAGACCAGAGGTTTGCATTCTTGTCAGCCGTTAGATTTACTTTACTTTTATGATTATGATTCACAGAGTGCAGCCAATAAATGATCCCAGTGTTTCTGTAACAGCAGTGGGGATTTATTTGTTTTGAACCGAAAGTCGTTTTTTCAATTGTTCCAACATTTAAAACTATTTTACTGTCTGAAATAAACACAACAAAAGTGACTCCATATTTTTTAGGGGAATGATTACCTGCTGGTCATTAAACTGTTGGACAGATTGTTCAAATTGGTCATCTCTGCTCTCCACCGTCTTCCCCAGCTTTTGCAGTACCTGCAGAAAAAGCACATCTGAAAGCAACAGCAACTAAATGGTAATAAGAAGTTCTTTCTCTTGTTATTTGGCAAACAAAAACTTGCAGACTATTACCTTTTCTTTGCTTCTGCTCAGCTGTCTTTGGACTTTTTTAGCAAAGTCACCAGAGCTGCCTTTTGGACTGGTGTTCTCGGCCATATTTTGTCTTGACTGTGTTTATTCCTGATGATGAAGGGAAACAGAGAAGAAAGAGTACATTAAAAACTGCCCTGTAACACCACGTAGCCTACAGCACAGCTCTGAAGAGTTCAGAGACCAAATGCATTTTTTTTCTGGAAGTAATTTCAACATTTGCATTATATCTAATTATCATTACAAAATTAAAACAACCTCCAGAGCGCTCTATAGTGACTTTGCATATGGATAACAATACCACTAGACCTCTAGACCAGTATTTGGCTTCAGTGTTGCACATTGAAACAAGTGCTCTACAACAACGCACCTGCACCTTGTCCTCAATTACGTATCAATTATTATTAGTATTACTATGATTATACTATAATAGTACAAGTGGTAGTAACGTATCTAAAACTTCATTATTATATTACAATACTACTTATATTATCATTATTGTACTTTTATATTATATGCTATTCTTCTATATCTATTAAAGACATTTCATAGTATTGTATAATTATTGTATAGTGTATGTGTATATTATGTATACTGCACATATAACACTATATACTTTAATATATTTTTTTGTATATTGTATATATTTGCACAATTATTGTTTCTAGTCCAAGGTATTGTGTATAATGTATATAGCTTTTTGGATGTCACCTCTCTACTTTCCTAAATTTGTCATTTTAATTTTATATATGTCATTCAAATAGTTATCAATCTGTTTTCTTAACGCTTAGCCTGTTTCTGTGCTGCTGTAACAACTCGTATGGGTTTTTCATAAGAGTATTTTAATTAAAGATGAGGTAGCAAAACTGGGGAAAGTGAAGCATGTTCGAATAACGTCTCTATATTCACCTCAGTGAGCAAAGTAGTGAGAGAAGTCCTTGGAAACCTCTCAGCAGTGATGGAAAAAGTATTCAGATCCTGTACTCAAGTAAAAGTAATACCACACTACAAACATACTACAAGCAAAAGTCCTGCATTCAAAGCTTTACTCAAGTAAAAGTTGGTAATATTATTAGAAAAGTGTACTTAAAAGTAAAAGTACTCATTATGCAGCAGAATGGCCCCTTTCAGAGTTGTATTATATATTTTATATTACTTTATTTTATGTGTAAGAAGCATTTTATTGTTGTAGCTGGTGGAGGTGACTACCCTCTATACTGTTGGGTAGTTGAATCTATTACAATGCATCGTATTTTGTGAGCTCCTTATATGTTTTGTATGTAAAGTTGAATTTATGAAGTAACTATCTAGCTGTCAGATAATGTTAGTGGAGTAAAAACAAGGAAATATTTCCCTCTGAAATATAGTGGACCTCAACCAGCTACAACAGTAAAATGCTATTTACATGTCAATGTACCAGTAGCCTAGTAATAATCCAATAACATTTTATTTAATCTTCACAGGGGCTAATTTCTTGTACTTGAGTACTTTTACTTTTGAGTACATTTTGCTAATATACTTCAATGCAAGTGTGGTATTGTTATTATTACTTAAGTAGCCTAAAGGCAGCCTGAGTAGAAGTATAAAGTAGTAGAAAATTGAAATACTCCACACTAACTGGTCTGATCCTCTAATAACTACAATACCCAGAGTTCCCTGCGGTCAAGCCACTCCCAGGATAGCAGAATGGCAGCGGTGAACTTTAATCAGAGTGTTTGTATGTTTCTTTTGGTGTCGCAGGAGTGGCTCCGTGACAAACTATGAGATTCGTGTGCTGCTCGCCGACCTGCAGGACATGATCATGGGGAGCACGCTGGTCAAATGTGCCGCCACCGACCTGGGCATCCAGTGGGCCGGCTGGGCTCTGGCTGCAGCTTTCAGAACCGAGAAGTTTTATGATTTGGCAGGTAAACACTTCCCTTCGAGCGTGTTGATTTGCGGCCATGTACTGACTGGTTTTGCAGCCTGACTTGTTATTCAGCACAATTAATTGGTGTAAACTCGACTCGACAGAAAAGCGAATTACATTTAAGCGACAAAACAGCCTATAGGGAAGCTATAGGGAACCGTAAGTCTTTAGTTTTTTTACGCTGCACTCAGATGTTGAACTGTCATTATTATAAAACCTGTGTTATCTAAAGCAGCTTTGTTGTGAAACAGCCAGAGAGCTCCTCCTTCATGTTAAGAAACGGCACACAAGATCCAATCAGCTTAACTGTGGCAGCAGGGACGTAGAGAGGAATCCTGGGACCCCCTTTTTAAACCAGAAAGGGGGCTTTCTGTGGTCCCCAATCAAGAATTACCACAGCCTGTCTCCCCACTAATGACTGCTGCTACCTGGTCTCACTTTTGCATTGGTTAAAATCATATCACTTCCAGTTCAAATTGCCTGAACTTTATTAAAACAGCAGTAGAAGGTGAGTATAGTAATGTCATTTTAATAACATTAATCAAATAAGAATTACTGTATGTTCTGATTAAATTCTTAATTTATTAGTGCCCTCTACAGCTGAAACAATTAGTCGCTTAATCGATTTGGAGAGAAAATTTATCTTCAACTTTTTGATAAATGAGTATCTTTTTTGTCATTTTTCAAGCAAAAATGGCCGAACATTACATATTTCGAGCTTTTTTTTTGTCTTTTGTGATAGTAAGCTGAATATCTTTGGACAAAACAAGAAACGGGAAGGCGCCACCCTGGGCTTTAGGAAAGTGTGATCAACATTTTTCACCATTCATTTAGCAGATTGGCAGATTAACCGATAATGACAATAATCATTATTGTATCCTATAATTGTATCCTCACTTTTTTACCCAATTAAACTTTGAGTTTTAGTATTATTATAGTATTAAAGTGACAAGTTCTGTGCATAAAAAGTTAGGTATATGACCAATGACGAAGTAAGAGAATGAATTCAATCTGTCAGGTGCCTGTAGCCTTAAATGTCAAAGTTATCAAATTATTTGTTACATGTAGAACAGTGCAGCTTACCTGTCGACACCTACGACTGATTTCTTTACAATTTCACAAATGAATCACCTTGACACTTCTCTTTTTACTCGTCCTGTTCTGGTTCTCCCCTTCGCGCTGTGCTCCTGGATATTTTACCCTTGAACTTTGGAACCAATTGTCTGCAGTATCCTGGGTAAAAGATTTATTGAACACGCCTTACTCTGCAAGTGGAGCCATTCGCCATGCCCACGTCCCAACCACCCTGAGCCTGCAGCTGTGTCTCTCCCCCCCCCCCCCAGGTTCTGGCACATTTATACTACTTGCACACCTGAGTCGGATCTGGGGAGGAGCCAGTCACATCCGTCAGAAGGTGCAGACTGGGTTGGTGACAGCATGGGGACTCAGGTAAGTAAGCTAGCATTGACCCCCATTGATACCCCTGCACAGTTGAATAAAACTCCAACAGAGGAATGCCGGTCATATCCTCTTGCGTTAAAACCCGCAGTTTAACCCGCAAGTTAAATTATGGAGGGTCCTTGGCGAGGTCAGAGGAGGAACTAATGAATGGGAAACCTTAAAGTCAGGTTAATGAATAATGCCTTGGTTAATGTGAACGGACGTTAACCATGTTCTTTCTGCAGGCTGGGAACATTCCTCTTCATGCGGATCTTGAAGGACGGTCATGATCGCAGGTTCAACAATGTCAGAGACAGCCCAGGGACTTTCTTTGTATATTGGACTATTCAAGGTACTCGGAAAGCGATGTAAATGCCTTCCTCTCATTACCATAGTCCTTGACCAACTCAGCACCCAACTGAAGGGAGGGCTGCCTTGTGTAAATCACTGTCACTATCACTAGCTCTTCATATGCATTTATTCTAGGTAGGAACTGTTGGTTACAGCAGGTTAAATGCATTTAGTTCATGGAAGTATTAAGGCTGGTTTTAGATGATTAATTTTTTCCTGTTTCTCTCAGCCATGTGGGTATTTATGACCCTCCTGCCCACCCTGATGCTGAACAGTGAGAAGCAAGATGTGCCTCTGGGAACGAGGGACTATATTGGCTGGACTGTATGGGGCCTTGGCTTCGCTACTGAGGCTATTGCTGACCAGCAGAAATGGCTCTTCAAGAGTAACCCAGATAATGCTGTAAGTTAACAGACCTCAAGTTGTGCAACCCTAAACTGCACTAATGCCTCATTCACTGACTGGAACAACTGTATAGTCCAATTTGCTTTTGTGCTTCCAGGGGAAGTTCATCCAGAGTGGGCTTTGGGCCTACAGCAGACACCCAAACTATTTTGGAGAGATCCTGCAGTGGTCGGGTCTCTGGCTCTCAGCCTCATCAGTGATGCAGGGCCCCCAGTACCTGAGTGCGGCGTCACCTCTCTTCGTCTGGTTCCTGCTACGTCACGTCAGCGGCATCCCCATCCTGGAGAAGCTGGCCATGAAGAAGTGGGGCTCTGACCCCACCTTCCAGGACTACATCAAGAACACTCCTCTTCTCTGGCCATGGCCTAAATTATGATGCAACATTCATCATGTTTGAACACTTTCTCAAATGTTGTACCAATAATTGCCTCCACACGGAGAAGGTATACACATCCAAGTCCAAGTGTTCTGAGCAGAATACAGTGACGTGAGTGTGCATTTCATTGTTATTCTGTAAAATAAATTCCAGTTTATCATTCCTAGTCTAGTCCTATAATAGCCTTCTGTATAAGATCTCTTTAAGTGCATTGTACTCGAAACTATAAAGCTACCTTTTATTTTCACCTTTGGTGTGAAAGAGGAGTGACGGGGGCCATCTATGTTAAACTGGAACAACTGAGACACAGCTAAAACTGCCAGTATGCTTCATCAGAATCTATTTGCGACAATTTTTGTAATTTTTTCCGAATCCAACAATCTGACATCTACACCTTCTTCACTCAGTGATCGTTCATGTCACACGAACTAGTTCTTTTCTAGCATAACTCAACCTTTACAATGCTGTCCCAGCAACCCTTCCCAGGCAGTTTAAGACCCACTCACACCTTTACTCGTGCGACAAACCTCACAACAGCTAGGTGCACTGGCTCTCACTCCACTCTCAAGATGTGAGCTAACCTACAGAGGTTAATTGCCTAGGACTCCCCCCCCACCTGTCAGTCAGAACTGAAGCCTTTTGGATGAGTGAAGCCTCTTCCAGAATCTAAAGCAAGTGTAGTTGCCTTTGCACTTCAAAATCTAAAAGATGATTTTTTTAAGGTTATTTTTACAAATGGATGCAGTGTAGGGGTCAAAATAGAGCCTACCACAACAGGACATTCAAGTATGTGTTAACCTGGATTGTAAAATCTCCCTTTACACCCAGAACGCTAGGAAACAGCACTAAACATTTAACAAAAAGGCACACTAGACATTTTTGTTAAGGTTAGAAATGTATTTTATAAGTTACATGAATTTTAGAGCGTCTATTTGTGTACAATATTTGTGCTAATAGTTAATCACATAATGCCGCGGTAACTGAACTGGCTAATCTTATAAAGTAATTGCCTTTTGCATGGGCTTGCTCACAAGAAAGCTCCCACAGTACAAACATTACAGAGTAATAAACAGTGAAGGAGCAAAATGATCCGACAAAGATTACAGCCTGCCACATAAACCAGTGAACAATGTTCCTGATGATCACTGGCAGTGCACAACATACTGGAAAACACAATGGCAGTGACCATTTCAAAATGTTGCACCCCCTTTTTCCAAGAGATCAATGCCATTCACCAATAACATCACACCCAGCCAAGCTTAAAGATTGTGACCAAGAAGATCCTGCCGATGAGAAAGGTCACATGCGATTGTAAACATTTACAGCACAATTCACTCGGGATGAAGACAATCAAAACTTAACAGAAATGAATCACAAACATCAAAACTAAAAAGATAATGTTACTGGCAGTCACACACTCAACAACCTAGAATGAAATGCCTAAGAACCAGCTCTTCAACTTCTGAGTGACACATGAGTTGAAAAACTGTCAAAAGAAATGAAATTTAGAAGCAGGTCACAATAAAACTGTGCATATACAGTACATATTTTTGCCTATGCGCACATTTTTCAGAAAGGAATACACTCGTGTTATGAGGTGAAACGAGAATGTCGTGTTAAACATTTAGCAAAAGCATCAGCTCTAAAAACACACAAGTGTGCATGGATAGGAAAACCTACTATTTGGTTAAAAAAATGATCCTTTTACAAACACGTAAAATCATCAAAATACAGCTCTTACCATTGTGAAATATTAAAACGATTATAAGTAAGAAGACTAAGATGGACGCGTTTATATCAATTATCAAAGCAGTACCATGTTATGTTTTGTGTATAAATGCAAAAATGTATTGGTTGTTATTGCAGTATCAATACAGGGTTAATTGTAGCTGCTTTGGATTATTTGAGGAGTGGAGAGGCAAAGAATTTTCCTTGGCGAGAAAATCCAACTGCTGATTTGCTCTTGCTCCCGAATCTGCAACAAAGAGTGCACATAATGACGTTTAATGGAATTAGGAGTCAGAGTCAATGAGGGATAATGAGATATTGTACAGTAAATTAACTTCTATGAAAGATGTTCATAATGGAGTCAGCTTTTCTCTAAAACTGGAAAAAAAAAAAACCCCAAAACACAGACTTTCCTGAACATTTAAAGCAGGCCTTCTAGAGGCAATTAATCATGAGATCATTGATTGGAAAAACAGTGTTAAAGCAGGGCAGGAGGGGATTGTGCTTGTGTGTTTACCTGGGTGTCAGAGTGGACTTCATGCGCTGAGACAAGGAGCTGGAGGAGGGGGTTTTACTGAGCTGGTGCTCCGGAGTGGTCAGAGGTCCCAGGATGCTCACTGCAACAAACAGTACAAACATTACGATGAAACGTCAGCCAGCAGACAACAGCGCCCAGACTCGCGCAAGCAACTGCAGAACGATACACACGAAAAACGTTAGCAAGCTCGTACTTCTCTCAGGGGTGGCATAGCAGTTTGCGTTCTCGATGATCAGGTGATCCAAGTTCGGCTGCTCGTTTTCCGCCATCACAAACTGGGCCCAGTAATCCACGGGCAGAGCCAGCAGACGCTCCACGACCTGAACAGAAAGGGATTAGCAAAAATGCAAAAGATAGGGGTTATTTCAGTGTGTTGCCTCATCCTCTTCCAACTGTGCTGAGCTGGTTATGTATGCCTTGGGCAAGACAGAAGGGAATTACTAAAAATAAAAAAGGTCTATTGGTATTGTGATGGTGTTCTGAAGTGTGGTATTAAATAGTATATAGCTTTTTGGTGATCTCTAAGTAGTGGCAGGTCAGTCTCATATATTAAGCTGGGTTACACAATTAAAATGGTGGGATTTTTTGCTAAATAGTGTGATAATGATTACTGATCACAATTAGTTTTAAATTGTGTAAAACAGTCCTTTGATACTTTTTTAAATATTAAAATCTCATCTAGACTTTGAGACTTTTGAGTTTTGTCTCATGGTAAACATTTTGATTTGAAAGAAAGTTATAATCGTTAAGATTTTCATGAAATCAAACCCCATTTTTCATAGTATTTGTGGTCCAGCAGTAGCCATTCAATATATTTACATTCTGTAATTACCTCTCTGTATAGTAGGTGGAGTCTGCCATTCCTGTGCTGAACTGCCTTCTTACACACGAGCGATTCACAGAAACTGATGGATGCGTGTACTCCACCGTTATGGCTGTTAATTTTATCTCATTAATATCTGCCTCACTGTTTACTTTAATTAGTTAGTTCACATTAAAAGCATTCAACTGGCTTTTATTGTGAAGCAGTTACAGGAAACAGGACGTGGTAATTTCCGGCCTTTTCTTTTTTGACTGTTGATCAGTTTTAAATATTGCACTGTGTAATGGAACAAGGAGGAGGAGCCACAGTGAGCTGCTGGATGAAGAGCTGCAGGCGACAGGCTGCGCCCACAACTTCTCAGCAAGGTGATTAACTCCTTTTACTGTGCCCAGCATGACATCAGACAGTGGTTACTCATGGCATGATGGAAAAAGGCTCAACGAGTGTTTGCTGCCAAAAGAAGTCTGGGACCTGTAGTACCGAACCACTCTTGCCGTTACCACCAGTAACCATGGGTGTGGCCAAATCAACCAGAACTTTAAAGTTTTCTATATAGGGGAATTATATGACTAACCTCTGCAGGGTTCGTACAGCTTTTTAAGAGTAAAATTCAAGCACTTTCAAGGTACCTAAACCATAAATTTCCAGACTCTGGAAGCCTTTGTCATCACATCTAAATTGTTACTATAAATGCCAGGAGACAGCAAACAAATATGACGACAGGATCGTTTCATTTTAAATATTAAAAGATTTTTGGTTTACATGAGTGAATGTGTAGATGATGAAACACCAGATTATGTTGAAAATCAAACATTTTTGCAAGGAGTATATTCGAGTTCAAGCAAACATAAAGGTTAAAATTAAGCATTTTCCAAACTTTCAAGACTGTACAAACCCTGCCACTGAAGAAACATGATATACAATAGACATGATTGTTCAGGCCTACCTTAGGTTGTCGTTTGGTATCCTGTAGGATTGTCATAGGGTCAGGGTTGGGAACCGCATGACCCACAATAGTTGGACCAAACACTCGAGCCAAGTTACTGATGTCCATCTTAGTGTCCAAACTGTCAGCAACTCTGAAAGATTTTATTAGATTCAATTATGTCTCTCCGATGTATTGTATTATATATACACAATATTCACCATTTAAAGTGTATTTCCCGCCTCTCTAAAATCTCTCTAAAATCAGGAAATGAGATACAGCTGAGGTGTTTATTAACTTCTTAGCACATTTTTGCCTAAAGCAATATAGCCCAATTAAATTTAGAGGATACAGCAAAATTCAAAAAAGGTCAGTTACAGAGAGACTAGAGACTTGTGTGAATATCAGCAAATCCCAACACTGAATATGTAGCAGGAATATGCAGGGCATCAAAGCAGAGTGAATACTTTTTAATCAGCTGCATTGGGATATGCATTAATGTGTGTATTAGTATTATATTTAGAGGAGAGTAGCTGCTAACCTCTGAAGATGAAGGACTAAGAAAGCCAGTGTGTCTCTGTTGGGCTGGGGCAGGTCACTGATGGTCTGGTAGATCAGAGCTATGCTGTTGTCGTCGTCTGAGACCTCTGAGGGAGAACAAAGAAAAACTATTTTGTCAGCAGAGACCAAGAAATGGGAGGTTGTGTGTGGATGTATTAACAACTTCAAAGAAAATGTATCGGACTCCAGTAACAAATAAATACTAAAATGGCGAACAAACAGAGAGATCAATCTCTTTTCTTGTTGCAGGCAACTTCCCGCCTGAGGTTTCCATCACTGCTCAGAACAAATTGCAAAAATAAAGTAGTAGCACTCATGAAACCTGCATTTAATGGGCCTGTTGGGTAAATGTCTTGCTGTCCATTACCAAGTTACACAAAGTTTCAGTTATTTCAATATCTACCGTAAATTGCTTTTATTTAGTGTGCCATTACTTTTTTCTATAGAGCTCTCCACATCAGAAACAGCTACCAACAACACTAGCATCTTTTTTTTTTTTAACACCAGTCACAAACACACACACATACCGGCTGCCTCCATGAAAGGACGGTTGAGGCGGAAGGTGAGAAGAGGCTCCTTGAGGTTCCTCAGGAAGTCCTTGAGGAGGCCGGTGATGGCGTTGATATCGTCCACCTTGCTGAGGACAGGAACGGTTTTGCTGCGGAGAAACTTCTCCTTCAGCTCCTTCACTGTGCGATCAGCACCGGACAGGCGGTACAGTCCAGCCTGAGAGGGAGGAAACACAATTATTCACCATTTACGGTTTAATTTTCTTCAGTGAACTTAGGACGTAACTGTGCACGGCCACTGGTCGCAGGGAAATGGTTCCAGCACGTAATTCCTGTAAAACCACAACTTACATTAAGTTTTTACAATTTTTTTTTTGTACAAATTAAACGAACATCATACGTGTTAATTACTGAGCTGTATCAGTGCTGGTAGGCATAATTTCACCGTCTCAAAACAAATGCCATAGAAAGAAAATGAGACAGGAGCAAAACATAAAACAACAGAAGGAAGAGACAGCAGCACAGTCATGCAGAAATCAACAGCTCTGGAGCCCTTCCACAGTCCATTTAATCTCTCAAGAACAGATTGTAAAATCTTAATTACAGCTCTCTGTCTCAGCTTAAGGGAAAAACATTAAAGATAACTACTGGTATGTGAGGCTTTACTGTCTTTCACATTTCGGCATATTATTAAGAGAGGAAAATGCCACTCACCTCATGCAGCCCCCTTTGCTCGATCTCACTGATACAGTGGACTACGAGAGGAGGAATCATGGGCGATGTGTCGGGGACGTAGTCTGCAAGCACACCCTGGAAACACATGAGAAATGGGCTAGACTGTCAACACTGTAATAACATTTCAGAGTGGAACTAAACTTGTGCATGTACCTGCACATCAAGAGAGAAATCAGTAAAGAATAATGTTCTATCACACCTCCCCGATCTTGACCGGTGTGCCACCCAGGTTGGGGATGCATGGCAGGGGGCAACGCTCGCGACACTCGGGGTGCGAGACCACCCTGCAGTCACGGCACTTCAGTGAAATCTTGCCAAACTTGATCCTCTTGCCACACGGTACGCACGATTCAGGCTTAATGACCTATCAAAGACACACGACAGGATTTAGGAGGCTGTAAAGATTGTGGGTCAACAGCTAAACCAGGAAATTACACTTTGTTTTGGCAAATAAACTCAAGTACATCTACTGCATAAATAGGGCTGCATACACGAGGAGCAGCAGTTTGATATCTTTCAAAACTGCTGCCAACAAATAAGTAAACTTAAATGCCAAGTTTGATCAAACTTATAATGGCATAAAGGCAAAAATAGTAATGAAAAAAGTTGAACATAACCAGATTTGCCCTTAAATCCACAAAGAAAATGTGCTTTTCTTGTCAGATTAATTTGCTCTGCAATTATCTCACACAAATGGCATTCTTACCGTTTTGGAGACAAACTCATGAAGACGGACACCCCCGTGGCTCTGCGGAGTGCTGGGCTGCGCTTTTATCTCTCCCGCAGGGTTGCCAGGCAGCTTGAAGACATCCTCAGACTTGACAGATTCAGAGTCCCATTCCATGGCAGCTGAAGAGGAGATAGAAAATAAACACCAATGTGTTACATACCGTGACCATTCTCCAGTCATGAGAAAATATACTGTCGAATCACTGCTGCTGCATATTCAGACTCAAGACATCCATACAAATAAGATTTTTTTTAAAATAATAAGCAGTTTCCCTTAATTAAATTATGTTTTGATTTTATTTTGGCTCATCACGACAGAGTTACAGAATGATTTGACGTGAGCCTAGATTTGTCAGTCCTTCTAAAATGGCTTAAAATGTATCATGTTGCCTTTACTTCAAAATTAAAGCATTCTTAAAATGGACTTCATCCAAGATTGACAAATAATTTAGGGCAGAGTGATGTCAACATTGTCACGCTATGATTTTGACAGCAAAAAAGTACAATATAATGGTTATAATATTATTAATATAATATAATATAATGGAATCATGTTAGCTGGATGAGAATTAACAAGATAATTTAAACTGCTGGCTAACATAATACTAGCCTGGATTGGGCTGCATGCTGCACCATAACAAAAATCTTACCAGTCTTTCTCCTGCTGCGAGTCCAGTAAGGAACACTCTCAATGGTAGAAACCGCCTCAACAGGTCCTCCATTCGCAGGGACAGTCACTGTGGTCTTTGTCACAAGGGTCTCATTTCCCTGTCACAAATAAATGAAAAACAAGTCAGAATAACTACATACAACCAAACTATGTCAGAGCCCAGCAGTGAGTTTTAAGAGCTGTTACCGACTTGCAGCAAACCATCAGCTTTTGGTTGCCAAAGCTGACTATTGTTTATGTTTGGTGTGATTGTGGTCATGTGTAATAACACCATATATTTCAGTAACAAAAAGGCGATAATGATATGAGACTGGAGCTAAACCCCTACCCTCTCTGAAGTCCTGCCTGTTGATCGAGACCGTTTGGAGGCAACCGGAGGACCATCGACATGATTTCTCGAGGAGCGCTGAAATCAAGACAGCAGACGTAAGACGACATCTATACCTCCAGAGAACGTGAAGCCATTATTCCAAAAACAAATGTTGCAAGAGAAAAGGTGCATGTGCGCTTGACGTACCCTTTTTTCTCGTTTCTTAAGTCGCACTGTCCTCACTGTGGAGGAGTCCCAATCCTGTCACAGATCAGGCACATCAGAATCAGATTTCAAAAGTAAAGGAGATTATTTTACTATATATATATATATATATATATATATATATATATATATATATATATATAACCTTATATATACTCATAAGTATTAATTTAACTCTACATGATACTGAAAAGGGAAGAACTTACAAGAGAGTCATCTGTTTTGTCATAGCTGATATCTGACAAGATGGAGGCGGACTCATCTATCGTCATCAGTCTATCAGGAGCAACAGAAAATATGTGTTAAGCCAGTCAGCAGTATTTTCCTCATACAGAGTTTATTTACATTTGCCTTCATCCAAAACGTTATTTGTCATTTTAACTGGAATTTTTTAAAATCAAAATGCATTTGAAAGTTCAGAGTGGTTTGAAAGTGTGTCGGAATGGTGCATTCATGTGATAAATAGATGGAGATGGGAATGGACGGGGAAAATGAGTTCCCCAGTTTAAAGTTAGCTTGTGAATTCAATTCTGTATTGCATCTGAGTCTCAAGTGTAAATGTTCCCACATGCAAATGAACCCCCCCACAAGGTACACCACCAGGAACATTGTACTCTGTACTTTAAAATATGGCTCCAACAACAGCTAATGTAGCAGACGCAGCATTGATGAGGCAAGTTTCAAAACTAGGCCAGAGACAGGAACTATAAAACATGTCTATACTCTATATCACTGTATGCGCGCGTTCATTACCTTCGGCTGGTATTCAGGTTGGCTGCTGCCTGGCAGTTTGAGTTCAGGAAGGCCAGAGCTGAGCGCTGCTCTGCACTCAGTTTGATGCTGTTAGTGGATCCCTCACTGGTCAGGAGGTCTCGGATCAACTGAATTTGACGGTCCTGTATTATAGAAATGCAAGCAGAGCACAAATGAGAAACTACTTGAACCAGGTCAAATAAGAGAGTAGACTAAATCAACATATATCAACAAACAAGGGTAGGCATTTGATCCAACATACCAACTTCTCGCAATCAGTCTCAGCCTTTTGTCTGCGCCGGATCTCCACATCTACTTGGTTGCGGGCATGTTTCAGTTTGACCTCCAAGGCTCCTCTCTCCGTCTCTGTTTTGGTGAGCGTCTCTTTGCAAGAACCCAGCTCAAGCTCTGTCCGCAGCCATTTGCGACGGCAGTCATCAAAATTTTGTGCCATCTGGATGAAGTCTGGGAAAGAGGATGCACATAGTAATGTGGCAGGCATCTGTCTCAAATGATAGAGAGTAAAGATAACCAAGAACCATAAACTACTCACTGGGTTCAATGTTCTCATTGAGGAGGTCCACTTGCGTCCTCAGCTTATCATATAAGCTCTGGAGGTCCACCACAGCTGTCTCCATGATGTTCTGTACTGAAGACCCTTAAAAGAGATTTAACTACATTTAATTCATAGGGCAAAAGGGGTTATGGTCTTATAAAGTTATAGATTGGGCTGGTATATGGCTGCTTTTCAATGTAGCTAAATTAAGACATCTCTGGCCAACGTTAAAAGGAAATCCTCATATCCTCCTCAAACTTAATGGCAATGACAACAAGGCAATCCATTAGCTCCGCTGTACCCACAGGCTCACTTATCCGCGAATGAGTTAATCTGCTAAAATCTGCTTCTTTTGTTTTAGTGTAAGACAGCTAACATAATTACACCTCTATGGAATTTCGTTACACACACGTATGATTGAAAAATAACACGGTGGTAACGATAGGTCTGACTTAAGGTTTTACTTCTGCTTTAGCTCCCATGTTAGCAAATATTAGCTAGCAACCGTTACCTACCGTTTTGGTACTGGAGAAATGTTGGACAGAAAAACCCTTTCGGTGATGTTAAGCGCACTGCTTTTTTCCTTTTCTTTTTTTAGCGACCAGCTTGTTGTACCTTTGTCCTCATCCTTTTGCAGCTACAGCTACAGTGAGCGCGTTGCATTTCAAATTTCGCCGCTAGCCAATGAGCGAAGAACACTGCGACGGCGTCACTACAGAATGAAGGAAATGACTTCCGAGTTTCAAAATAAAACCACCGCAACGGCCGCGCGTCGCATCAGTGCTACCACAAAAGCACAAACAGACAGAAAGGAGTACAAAAAAAAACGAATGTCAGTTTAAAAAGATAATGTTATCAATTAGCTAACAATTAAAGAAACAAACAAATAGAGAATCAAAACGCAGGAGTCAAGGAGATGAAAAACTGTAGACTTCCGGTCACAACTTTCAAAATAGAATCCACACTAGCGAAGAAACGGTGTCTTTCTTGTAGTGTGTGAAATGGAAAAATAACGGCTACATATTTGTTTAATTATCACCATATAGCCAGTGGAGGAAGAAGTACACAGACCTTTTACTTAAGTACAAGTTGCATTACCACAGTGTAGAAATACAAAAAAGTAAAAGTAAAGTAGGCCTATTAGCATCACAATATACTTAAAGTACCAAAAGTAGCCTACTCATTATGCACAATGGCCCATTTCAGAATTATAATGTATATTATAATATTGGATTATAATTATTGGTGCATTAATATGTACATCACTTTAATGTTGCAGCTGGTAAATTTGTTACTTTACACTGCTCGCCTGTGAATTTCCCCCCTTATCCTAACCTATAACAATAGGCTACATCATAATTTATTTATTGATTATTTTTAATCTGAATCTGCAAAGTAACTAGTTACTAAAGTCATCAAAGAAATGTAGTGGAGTAAAAAGTAGCCTATAATATTTGGCTCTGAAGAGTAGTGGAGTAAAAGTAGCAGAAAATGGAAATACTCAAGTAAAGTAGCCTACAAATACCTCAACACTGTAATAAGTACAACGATAAGTTGATAAGTACTTGAGTAAATGTACTTAGTTACTTTCCACCACTGCATATAGCTATATTTGTGGAGCACATTAAGGTCAATCCATCCTTACAGCTAAATGTGACTTGTCAAAGTGTTTTTGACTTTGACCAAGACAATGACCCCAGTGATCCTCTTTAAACAATTTCTTTCATAATTTGAACGCCACTGTGTTTATCTTTGGGTAGTCTATAATATAGCTACTTATAATTTGACATGTGCATTACGATATAGGCTTATGGCGTGTTAAAATGTCTCCAGCATGTGTTTGAGGGTTCTTATAATGAAGCATTGCTCCTGAATTTAGCCTACTGAAGTATTATTGTATTATTACATACACTACTAGATGATGAGTTTATAATTATTATATTAATGTAATTAAATATTGTTTATCAGTATTCAATCACCGCACTAATATATAAATACTTGTGGATAAAATTGGCTTTCTCTAAATATTTTGTTTATTAATAATTACTCCATTTTGACTGTCTGTAGTAATGCTGAAACAGCTGAAGTCGCCCAGTACAGCCACACACCCAACCTTCTGTCATGATTAATTTCTGAGCCAATCAATAGCCTAAGCAGATTGGAAATAGACGATGAGTGAACGAGAGTCACCAGTGTGAAAGGAAGAGAGAGAGAGAGAGAGAGAGAGAGCGAGAGAGAGAGAGAGAGAGAGAGAGACCACCAGCCCGGTGAGGACAAACTTGCAAGAAGCGGAGCATGCAGAAAAAGCTCCGCAAGACAACAGTGCAGCTGCTCGGCGGGTTTTGAGGCTACAGAAGCGGCAGAGCTTGTTGGGGATTACAATGATTGCCACAACTCAACAAAACATGACCGCGGAGCTGGTATGTGTGTGTTTTTTTATTGTTTTATCCCTACTTCAGAGCAGTGTGTGTGTGTGTGTGTGTGTCCGTGCGTGTGCGTGTCTAGTCTGTGAGGGGAGATTCTGTGATGTGCAGTGGGGAATTCCTCATGCATGCAAACAATATGATGACTATCGATTGGTGTTTCAGCCATTTTTCGCCCATTCAGACTTTTCCGTCAATATTCATCCTCCTGGACAGGCTTGACTCTGTGCACTGCAGTGCAAGCTGGTGTGGTAACTCGACGTCCAGTGGCTCTCACTATTATTTTCTCTCTGTCCCATGCATACTTTTATAGCATAATATCTGCAGTCTAATAATCAGATGTAAGGATTTGTCCCAGCAGCAGACTGTCCCCTCCAGCCTGGACCTGCACAGTGACAAAGGGGCTCAAACCCACAGCCTGCACTGTATGATTGATTATCCCTCTGCTGTGTAGGTGTATTGTCAATGAACAATGACTATGAACCAACATCCTGTGGTTTTTGCTCATAGTATTAACACTCCTTACTGATGCTGACACACTAAATCTAGTGAAATATCCTTAATGCTCTGTAAATTAGCCTATTAATTAATGCAGCTCTCCCATTCAATGTGACCTTTTCTGGTTTATTTAACACAGTTCACCTCTGTTTATATGTCAGAAGCAACACGTGAGCAAACATTCAATTTCAGAGATTACATGTTTTATACACTAGGTGGATTTTATGCAAGATTCACTAATGCCTTTTAACAGCTTAAAGTGCACAGAATGCTGGTCTAATTATCAGTGGTTTAATGATATATAACTGATGGTAATAAATGCTTGCATCAGATGAATCATCACACTGGTTTTACACTTTGTTTTCAATTGGATTTATATGACTAATATCTCCGCATAACTAATATGCATTTCTTCCTTCTTTGAATAAAACTTTCTCGTGCTGCATCAGTCACTGTCCAGATATTTTACTCTGCTGCTTCTGTTTCTCTACAGTGCTGTGCAACAATTTAAACCCTTGCCAAGTCAACTAATTAACAGATCTCATCAAACTGTCACCCTTCTCTGGAAAGAGTTTCCATCATGAGATCATTAGTACCCAGCTGTCCCTGGTGGAGAAAGTGTTTGAGAGGCTAGTGGAGCAGTTCAATTATTAGTTAAATTGTGTCTAATTGGTGTGTGTGATATGAGCATAGTGATGTTTGACATTAACCTTTGATGATGATGTGATAAAATCTCGGTGAAACCTGTCTGAAGCGTCGGTGTGATAATGCTGCAGCATTATTGTCTCCTTGAGAGGGCCACACAACGCTGCGGGACGTATAGACAATCCATTACCTGCAAATGTCGCAACATGTCATGCCACAGTCTCCAATCAATATGCTTTACACAGTAAAGCAATTAATGAGGCAAATCTGAGTTACAGATTGTCCTGTCTGTCTCCGTTAATGAGAAGTTGCAATATTTTAGGGGATAATGTGGGTTGCTACTTGTGTCATATGTTTGTGTGTCATAATGTTAGACGTACCATGATACAGTAGGATAAATTAGCATTGCAGAGTCGACATAAATGACTTGTGATACAGCTCTCTGTCATATTCAAATAAGACAGCAATATCATAATTTCATGCCAGAAAAACATAATGCTTTGGTTCTGGTTCAGTTAATCCAAGGCGTTAAGGAAGAATATAAGTGATTTAATTAGTTTTTTCAAAGGCAATATTGTTTTAATATTCATCCTCAACACTGGTAATGTGACAATATGACAAAGTGAATTCTTATAGTGTATGCAGTGAGCATAATAAGCATATTATTTGCTGTAAAAAATGATATACTCTTTCTCATATATTACTGTAACTCTGTGTCATGCCACCCGCAGCTCTCCCACATGTGTTTTACTGCTGCTGCTTGTTTCCTAAGGCAGGAACTTGGTCACCGTGAGTGGCTGGACGTGCTGAGGAAAAGCTCCCTCATACAGCACCCTTTTGTACAGTACTTTTATTACACGTGATGGGGAGCATGAAAAGAATAAGACAGTAGGGCAGCCTTGCAGCAGTGGAGGCTAAAGCAGCAGGTCTTTCATTTCACAAAGGCTTGTGCTACATTGTCTTGCAATAGCTTCGAGGGCAAAAAATCTGCCCAGTAAGTCCCATATGGTGTCTATACCACATACTGCTTTTTGTTTTTAAGATAAGAAACACAAACGGAGAAATGGTGGTGCAGTGGGGACAGAAATTCCTCTGGATGTGATGAAAGATAGCCTAGATATGCATCAATATTGAGCATTACTACAGCTGGTTGGTTACCATTTATTCCAACCACACTAAATATACAGCCTGCTCTAAGGATGACCTTCATTTTAAATGATGCAGTGAGACATATTGACAGGGTAATACAGACGTGGGGTTACTTGCTAATCTACAGCTTTACCTTCCTTGTGGGCAATTACAGTGAATCATTAGAATCAGGAGCATATACGGTAGGCTATATTGAAAACTGTATGTGTCTGCCAATAGATCTCTCCCTTTTTATGGTGGTGGTTATTTCATTGATACCTCTGCAAGTGCCATGTGTGTAATGAACATCATTGCCTGATGTTAAAGGGGGGTTTAGGGGTATGCAAATCAAGAACCAGAAACCCAAAACAGCCTGGTTGGTTCCCTCATTCCTCTGCATGTGATTTATTGTCGGGTTCTCCATGCCTCAAAGACACAGAAGAAGGAGTTAAGGAGGTCTCCTGAGCCTAATTTATAAATTCTTAGCACCGCCTGCATTCTGTGCAGCCTAGTTGTGTTGCATGCTGTGCAGATTGAGTAATTGTGTTTAGTGTGGCTTGCTTTTTTAGTGTGCAAACTCAATCAATACAGTTGGAATTGTTTGATTTTGTGTACAGTGCACTGAGAAAAAGGGGCCAGTTAGCTGGGATCTGTTTGTGTACAGTTTAATAAATGGTTCCAGTCTGATAAGTATGAGTTTTTAAGTTGAAATGGTAGAAAGGTCAGAATAGGTCTTGGTGCTCCATGTGAAGGTGTCATACTTACCAAGAAACAGTGCTCAACAGACCTAAAGGTTTCCTTTATGGCTGTATCCTCAATATTAATTGTTTCCCTCTGGACCTTGTACAACTGTACACCTTATCGATTCTTTCATTTGGTTGAGTGAAAATCCCCTAGCTCTGCTCAAAAACGTAAGAGCTCTCTCTTCTCTAATGCAGTACTGCACGATTTGCCAAAAGAATCCTCTGAAGGGGATTCCTTCAGGAGAGTTATCCATAAACACAAAGACCTTTGATTTGCATTCTCACACCCTTTGGTGACTGACACCTCATCTAGGCTTCTACTCCAGCTCCTGAGGGATCACGCACAGGCTGAATTAAATAGATGGCTGACTTTAGGAAGGTCTATGTGTGTTTTTGATCTGGCTCAGCAGAAAACCTGCTCTGAGATATATTTGCTTGTCCATCAGGGTGCTGACTGAGATAAGCCCGGTCTGTCATACAGCGCAGCTCGTCCTCTGTGCCAGCAGTTTGTGCTGCATTAGATTCCCTCATGCATTTTGACCAACAGCTAGTCGGCACCAGCAGCTTCACCGGTGTTCTCTCTGGGGATTCTGCTCAGTGCATCTGTACCTCATTTGCAAGTGTGACAAAACTCCTCATTCGCCCAAATGTGGGATTCTCCCGGTATGCCTTGACAACGATGCAACCTTAATTGGAAGTATGGTCTAATGTCTGGGCTCAGGGGATTGATAGGAGCTGTGCATCCCATTAGGAGGATGTTTCAGCTCTCACGTTGCACAATAGTAATTATAGGGAGGACGTGGAAATGAATACACTGTGTGATGGAATCAGTCAAGTGGAGGAATTTAATTTAAAATGTCCCTTTCTACTATAAGATCCTGGAATCACTATGTAATTCTTTATATGTTTTAAGATATGTAACCATGATACTTAACCACTGCTATTCGTGGATTGAAATTTTATACAACATATACCCAGTTTGTTATGTTAAGGATTTGACCAACAGAAAGTGCTGAAGATGCAGTATGATTCAGCTTTGAATGTATACTCCCAAAGCGTTTATTGACTACTGCAGGTTACTTTATCTGTTGGAAGGATAATGGTGGATCGCTGAGATATTGTGTGCAGAGCGGGCAGGAGAATGAGATAAAACAGAGTGTTAGAAAGGCCAGTAGATACACAGCCTTGGACATCAATCACCCAGCTCTGGCCCGCACTGAGAGTTCAAACATCACTTAAAAGTTGTCCCTGCAGGTGTAACTGGTAGTGCTTTTAATCTGAACATGTTATGATACTGCAGCCAAGGAGATCTATTAAAGATGAGACCTTGGCACGAGTTCTGCGCTGGCAACCAGTCGAGATAGAGCAGACCTTGTATGTCTTCCATTCATCTCAGGTATAAAGTAAACCTGCTTCCTTACAATAAATTTTAAAAAAAAAGGTGTTTTAAGGATTTTTATCCTAACTGGAAACCCCACTGCTTCTGGTTCAACTGCACTGACATTTACCCTTCAGTTCCTGCAGAATTCACCATGTTTCACTTTTCAGAAATGGGTTTTTAAGACATTTTGACCCCCGTTATGTAAGTACATTATCAGTTTTCAGCACTTTAATACACCATGTGCCAGGGGCTTTGAGTGAGATGCTCAAGGGAGTGTATGTTTGTGGAGAGGAAGTGCTAGGTGGGGGTGTTAAGGCTTGCGTTGCCAATAGCGCAGACTCATGGACAGCTGGTGGGAGCGCTGAGGAGCAGCAATCTGTTGACCGGTGAACCACGTAGATGCCCTCCTTCCGCTGCCCGCCTCCCTGAAGGCATGGAGGAAGGTGATCAGGACAGGCAAGGCTGTGAGGGTTAAGCCAAAGCAGTGGGCAGCCGTAATGAAAGCTGAATTTTACAGCTGCTCTGTGATTGAACTCTCACACTCCAGCAGCCATGTGGCTCCAGCAGCGCCAGCCACTCATTATGAGGGAGTGGAGCGCAGCATGGAAACGGCACGCAATTGTGTTTAATTGTGACTGATACTGATGCCGGCTCATTCCATCAGTTCCCCATGATCACATACAGAGAAGGGCATACAAGGACTTGAGCCTAAACTTGAAGTTTTGCTCTCTTGGCAACTGAATCCTTGTCTATAATTCATTGTATAGTTATACAGTCCCATCTACTTCTCCTTATTTTTTATTGCCTCGTTAACAACTTCAGCCAGAGGTGTTAAATAAATCCTGATCCACCAATGCAGATGAAGCAGGTAACATTTTTCTACAAAAGCACACTGTAAATTCACGCACGACACACTTAACATAACCCCACCCATCCCCCTCTGTTTTAGCAAACCACCTGGCCCATCAGTCATGTAACAGGTGAAATGAGGCGTTGGTAAAGACAAATTATGGTGCGGCCAAAATTGCTGCTGCAATTAAAATCTGATCTCTCACATGCACCAATTTTATGCAGTTCTCATATGGAAAATTAGTGTAATTCAGCGAGGTCTCTGTGATGCTGGAGACTGGTCTCAATTCCCGTGAGGCTCACTGTACTAATATGCCTGTCAGGGAGAAATTTCTGTGAGACCGTGGAAATGAAGCAGCACTAATGTCCTCCTCCTCAGCTGTGAAAGCATTCATCACTGTGTTTGTGTGTTCTTTTCATATCAGGACCTGGGGAGTACAGATGGTCCTCCACGGAACTGGAAGGGCATAGGAATAGCCATGGTGGTGATCCTGGCTGTTATGTCTCTGGTCATTCTCTCTGTCATCCTCCTCACGCCTGGTAGGAAGAGCTGTTTGGACGAGTAAAAGCAGCAAAGTAGAGTCAGGGTTAGGAGTTGTTATGTGGGGAATTAAAGAAGTAGTTTGGCATTTTGGGAAATACGCTTATTCATTTTCTGGTGGAGCATTAGATGAGAAGATTGATGCCACTTTCATTTCTGTAGGGTATATATGAAGCTGGAGCCAGCAGCTGGTTAGCTTAGCTTAGCACAAAGACTGGAAACAGGGGGAAACAGCTAGCCTGGCTCTGTCCAAAGGTAACAAAATCCTTCTACCAGCACCTCTAAAGCTCTCTAATTAACACGTTATATCTTGTTTGTTTTATCTGTACAAAAACCACAGTGTAAAAAAAAACGACAAATCACCATTTTATGTATGAGTATTTCTTGGCTCTGAGCAGTTGCCAGGCAACCACGAGAGATTCCAGGAAGTTAATGCTCCCAGCCATTAAATTGCGCGGATTAAACAAACAAGATATAACGTGTTAATTAATGAGCTTTAGAGATGCTGCTAGGTGGATTTTTGTTATCGGTGGATAGAGCCAGGCTAGTTGTTTCCCTCTGATTTCAGTCTTTATGCTAAGCTAAGCTAACCAGCTGCTGGCTGTAGGCTTATAGTTAATGTACAGATATGAGGCAGTATCCATCTTGTCATCTAACTCTCTTGTCAGAAAGTGAATAAGCGTATTTCCCAAAATGTCAAACTTAAAGGAATCATAATGTGGGCAAGCGTTTTACAAATGTTGCAAATGTTTCAAATATAATAACTTAAAAAATGCAAAACGTGAATCCAAACATGCTCAGGCTTTGCTTTCCTGTAAACAGGGCATACTTTTTGATGAACTAATCAACTCTGTCTCTTTGCTTCTGAAGATGAATCTCACTTGTTACTCCGTTCCCATCTCACTATGGAGGATCTGGAGAGTGAAGAGTTCAAAGTTCATGACCCCTGTGTGGCATGGTTGAACGGTAAGGATCCCTGTTCTGATAAATGACAAATGATCTCACCTGAAACTGAGCCACTGGTTTGCTGACCTAGCTAAGTCGTCACTCTAATAACACAGGACCCTTTTCCCTGAACTGTCTTAACCCTGTCAGAAAACGAGGTGGCTCTCCGCACCAGAGAAGGACACGTCCTGTCGTTCAGCCTCAACAGCAACCTCACCGCGACTCTGCTGGACAACAGCTCCCTGGTGAGTTACAGCAACTGAGCTTATGAGGACAGATTTCAGTATTGACTGGCTCATATCCACGGACAGCTGCGCTAATTGACCTTCCGGATTGAGAGAGAGAAACTGTAGAGTCCCGCTGTTCCACATCCCACAGTTGACACAAAAAAAGATCTGGCGGAGTGACAGTATCAGCTCATTTCCCCCCAATCTGGCTGCTCTGTGAGCCCTCAACATGCCTTCAAAGAGAATTTTCCAAGCAAGGGCATCTTTTTGAACACCGCCTCTGCACGACACTGACAGACTTATATGGGTCATCGCCGAGGAGCTTAAAGCAGGGTTGTGTTGTCAGGTTGAGAACAAGTCTCTCCTCAGTGCTGTGATATGGTTTGTTATCACTGCTGCTGTTGCTAATTCCAGAAAAATACATTTTTCTTGTATGAACGCCAAGACTCACATGGGTTTTCCCTGAATATATGAATTGCTGGGACAATTTTAGCTAAATATAGTGTCAAACTTAATTTATGTAGCGCTTTTCAAAAGCAGGGTTACAACGTGCTTCACAGTTAAAAAAAAAAGCATCTGTAGAAATATTTAACTCAAAGACAAGCAACAATTGTTAAAGATTAAGAACAAATCAGGGCAAGGAAGCTTTAATAAAAGGTGTTTGAGAATACACAGGTTTTGAGATGAGATTTAAAACACTCTTTTCCTGTGCAGGATTTTAACAAAGCGTAACCTTGAGCTTTGTATAACCTGAACTTGTTAAGAACTCCTAAGGTCTTGGTTCCCTCATAAGTAGAAAAAACGGAGCTAAAAGAGAGTCCAGAAACATGACTCCAAATTATTACTATGTTGCTGTGTGTCCACTGGATGTGCAAATAGGCAACTGTTTGCTAACAAGTTCGCCTTATCATCTTTAAAGGTGATGATAAGTCAATGTTGTGTTCACAATGTCTTTCTGCTGCCCCCGAGTGGCCAAAAAAAATACATTTTTGCAGGTTTAAGACAATTATGTAAAACAGCCAAGTTTGAAAGTTCCCCAGGTTTTACACATACATAAAGCTGCAGATCATCAGCATAGCAATGATAAGCGATGCAGCCAAACTGACGGGTAATGTGCCCTAAAGAGAGCATGTAAAGGGAGAATAAGCCAGGTCCCAGGATTGATCCTTGAGGAACTCCACATGTCAGATCACACAGTTTGTTAGGATACAAAGACGTTACGAAGAAAAACATTCAAGTGCTATTATACCCCAACCCACTTTCTCCACAGGAGAACAAATGGAAGTTGCTGAAGATGTGTTGTCTAATTCTTCTTTTTTTTTCCTATAGGACCTGACCACTACTAAATTCCAAGTGTCTGCAGACAAGAGGTTTGTCCTCTTGGCGTATAACATTCGACCGGTAAGTTTTCTCTAAATGCCAGGTTGACTTAGATTTATTCCAGAAAGCACCATCAAGCTTTTTACCCTCAGAAAACATCCAGGGTCATAAATTATCCACAAATATCAAAGAGAAGCTGTTACCTCTCACACACCGCCACATGTCTGGCAGGCCACTAGTGGCTGCGAAACAACGCTGACATGCATCCTAATCAGAACCCCAAGGAAACAACAGAGAGAATGAGCGGGAACATAAAGGAGGAGGCTGAGGAGAAAGGGTGTATGTGTTTGTGTGTGTGTGTGTGCTGATTCTGCTACTGCAGCAGTCTTTAGTTCTATAACACTGCCCGCCAAATGACTGGAATAACATATGGGGAGTTGAATATTTAAACTGGCTGGTGGTGGAAGGTGCAGGGGGTTGACGAAAGCTTAGAGTGAGTGATCGGTGTGGAGTGGATAGCGGGGCGGGGGTGGGAGTGGAGGGGAGATCAAGGAGATGAAGCGGTAAAGTTGAAGCTGCAGTAATGAAATCGCCCTGCTAGTTCAGTGGGGAATTTTAATGAGAAGCTGACGAGAATCACAATCGCAGGTGGTTTCAGATAAGCGTTTGGGGTTAGACAAAAAAAAACATAGATCTTTTGCTTCCTTTACTTTAACAACACGTAGCTCAGTTCCTCCACCACCCCCCACCAGCCGCCTCACTCTGTAAATACCCGCACCATTAATAAATAGTTGAGTCTTTCCTCAAAGGGCAGGCAAGTTGTCTAATGTGCAAGTAATCTGCGAGGGAAGAAAACAGAATTAGGAGGAAATGAAAGCCCTCAGCAAATTTTCCCCACATTTCTATTAAAAATCTGAAAGCAGATTTTGCTGCTCTCTCGCACTCCCATTCGTTCAGTCTCTGGGTTTTCCTTTAGAGATCTGCTTTTGCTCTAATCAGTGCGTATCATATTTTCTGTGTGTGTGTGTGGGGAATGAATGAGCCTGTTGCTGTGTTACAGTATTCGTCACAAACACAGTGCATCCATCCATTGCAGCTGAATTATTGAGCGGTTAACATACGTTCAATCAGTTTTCCAGATATCTCTGTAGAGAAAGGGCTCAGATCTTTAACCAACATGTGGGTTGCTTTGGTTGCTTTATGTCATGTCATTAGCATACTTCCTTTGATGTCAGCAGTCATTTTCTATTCTCATTTGTATGCTCAGTGTGTATTCACACTCGAAGAAATCAAAGACAGTGGGCATGCCACCTGGAATCATTTGTATGTTTAGAAATGGATATGTGCGTGGGAGCATGGTTGGCATTTTGTGTGCATGGGGGCCATTCCTCCATTCTCCCCTTCTTTCCAGCTCCCTCCTTCTCTCTCCCGCTTCATCGTCCTCACTCTCGCTCACTTTTTTCTGTCTATCTCTGGGGGGATTTGTGCTGACTGAAGCAGTTTGCGCCAGGCACCAGCTTTGCTGTTTGAAAGAGGAGCGGCACGCTGCTGAGAGTGGCAGAGAACGAGAGAGAAAGACAGAAGAGATCAGTGGGGAAAGCCACTTGCGATGGAGGGTGTGGGGGAGAAAAATGGGTTATGCACCATTTGCCCTTAGATACACTGCCCAGTTGAAATCAATCAGAATGGTTATCAAAGAATGACAGAGATGCTAAAAGGGGAGAGCTGCAGTGGAGAGAAATGGATGAGCAGGCTGTGGGTAAAGTTAAAAGGCTTCTCTGGATTTTATATTAGCTCTGGAGGCTTTAGGGAGGGTTTTGTGCCTGGTGGGTGAAAATAAATGGATTTTGATAAGAGGGTATACATGAAAGTGAGTTAGGGATTTGGTCCGATAGGAACAAGACAAAGCAGATTTCCTACAGGAAAATGTCTTTCCTCAAAGCCTCAAAGCCTGTTTGGGTTAAACAGGTTTGTGTGCAAGAGGAGAAAAGGAGAAAGAGGAGACCTACATATTTTTTTTGAAAGAGTGATGGCAAGACAGCTTAGAGGAGATGGAGATTTTTGGGACTGATGAGCAGAGGCAAACGGACCAGAACCTGCCAAGACAGTGCAGTTTAGGGACAAACAAAATGCCATGTGAGTCGTGTCTGCGCTCTGCAGCAAACGCTGATGGGTGCTGGAATCAAAGGCAGCGCGTTGTGGGGCTGCTAAGAAATGCTTGTGAGGCAGGAACAATGTTGAGAAGGAATGATGCTATTACCCCTGTACTGTGTATCTTGCGGTGAACAATAGATCCCAATATCTGAGCTCATGCAAAGGGTGTTGTAATCTCTATACATTTCCTTTGTCACACTATCCCTCACCATCTTCTGAGTGTTTAATCTGTGCGTTGTGCCCTCCCCCCCCGTTTGGGCAACGTGGAGAGGGGAGGGGGCGGGTAGTAAAGGGGGGTGAGGAGCAGAGCGATCTGGAGGATTTATGATATGTTACTGGCAGCCACATTAGAATTCACTCTGCCTCTCCGAGACAGATGCTCTCACTCTGTCTGTTTATCATGCAAGCACACAATAACGTAGAGCCTCTGCCATCAACTTCATGATGTTAAATTATGAGCACAGTCTCTGGGTTCCTTTACAAATCATAAACAGCTGATTAAACATGGTGCTCATGGCAATACTGCCCCCTTTGGTCTTGAAGAGCGATACTCCCTCTAACTCAAGATCGGCCCTTGGTGTGTGTTGAGTACCTGTCAACTCTGGCTGTCAGCCAGCGCCTCTGCCCTCTCTGCATCCTTTCCTCCCTTCCTGTCTTTGTTTCCTTCTCTCTATCTCCCTCCCTCCCTCACTTTTTCCTTTAGTGTTTGACCAATTCATTCCTTCCCCTTCCTGTTCTCGCAGTTATTTTCTATTGTAACACAGCTCTTTTCCTGTACACCCTGTTGCCCCTCATGCTCAGACTTTGCACCGCAATCAGATTTCAGTTTCATTTAGATAGCCTTAGAATTTATTTCCCCGCCTTTATCCCTGCGGCTTTGCCCCTGCGTCACTCCGTCCGTGCATTTTCTAACAACAGACGAACAACACAGAGGAGAAATCCAATTCCACTGCTAAGTGTGCTGTATAGAGGATGTGACATTTAATTTCTTTAGGGACTGGTTTTCCTGGAGGCTCTGGTTTTCAGAGGTCAGTGGGCAAATAGCCTGCTCCCAACCCTTTGCTTGAGAAAAAACGAAAGAATGGTACAAATCAATTATTACCTAGAATTCATCAGGTAATGCTGTGATCAATTGCGGTTAACGCATACACACATACACGTGCACACATTCATTGATTCTGGTCCCTTAGTCTTCTTCAGCATGTTAATTTAATTAATCATTGAGCTGCTGATGCTTGTCAGGGTTGCGACAGAGTTGCCAGCCACAGTAGATCTCAGTGGGAAGGATATTAGCTGTAATGATGCTATTTAATAAGAATGTCTGTCTTAGTTTCTGTACTTTCCTTTCACATGTCATTTCTTTTATGTTGTCTCTTTTACTCCCCATGATCCAAATTTATGTTATTCAGATCACAGTAATGATGTAATATGGATGAAATGGCTGTCAGTGGTTTAATGACTCAAATAAAGTAAGTGTATAGTACTAAGCTGTGATTGGCTCAGTAACAATCAAAGCAATATTAAAATACTGTCTATTAAAAATTGCCACACATACAGATACTTACAGTCTGAGGCACTTTGCAAAACTGCTTTTTAGGTGAAAGAATAACATTAAATTCTTATTAAACTATTATTAATAAAATAATTTAGGGTTCATTGAACATTTCCCTTTCTAATTCTTTTAGCTTATAATGGTGTGTTGCTGCCCTTTCCAAAAAAGCAATAAAACACAGCTTCTTGTTGCTTATTGCTTAATTGTAAGGTTGGTCTCAGCAGTGTCCGTCATAACCTTTGTATTGTTTGCATTTAACTTTCTTTATACGTGTGTATGAGCATGTGTGAGCACTGAAATATGTCTGTGTTGTCATCTAAGTGCGGCACACCTGTGTGCATGATATCCTCTACCTCTTTCAGGTGTTCTCTCAGTCCTTCACAGCCTCCTATGCTATCTACAATGTGGCTAATGGGTAGGTGGAATCATAAATGCTAATGCATGGGCTGCACTGGGCATGAACGTTACCAATGCAAGCAGACCTGCGGATTGAAAAACGTCCCCCAGAGTGTGTCTCATCGAATCAGAACCTCATGTTTCTGTCAGACATGCATTCATTCGTCAGTGTTCTTTCCAGGTTCCATATCCCAACGTAAGGTTTGTACTGTACTTCAGATTTCACTGCCTGAGATTCATGTTACGCATTATATCAGTGGACAAAACTCTGTGGTAGCTGTGGATAATTCCTGGAACTTCTGAGGAATGGGTCTGAAAAGGATTTCAGGAGGACCTGCAGTATTGATTATTGCCTGAGTGTGCCTTGGAGGAAAATGTTTGCCTGTCCTGATGAAGAAAATAAGTGTGGCTAGAAATATGGAAAACGAAATGTTGCACTCTTGCATGAACCAACCCCGTTCTCTATTTTGTTCTCCCTCTCTGCATCTTGACAGTACAGTATTTCTCTCAAGCAAAGCTCAAGGCCAGGGCATGGATGGACCTCAGAGGGCTTTAAACAGGACACTCTTCCCTAATGGAGGGCTTATGTCTGAGTATTTGTGTGTGTTCCAGGGATCTGCTGGAGCTTAACCCTCCGGAGAGGGAGAAGGCAGTGCTACAATACGCTTCCTGGGGGCCTCAGGGGAACCAGCTGGTAAGCCATGCACTTACTCATTTGCCCAATCAATGTGTTGTCTTAGTCGTCTGCATCAACTATACCTGCCAATATTATAAGAAGGTTTTCTAAAACTTTACAATCTATAATAAAACAGTCTGTGTATGAATGGAGTCTCCATATGACATAATTTTCATAATGAAAACATCAGTGGTATCACGTCTTTGACATTATGAGATGAACTCCATCTTTGAGGTTATTGCAGTGACTGTGTTGCTATAATGGGGTTGTTTTACACTCATCATATAATTAATCTACCTTCCCTGTAATGTAATTGGCTTTTGCTGCTATGTCGTTGCTCATCTGCAGCATATTAACTGGCAAGTAAAGATGTATTGGCTCTCGCTTGTGTGTGTGCTGGCCGATGGTTCACTCACTCTTGGACGCCGTCCGACGCTCGGATTCAGGCAGCCACCGGTGAAGCCTGTACTGTCTTTGATAATGGATTGGCACTGTCTGTCTGTGCTGCTCTTGCCAGGCCTATGTGTTTGACGGAGATATCTACTACAAGCCGAGTGTGACCAGCAAACCCTTGCGTCTCACAGCCACTGATCAGGAGCAGAATGTGGTGAACGGGCTCTCTGATTGGACTTATGAAGGTAGGATGTATTCCAGCGTCACCAGAAATGTTTCACACTTAAGCAAAAATAATGAATAGCAGGTGTACGCTTTGAGTTTGACAGCAACAACTTCCACTGTCTTTTAAAACAGAGGAAATGCTCTTGACATATGTTGCCCACTGGTGGTCTATGGACGGGGCCCGGCTGGCGTACCTCACCATCAACAACTCCGCCACACCTGTGATGGAAATACCTCACTTCTTAGGTGGTCTCTACCCGTCCAATTTTCTCTTCCCCTACCCCAAGGTAAAAATTAATTAAAACAAGACTGAAGTCTACAGGCACACTAGCGGCTCTGTGAGGCTATACTCAAGCTGAATGCTAACGTCAGCATGCTAACATTCTCACACTGACAATGCTAACATTCTACTGTTTAACAGGTGTAATGTTTACCATGTTCACTATATTAGTTCAGCGTGTTCGCATGCTAACATTTGCTAAGTAATACTAAACACAAAGTACATCTGAGGCTGATGGAATTGTCATTAGTTTTGCAGGTATTGGACAAATTAAAATTTTGACCTGATGATGGTGCAAGATGAAAATTTAAGGGATCACCAAAGTTATTAGAATTCATCCTGAGGGGAGCATGAATATCTGTACCAAATGTTAGGGCAATCCATCCAATAGTTGTTGAGACATTTCACTCAAACCCACAAGTCAACCTCATGGTGGCGCTAGATGAAAGGTCAGGGGATCATCAATGTCACTAGGATTCATCCTCTGGGCACCATGAATGTCTGTAGAAGACTTCATGGCGATCCATTCAGTAGATGTTGAGATATTTCTCTCAATAACTGAAAACTTTAACCTGCTAGTGGAGCTAGGGGTAAAGTCAGAGGAGTGCCAAAGTCATTAGGATTCATTCTCTGGGCAGCATGGATATCTGTACCAAATTTCATGGTAATTCTTCAAATAGTTGTTGAGACATTACAGTTTGGACCAACAGACCATCATTGTCAGTCAAAGATCTGCCAAAACTTACTTTTTCTTGTGCTCACAGGCTGGCTCAAGTATCCCATCAGTCAGTCTGTTTGTGGTGAATCTGTATGGTCCAGCTCACACTCTGGAGATGATGCCTCCTGACTCCCTCAGGGCCAGGTAGTACATCTTTGTGAATGTAAAAACAGAATAAACCTTAAAGACTTGAGACACCACCTGTCAGTAATGATTACTCATATCCAAATTCCTCTCCCCTTCACTGCTTCTTTTTTTTTCTCCCCATTCTTTTGCACCACTTTCCAATCCTTTCCCCGTGTGTCATTTTCCGCATCGCCTCTTCAGAGACGGCTACATCTCCATGGTGACTTGGATCAGCAGCACCCGCCTCGCGGTCCGTTGGCTGAATCGTGCCCAGAACCAATCAGTGCTCTGCATGTGCGAGGCCACCACAGGGGCATGCTCAGAGGTGAGTGGTCATCAGTCGTTCCATATTAGTAATCCAGTCAGCCCCCGCTGCAAAATACAGCTTTAATAGAATTTTTGCTTCTTTTATACTGTGTTGGGAGTTAGGATTGATTTCCTTAAGCTCTCAAATGTCTACTAGCTGGATTAATATTTAAGGTCATTTGCTGTATGGGAAGAATTTTCACTGATGTACTGCAGTATTTTATTGCTTATTCCCTTTCTGTAAATCCTCACAGATTTCATCTACCCATTGTCAATGCTTTATTATTGCTATATTTAATAATTAATAATTTATTTATACAATGCTACTGAAATCAGCTTTAGATGTTGACGTAAGTGTATTGTAAATGCCGTGACTAATACATTTCTCTATATTCTGTGATTCTAAATCAACAGAAACACAAAATGGCCATGGACATAATGCAAAACCAACGACAGGTACGTGTTGCTCATGCTTCGTAAAGTCTGTTTACACCTGTTTATCACTACTGTCGTTCTTTTGACTTTTGAGTGCTTTTCTTCAACAGGACGTGCCATTGTTTTCAGCAGACGGCTCTGTGTTTTACACAATCATGCCAGCGAAACAGGGCGCTCGTGGAGAGTTTCACCACATCGCCGGCCTTTCAGCCCAGGTCAGTAAACTCCCTTGTGTCATCTTTGAATAATTTCTGACAAAATTGGTCATTAACATTTCAACAGGGGTCACATTAAACAGCGTGATTACCTAAAGTCTGGTTTGCTTACACTGTCCTCCTCCTCTTCTCTAATTATTGAAGCAATTTGTTTGTTTTCTCCCTAATTACTTAAACAGCACTTTTATCTAAGGAGTCATTTCACTCATTAATACTTTAACGGTGGTTTGCCCTTTACAGTATTGAAGGAATTCATTTCAGTTCATCTCAGTTTAACAGGTTATTCATGCTCTCCGGGGCAATTAAAAAAATGTTTAATGATGTTTTTTAGAAACATATTCTATACAGAAGGGAATGACATTGTGTTTCTTTTTTCTCAATTCTCATTAAAGAATTAAGCGATTTTGCCATTAAAAAAGAGCATGTGCTTTACAGTTGCTCTTCTGTGTCTCTTTGACTTCAGTCCCAATGTCAAAATAAACAATAAATAAAAACTACTGTTTCTGAACTCTCTCTGTAGCCATCAGTGCCTTCATGTGGTTTAACTTTATGAACCTATCTTCATTTTTGTCCCCCCCATCCTCTGACACACACTTTCTGTATCGCTGCACCTATTTTTATTCTGCATATCTGCCTGCTTCTACACTCCTCTTCATCTCTGTTTCTCCGTGTAACGCAGCCTGCCATCCCCTTCGTCCCTCCTCGCTTCTTGACATCAGGGAGCTGGGACGTCTCCTTGCTCTGTGCCCTGGACGAGAAGGCTGGAAAAATGTATGTGAGAGCCACAGTGCGTGGGGCCAGGTTGAATCACCCTTCAGTGCCTTAAACAGCCCGCAGCTCCTTACTATGAATGTACAAGTGACAGGGGGGCCGGGGTAGAGTGGAATAGTGGCCATCATTAAACTGATCATGTCTTGCTGTAAGCTTAGAGAAAATTCTAGACGTGTCAGCTACTGGAGAGCAAATTAATTCGCTAGGTCAGACTCTGGGTGAATGGTGCACATAAGACTGTCTATTTAAAAAGAACAAAAAGAGCCATTTTAACATGTAGCATTGATCTTGGTTAAAAGGCGTAAGGAAATGGCTTTGACCCTGAATATGCTTGTGGCAATGCATTTCCACTGAAAAGGACAAATGATTACTTGACCAGAGCAGATTATTGCTTAAATCTGTCTTTATCCTGCTGGGGGCAGAAACCCCTCATGAAACGACTGACTGAGGTTTGAACATCGCAGAGAATCAAGGAAAGTCAATTGCAGATCTAGCCACAGGGGTGATACTGCTCTTTGCCTCCAAAACAAGTCATATAGAAGTGGATAGTCAACATATGATACTTTGATGTTTTAAACCACCATCACTAATGCTGCATTACAAATTAAATGTGATAGACTGATTTTATTAACATGCTGAAGTATGTACAGTAAATCTGTGTATTCTTGTGGTGAATAATTGATATCCTGAATAATTATGATGAAGGGAAGATACCCAAAGGTGATCTGCAGTTCTTGAATAGTGTTGAGTAACTTGATGTGTCTGTGGTTTGTTTTCTCCTTATCAGCTATTTCCTGAGTACAGAGGAATCCAGACAGAGCCGACACCTTTACAGGTAAGCATACTTCCCTGTGAAAACGGTCTAACCTTGTCCAATACAGATTCAGTGCAATGCTACAAACAGATATAATATTGAAATGATCCCTTAGATACAATGTTTTGTGGAGTAAAACAGACTCTAGATTCATTTTTGAGAGCTGTTTTTTCATTCAGTCCAACTTTAATCCAATTTTTATATCTGCGTTATCGCTAGCATGTAACTATGCTAGCATGTAGCTATGCTAGCATGTCTTGTTATAACGTAAAACTAGACAAAGAGTCTACAGTGAAGGCACAGCGATGCTTTGAGTTAAATGCTAACACGAATATGCTAACGTACTCCCAATGACAATGCTAACATGCTGATGTTTAGCAGTATAACCATGTTCCCTATCTTAGTTTAGCATGTTAGCATGCTAACATTTGCTAATTTGCAGAAAACAAAGTACAGCTGAGTCTGATTTGATTGTTTTTAAAAATTTGAACTGATGATGGAACTAGACAAAACGTCAGAGGATCACAAAAGTTACCGCAATTCATCCTGAGGGGGACAAGAATATCTGAATCAAATTTCATAGCAATCCATCCCATAGCTGCAGAGACATTTCACTTAAAAACAAAAATGTGAACTTCATGGTGGTGCTAGATGACAAGTCAGGGGATCACCAAAGTCAATAGGATTAATCCTCTAGGGACCATGAATGTCCGTACAAAATTCCACGGCATCCAATAGTTGGACCGGCCAACATACATAACGACCAACAGACACACCACTAGTGTGCCTAAAAAAGCAATCAGAAGAGTAACTGCACACTAATGTGTTTATATGTGGATCTTTATTCTTGTGTGCTGTGCTGTGCACCAGACCAACAGCTGAATTGACGCATTTATAACAGAAAAAGCCCACTGAATGGACAAGGACCCTCTGTGCAGCTGAGGCCGGAGTCACTGAGACTTATGGTCCCCCCTGTGATAAACACACTTGTCTGTTCCCTAATCTGCCTCCTAGGTTTCATACCTTTTTATTAGCTTACATGGCTTTGGGCTTCAGGAGATAGCACAATATTATGGAGGAGGGACAATGGCCTGTTTAAACTTCAGTGGAGTGGAGTCGGGCATTTAGAGACTCGACACCGCCTAACAGAGCAATCTGTATAACGGCTTTTATGTCTAGCCTTATTGAACCCCATTTATTTCTGAAAAGTCAACTGCCTGAATAGTTTGTCTCAAGACACTGACACTTTTCCTTAATATGTTAGCAATCAATTGACCCTCTCCTGGAGCAAATCAAACGGCTTTAGACTGTCCTATTCTTTTAAAGTGTGGTCAATAACCCTTCTCTCTTATTTCCAAGTGTGGACTTGGATGGAGTGTTTCAGCGCCGGTGCATCTCCTGTAACCTCATAGATGGATGTCGCTTCTTTAAAGCTGAATTCAGCCCCAATCAAACCCACTTCACCCTCTACTGCTTGGGTAAATCAGACACACACATACTCTCAAGGAATATGAAAGCTTCACGCTGCTCAGACAGTTCGTTTTATAATGTTGTCTTTTGAAAAATTCCCCAGGCCCAGGAATCCCTAAAGTGACAGTTCACAGTACAAAGGACCCCTCCAGTGAGTGTTAAATCTGCTTGTCTGACTAATGGTATAATCATACACACACACACTCACACACACACACACACACTCACTCACACACACTACAGTTTCCCGCGACAGCCTGCAGAGGGCGGTATATTCAAGCTTCCTAGAATGTAGATTAATTCATTTCATGCTTGTGAACACTGCCCTCTGTCTGTGGTTCTCAGTCAGAGCTGTTTCCTTGGAGATAATTGAGGATTTGGCCTGCAACCTGATGGGCTACTGTGTCTGTCTTGATGTTTAGGATTAAAAATCTGACACAATGGTGTTTTATCTCCTGTAGGATACGTTGTCTTGGAGGATAACACCCCTCTATCTGAAGCTCTGGAGGACAAGAGGCTCCCTGAGACTCTGTTCAGGACGCTCCCTGCAGACAACCATGGTACAACATAGAAACCATTGGCTGTATTTTATGCTTTGACATTCAGGATATTGTCCACACAAATACAGTCACAAAGCACTCACAGATCGCCTTCAGTGCTTTTCTAAAGCACTCAGACTATATTAAGCAGTGAGAATGGAGCACCGGCTACAAGTATCTCAGCCTGGAAGAGACAAATATAGTTAAGTACCAACCAAAGCAGTAATTTCTTCTATTTGGTGATTAGGTAATTAGAGTGAATCAATGCCTGCCCTCAAGGACCAATGCCAAGTATTCTTTCAGAGTGTGGTTGTGCATGTTGGTTTATGTTTTGTTCAGATTAAGGATGAACTCTTTTTTAAGATAGTTTTTATGTGATCAGAGGTTCAGATGTATTTCAGGCAGAGGCTCTAAATGTAGCAGTAATCCTAATATGTCTATGGACAGTTGACCTTGTTTAACCCCTGTTTGCTTTCCTTAGATCTACACCTGAAACTATCTCTACCTCAGGGTTATGAGGCCAACCTGCACCCTCTCCTCATCATTGTGTAAGCGTCACTGAACAAGGGCTGTTTAATGTCACCTGTTTTGCAACCTATGATCCCTAGCCTTTTCTTCACTCATCAATGTCTAACAGCTGTCACCGTAGTAGCTGATCCTGTTCGTCTTGTCGTTCAGGGACGGCGTTCCTGGCAGTCAGTCAGTGACAGAGGAATTTGCCCTCGACTGGCCTCAGGTCCTCTCCGGCACACACAATGTGGCCTTGGCCTGGGTGGACGGCAGGAGTGGGGTTGGCCGTGGACAGAAGACCGCCGCTGTGGATCCACGCAAGCTTGGCTCACTTAGAGTCAAAGATTATCTGGGAGTTGTAGAGTCAGTACAGTTATGCAACACCATAAGGCTATAAAATCGACACGTGAGAATAATGCCTGTGAATTGGTAAACTAACAGGATTTTGTGATATTTCCACAGGTTGTTGATGCAACTGCCTTACATTGATGATCGTCGGATGGTCCTCTATGGCAAGGTTACAGCATTTTTTGCAATTTGGAAACTCAATACTCCTTTTGAAGCCATCAAAGCTATCACATGCTTTGTTTGTTTTAGTACTTGTCTGTTTCTCCCTACAGGCATTTGGGGGTTATTTAACTCTCAAGATGTTAGCTGCAACAGATAAGCTCTTTCAGTGCACGGCCGCTGTGGCGCCGATAACTGACTTCAGGCTTTATAGTGAGTTGAGATCATGCCATCAACTATTCAAACATTGAGGCCATGGAAATAGTGATGAAACAGAGACACAGGTCATGTATTAGAGTAAAAGTTATTCCACTTATTTCAGGTGCTGCATTCTCAGAGAGGTATCTAGGCCTTCCAGCAAAGGAGGAGCACGCTTACTCGGTGAGGCTCTAAAGCTCTGAACTCAACTATTCAGGTCTAAATGGTTTTGATAAGTTAACAATGATAATGGTTGTGGATATACACTCAGTTGCAAGTTTATTAACCAAAACTAATGAAGTCCAATACAACAGTCCTCCAATAAACCCAGTCTTCATGACGGTCATACTGTTCAGTTTTTCTTGAAACTGTTTTAAAGAGGCGTTGATTCAACATTGTGGTCATTTTGGCAGTTTTAGTTTGTGGTGCAATTGAATTATATTGCGTTATACTGAGAGGTGTTTTGTACACCCCATTTATATCACTGAGGGACTAAATTACAGAAACACCTCTCAGCGTGATGCATAATCTATAGCCTCCAAGATGACCGTACAGTTTAATCAACACCTCAACATTTAAACTTTTATGAAGGTGGAATTTATTGCAGGGCTGTTGTGTTGGACTGCATTAGTTTCAGCTACCTAATAAAGCTCTCATATTGTGATGGTATATCTTTTCAGACTGCCTCTTTGCTGGAGGAGGTTAACAAGCTGAAAGATGAGAACTTCCTTATTCTACATGGAACCGCAGATGGTGAGATTTTGTTCAGTTTTATGCTGCATTTTAGAGTTCATTCTTGCGTTTATCTTTTCACCCTTAATTTCAACGTATGTGTGTGTTTGGCCACAGCAAGGGTCCACTTCCAGCACAGCGCTGAGCTCCTGAGCCGACTGGTGAAGGTGGAAGCCAACTACTCACTGCAGCTGTACCCAGACGAGGGCCACATCCTGAGGGAGCCACGCAGCGTCCAGCACTTCCAGCGGACAGTGGTGAACTACCTCCAGACCTGCTTGAAGCACAGCGTCCTCCTAGATCCCGTAGAGGATGAAGAGGAAGAAGATGACTGAGCCCAGAGCCCCTTTCCTTCTTCTGGAAAGACTCTCCTATAGGACTGTATGCCATCTTATGCATTACCTTGGGTCGGATTACCAGGTGCAAGAGCACAGGAGTGGGGACCAAGCACATCAGATCACCTCCTACAACTTCTGGATACATTTATGTACTGTAATCCTTGTTGCACACAATTATTTCTGCTATTATACTGTATGTTTGAGGCGTTGTTTGTTTACAAAATTCACTTGAGATGATGTGGACTAAAAGGCTACTGATTCTGCCAAAAGTTTACAAAGATTTTAAAACATGCATGTCGTAATGGCTGCATGATGTGGATTAGTTTACATTGCATTTTCTGTGTTTTGCAGGTCTAAATCTCACCCATCAGGGTTAAAAGTGCAAAATCTGCCAACAGCCGGGAACACACTAGAAGACTTTAAAAAAAATCCTTATTGATGCTGTGAGAAGACTCAGCCTTACACATTTAATGACTGCATAAAATGTATTAGGATTTACGTACAGATTTCTGAATAAACCAGCTCAGACTATGGGGTCACAATCAGATTAATGCAGATTCCTGTCATACAAAATCAAACAACTGGGACAGCTCTGACACAAGAGATTTGAAACCTAAACTCAAAGATAACATGCAAACTGGCCCTACTGGTCACTGGCCTGGGCGGACTCTCCACGATCTTTACAGCGTGTTCCCGGCTTAAATAAAGCATATGGATCATTCTAAATGTGCCAAATACATTTTGTGGACTTTATCCACTGGTTTTATTAGCATTACTTGCAACTGCACCACAAGCTCTGACACAATGATTGCAAGAACGTATTTCTAGGTCTGTCTATGTGCTGTATTTGGAAGTACAGTATGTTTTTGTTTTGATACATCTTGGCATTTAATCATTTCTTGTGTATTGCAGAATTAAATGATTTCTTTGGACAAACTGTTGAGCCATTATATTATAGTCCACAAAGGTAGTGGACAGTGGGCTTGATCATCAAACTATCAACCAAACCATACTGGTAAACTGCATGCAGTTGGTTTGAAAATGAATGCCTGTGACTCTAGACAACTGGCTACTCCTTTTTTCCAGCAATCCTTGACAATAAAGTTTGAACTTCTTGTTTTACAGCAAAAATCTACTTTGGTTCCTTCACTGTGGCTGTAGTCTAACAGAGCCATTTTGGAGGGATAATTATGATTATGAAAAAAAAAACTTATCATGCACTTGCTAACACTTATAAATACTGACTTTGATCTCTGCAAAGGTACCGCTTTGGCATCCACAGCAAATATTATCTGCTATTACTGCTCTAAATGGCTATAAAGATTATGACCATTGATATTAGGGTTTTTTCAAAGCAGGTCTGAAAGGGATCCATTTATAGTATCTGCCAACACTGATTGATTGTGAAATGAGTGATACTTTATAAAGCTTGTTCTTGAACAAACCCTGGTCTTCAGCCAACGTCACAGACAGAGGGAGGACCTCTATCCAATCAGCGTACACCCAATGGTCCTCTAGCCAATCAAATCTATATACGCTATTGTACCGACCCAACCCATCGTCCAATCACCAATGCTGCTACTTGCGGGCCTGAATCCCTCTTCAACCTTCTGCTTTCAGGAGGGGCACCTTCAATCAGCTCCGTGGTGCACTGGCAGCGGCTTCCTTAGTTGTAAAGAACAAGTGGAAATAACACTTTTACACAGACACAATGTCCTTTCTTACTATCAGCAGGCTAGCACCTAAACTCCTCAATTCAAAGGTAAGATGACTTGAAACGGCCTCGATGCCACTTTATCAGTCAAAGTTGTGGACGTTACCTTGGAAGCTAACATTACGTTAGCCGGCTAACGACGTAATGACAAGCTAGTTAACGTTAGCTTGCTTACCGCATTGTGAAATACTGTTGACCAAGAGCGTGGTTAATAATTGCATAAATAGTGTAAAGGGTTTTAAGAGTATCCATTATTTCTTGCTGTTTTATATATGGATGCTATAAACGTTGTACTTGTGTCTTGTTAGCTAACGTTAGCACAGGAACCGTTACACTCTTTGCTGGCCTGGACGCCTGGACATATTTTTTTTTTAAACCAGTAGTGACTAGACCATGTTAACTTGCTGTTGCAGTACGACTTTGCCTGTCCCCTTTGTTATTAGTAAAGCTTAATTACCGGTTACAGCCGCAGTGATTGCTTTTAAACCCAGCTTTAACTTTTTGTTTCTTCACTACCTCCGTTGACCTTCACGTTAAGATTCCAACTAATTGTCTAAGGTCTCATTATTTGATGAGGTCCTCAAAATATGTTGTATGTTCTCCAAAATTCAGAAGTTACACAAGTCTGGATTTTAGTGTGGATTCAGACATCTAACATCAGTTTAAAATATGTAATCTCAGTTGGCAGATTGGCAGAAATGGGAATTGCTTTAATAGTTAACCGAGTATGTCATAATTATACCACCTGAAGGCTTAGTATGCTTTGGCCAGCCTGCTGAAACACTGCCAGCAATGAAGTATGTTGCCTTCCATGCTGACTGTAACCTTCCAGTGACTGTAACCTACTGTCTTACTCCACTGACCTCTCTCAGCCTAGACTACTGACACTTACTGACCCTCATATCAACTTGTGTCATCCACTCCAGAAGAATTTCTAGTGACTAACTAGATGTTCCTCCTCTCAAACAAGTCAGTCCTCTTCTCCTGTCAAATTCAGTGACTAAATGGCTTAATTCCTTGAACTCTATACAGACTGGGGGGTATCGTGTCCCTGTTATCAGTCTTGTAATTAGAAATATGTAGAGATAACCTGGGTCAGACTCACCCTTTCTCTCTTATCAGTTATAATCTTTGCTCAGGAGAATTATTAGTAAGCTGTTTTTTGTAGTTACAAATCATTCTTTGACTTTGACCATAAAATCTTTTGTCTTTGGACTATGACTGAAAATCACGTGATTCACAGGATTAAGACCAAAGGCAGTATTCCTGTGCTGGTCTCATAATAGCTTCTTGCTTCAGATAATTTCAGATTTTAAAGAGAAAGTTGACTTTCATGTATCTCTAGATTTCTTTTTTTTTGTGGTCAAAACTTAAAAGGGCACTGAGTGAAACTGGACCTTTTTATATTTAAGACCCTGAGCTGTTACATAATCTCTCTCTCAGCTGTGGAGAGTGTGTATGGTGACGCAAGATCCCACCTTTTGTTTCGGTGTGCCTTGTCGGCCCTTTATCCTCTCTCACCAGTTGTGGTTACGGGGAAGGGGTTCCCATTGGCAGCAGACCCAGCTGTCCCCCAGACTCCTCCCTCTCCCATTGATAATGTTAATAAGGTGACAGAGGAGTCCTGTTTCAGTGGTGAGCAGAAGCAGGCTCAACATCTCACTGCTGTCACTGAGCTTCCAACAGGATTACCAGCCTCCAAACACTTTCATAACCAGGGCCAGTAGTTTTTTAATCTCGAGTCTCCTACATGCCCTACTCTTGTCTCAGTTCCAGCAACAGTCCAAGGCTTAAGAATCCAAACAAGTTTAATTTTAGAGAAATGTTTAATTCTCAGTCATCTGGGAAAATACCTGTCAACCTTTCACGAATGCCATGCTAAATAGGAAACACTGAAAATCACCTGTATATTTCCAGACTTATCTCAGTCATGCAACAATTAGCTTGCACTTTATTTACCTTGGTCTCATTTCTTGGTGAGTCACATTGCAGCATGATAATACTAGGTGTGTAAGTCCATTACAAGGCCCGTCCAATTACAATACAAAAGCATGTCCTGAAATGAAGGAGTTAAGTAGCAGACAACATTTCAGAATATCACATCTTTATCTTGACTAGTTAGGCTGAGTCACTCTGGATTTTAACCTGGGGTGCCTGGAATGGTAGGCCTATGCTTTACCAAGAGTTCAATCTGAAAGAATAAAACAATAATGCTTATAAGTGTATTTATAGCTGTGTCCTGCAATGGCAAAAAAACATTCCCTGTCTTAACAAATCCTGTTTGTGATTGTTTGACACCAGCGTCAGAAAACCACGTGAGCACATAAATCAATGGTACAAATTGACATTGTAGACTGGTGATGGTGTGGTGTGTTTTTTTAAAATGGCACACACTGCTGTTTGATGGAAGTGGAGCAATATTTGTATGACTAGAACATCTTTTAGCATTCATCATTGCCAATCTGTTGCAAGCCTTCGGTTTGTGAATGTATTTCTTTGGCAGGGTGATCCTCCATGCGTCAGTTGAGGAATGTCTAGGAATAGTCCTCACCAGGACTTGTTGCAGCTGTTTGTGGTGATCTGCCCAGCCACCTCATCTCAGTTTATTTCAACACTTGATACATTTAGAGATTTAGAGGGGATGCCCAGAGGAATTGAGGCTATGCAGAGGGGTGAAATGAAGTGCTTGTCGATATAAGAAAGGAAGGATTAATAATTTAGATCCCTAAGTAATTGCTAGCGCTAGTGCCAGTCATGTGCTTCAGGGTAAATGGTCACAGCTCTTTTGGTCTGTAGATGTTTCTGACTACTCAAACTACTTAAAGATGACTGATTGGTTTACTCAGTTCATAGATGTTGTTAACTGGAGGACCATCAACCAAAATAACTGCAGTTCTCTATGTATGATGTGGTCCAAAACTGTGTTTTTGTCATTTCACTCGCAAGCTCATAGGAAGTCTGTTAGTGTCCAAAATATTTTGAGCTGCTGCAACATTGTCTCAGTTCATATGTAAGGAGCTTTAGTAGCCTTAAAATGCTGCTGTGGCCTTTACATTATTTATTAGGGTTCGTTGTTGTGCTAATCCTTAAAACCGTATTATTTCTTTGTCTATTCCACAGAATGCCACCTACTTCCTTGTGGCTGCCAGAAATGCCAGCGCATCAACAACAGTAAGTACACTCCGTTCACTCCAAGGTCGTCTGCTTGCTTCAAATTTTCCCACGTTGTTGTTGTTGTTGTTGTTGTTCTGTAGTTTAACTGGTAATCTGTGTGCAGCATTTTGGAAAAGGCACTGGTCTTAGCTCTGTCTTCTCTTGAGTATTAATAGAACATGCTGACCTTTGTGGAGCTACAGATCAATTGATTTGCTGAAATGTTTACACAACGTCTGTTTAGTTAACCCCAGTTCACATTGGAGGAATGTGTTTTATTTTAAGACTAGATGTTTAATAAAGGGCACGACTGATTTGAAATTTTGTGTTTTTACAGAATCTGAAGGATGTTCTGGCAGACCTCATCCCTAAAGAACAGACCAGGATCAAGAACTTTAAACAGCAGCATGGCAAAACCAACATAGGACAGATTACTGTTGACATGGTGAGTGACGAAATAAACAGGACTGTTACATGTGTCGGAATAAAACGAGAACCACAATGAGAAACAAAGCCAAATTCTTCAGATCTACTATATTAATTTAGGTAAAGAGCATGTCGGCCATCGACCATGATGTAGATTAGACGTGGCATGTTGGCTTCGCCTAATCCGTCTAGGCCCGCCCAGCCTTATTTACTGTGTCAGGCAGGCTATCACCGTTGGGTCATCTCCCTCAGAGGTCACAATATGAAGCTGCACTGCTTCCTGCCAACAGAGACATTTTAGCTGAGTCACTCAAAACTCTACTGTACACTGCTAACTAACTCGCACTGCTGCTCCCATATACGCTCACGTACACAGCAGTGCAACAACTGTGTCACCCTCTTCTGTTTATCACTCACTACACCTCTGACCTCTGGCTGGTTGCCATGAGGATTTTAGAAGAATTTCTTTGGTCTGTTTCACTTTCAACAACAACAATCTATTTATTAGTAGTATTCAAGTGCATTTTCTTATTCCAGTGCATGATATTACATACTTTACTAGACATTAAAAAGGATTTAGGGTATTTCTTCCTGTCTTTGTAAAAGACTAGACAGCCATTGGTAACCAAAATTGGAAATTGTTGAGCTTTAGTCAGAGATGTCAGTAGATTTTGGGTTTAAAGGTCCAGTGTTACATAACTGTTACTGCAAACACACAACTGTATATACAGTGTTAACAAGACAGTTTTCAGTATGTAATGTCTCTGTATGCTTGTGTTTTCATCCACAGGTCTATGGAGGTATGAGGGGAATGAAGGGTCTGGTGTATGAGACATCTGTGTTGGATCCTGATGAGGTGATTCTTACAGTGGTTTTATCAAATGAACCCCCATGGGCTTTCGGAGATTAGCCTGCCTCGTAGGCACTTACCCTGATTGCTTTCCTACTGAAGCTGAGAGCTTCCAGTGGCGGAGTGGCATTGTTGTAATATGTCTTGTTAGTAGGTCACCACATGGAATGAGATATTGAATCATCTAAATTCATTGGTAGAGCTCATGTTGGCAGCTTGCCGACACTCACTTGATGGTGCATTTCAGGATAACTTGAATATGTATATTCACTTTCCCCTCTCTGCATTAATACACAGGGAATCCGTTTCCGGGGCTACAGTATTCCAGAGTGTCAGAAGTTGCTGCCTAAAGCTCCAGGAGGTGAGGAGCCGCTGCCTGAGGGCCTCTTCTGGCTGCTGGTCACAGGACAGGTGCCCACCGAGGAGCAGGTGAGTGGGAGAGGAGCGCTGGAGCTGCAAAGACTATTGTACAATAGAGCTATAATTAGGGAGGGCTATGCAGCTTTTCAGTCTCTCCATCCATCTGTCAGTGCTGGTATCTCAGACACTGCTTGTCAGACTTGTACAGAATGTCCCCACACTGTTTTTAAATATTAAAATGAAATATTCCTGCAGAATAATAAATGTAGATGAAGGTGACATATTTGTCTACCCTTTGATCAGTTCAAAGAGGAACTCCATAATGCTGTTGCCTTGTTATAAACCTGGGAATGTGGATCACAAGATGTTTGGGAGCAGAATTATTGGATATGACTTTGTGAATTATGTATGACTCCAGAAAACTGTCTTGTATAAACTAGAGATTGGTTTATAGCTGGGAAACAAGACGCAGTCTGTACTGTTTTAAATTGGCATTTTATTACTGCCAGCCTTGAAGAGTGATATGAGGACAACCTGACTGATGAGCCTTCTTTTAGCTGACTGCAACTTTTCACTGAAAGAGCAGCTTTCACCTCTTTACCCTTTGTTCTTTGACATTATGAATTTTAATGTGTCAGCTAAGGAGGATAAGTTAGATCAATCTTTTGTAAAATGAACAGGCACTTTCTTCGCACTGTGGTTTTACATAGTATTTGGCAGGAAAGTAAACATACGACTTAATCTGTGTACATGTGTCTGTAGCATGCATTGTCAACAACCTGTCACCTGCTGTAGAAAGAGCAGAAAAGTGAGTATTTCAGGTCACTTATACTTTGTGCTCCTGTTCCTTCAGGTGAACTGGGTGTCCAAAGAGTGGGCGAAGAGAGCAGCACTTCCCTCTCACGTTGTCACCATGTTAGATAACTTCCCCACAAACCTACACCCCATGTCTCAGTTCAGTGCTGCCATCACAGCTCTGAACAGCGAGAGCAGCTTTGCACGGGCCTACTCTGAGGGTGTGCACAAGTCCAAGTACTGGGAGGTGAGTTTAAATGTTTGTCCAAAGTGAAATAGCTTGACTATTAGATGGATTGCCATTGAATTTGGTACAGACATTCATTTCCAAATCCTTTTACATTGGTTCTCTTAGTTTGTCTATGAAGACTCCATGGACCTGATTGCCAAGCTGCCCTGCATTGCTGCCAAGATCTACCGCAACCTGTATCGCGAAGGCAGCAGTATTGGAGCCATCGACTCCAACCTGGACTGGTCCCACAATTTCACCAACATGCTGGGCTACAGCGATGCCCAGTTCACTGAGCTAATGAGGCTCTACCTCACCATCCACAGGTGCAGCTCGAAACATACCTATCAGATTATAAACTAGCTTTGATTTTTTTGAAATGGGTTTTTCAGCATTTCTTCTGAAGATTTATGCTCCGTTTCTGTTTCTAGTCACACTTTGATCAAAGTCATGCAGTTTTAATGTTAATTAAATGTCGAGCTTGAAGCAAAACATGAAGTGTTTTAAAGAATTGGATAGCACTTCAAACGGTGGATCTAAGATACTATTGATTTTATTCATGGATTTTAACATAAAAATAATCTAAGGGATACACTTATTTCTAACATGGTCCTTAGATAAGATTGATAACGGCATATGATATCCAGAATTTCACAAAGAATAAGAACAAAGGTGTTTTGTCTAATCTGTTTAACTGAACTAATAGTCCCATATTAGGCTTACATAACACTTGATACTAAAATAATGAGCATAATGTGACTCAGGGAACCCTCCGGTTGCTAAAGTCATTAATCTCTAGAGCCCCAAAGATGACTTAATGTGTAAAAATCATCTGGATTTAGACCATTAAACATTAAATGTGAGTTTGTTCACTGTACAGTATTAACTCACTGACAACTGTTGTGCTATCCTGAATTAGCTGCTACCCACATGAGTTCAAAGAGGTACAATTAATAAATACTGGATGATATTATTTTACACAACCTGTAGTTTGTTTAGGCATCAAACCTGTGCACCAAGCAGAACATGTGTAATCAAAGTGACACATTATCAGAGGAACGGTAAGAGTGTTGTAAGTCCTCACTGGTGAATGTAATTCACATTCATACTGAGAAGTGCACAAATACACTGTTCAGACACGAAGGGTAGGTAATCTGACACTCTTCCATCTCGATCAGTGATTGGATTGCAGTGTCCAACAAACACTGTTGAATGTAGTGAATGCCAGTATAATTCCAGACAAAATTTTAATTACAGGCTGCTTTAGTAATGCTTTTGTTTTGAAAATTTCTAAGATAACATGTTTTGATTTGCATTTTTTTTTTTTTGTTGCAATGTCACAGTGACCATGAAGGAGGCAATGTCAGTGCCCACACCAGCCACTTGGTGGGTAGTGCCCTGTCTGACCCCTACCTGTCCTTCAGCGCTGCCATGAATGGCCTGGCTGGTCCTCTGCATGGCCTGGCCAATCAGGTTTGTACCAAGTCACCAAATCATTATTTTCTTATAAATTATTATACATTTTTTTGCTGGTTTCAACGGTCAGTGTAAGGCAGCGTGTATTTCTCATCCCTCAAGTAGTCTCCCAAATAGGCCTTTTTCACAGAAGACATTTTGGCATTTATTTATTTTATTGTTTCTGTTTGCAGGGTCAGCACACAATTAAAAGTAATTGCACCACAGTTACCTAGCAGCTAATTTACTTTCCTGTTGTCCCTGGGCAGGTAGACAAAAACCAACCACAGAACAGCAAATACACTACATAAAACAGCACAATACATAAAAGCCCATTAGTGTGAGATGATAATAATAATAATTTGGCATGGTCCTGGTATTGTGCATGCTGGCTCACTGTCACACTGTCATGGCTAACTGGGACATTTGAACAGAAGGGATCCATTGTTAATGTTATTAGTACCACCTGTGCTTTTCTTACTATGACAAGTTGAAATATCTGCTGTGAAAAAGGCCTATTGGAATAATTTCATGTCGACTCTTTTCCCATGTGACATAACAGTTCGGGATTGAGTTTTTAATCCTCCTCACTGCTGTTCACCTCAGCACGGCAGGTGAACAGCACTGAGGAGGAAGATAATGACACAAAGGAAAGAAGAGTTTTCAGTTCTCTCTGCCTCAGTGTTGAATTGTAAAACTTATTTTGGAGTTGAATGACTGTTCATCTCCACGGCTTGTCTGCCAGTGCTTGGGGGAAGCTCACCCCTGCTTCAGTAAGCCCAGAAGTTGTCAAAGTCCCCTGTACCACCTTGAATACATTTTTCCATCAATTTTATTATTAGCTAATTAGTTGCAATTGTATGAATCGGCTGCCTATTTTACAGTCTGACAGCACCCAAGCCAAAACTGTTAATTTGACAGTTTTGGCGCCCATTTAATTCCTAGCTTGCTCACATACTGATGGTTTTGACATATTGCCAGAGTTTTATAGTAAAATGACTTGGGGCTTCTTTCAAACATGATGCAGACATTTGTAATTTATGTAGTTATATAGTGTGTGTATGAAACAGTTTACTAGTTTCTGCTACACTCCCCTGCTGTGGTGTTTTTACTGTAAGGCAGCACAAGTTCAGATAATATCAAGGAAAACTGTCATAATCATGTACTTTGTTATTTAGAATGATAGTTGATGATAATTGTGTAAAATGATCTGAACACACTGTTTTGAAAGTCACAGTTCTAAACTCATCAATGTGTATTTTCTTCTGCATCTCACAGGAGGTGCTGGTGTGGCTGACTGCCCTGCAGAAGGAGTTGGGCGGAGAGGTGTCTGATGAGAGGATGAGGGATTACATCTGGAACACACTTAAGTCTGGAAGGGTAAAGACACACACCATTTCCACAACCAATTCTAGTCAGAATTATGAACTCATCTTTGCACTCACATTAAGTTTCACATCCATACTGCTGTTGTTTTTTAAGCACGGCCTTACAATTTAGACAGAATTTTCCAGAGGCGATTGGGCCTTATTCACAAGGACTCTTTGCCTTTTGGCAGCCTGAGATTGCACTATTTCTCAAAACTCAAATCTGTTTTTACTAACTTGACATAGCTTGTGTCTTTTCTTTTTTAATGAACATTTAAAGGGTAACCGGTATTTGTGAACCTGGGCCCTATTTTTAATTTATTTATTTTATATACAAATTTTGAGATCTAAATGACTAATAGTTACCAAAAGTTTTGGAAATGGTCCAGTAGATCGCCTCAGCCGGCATCTGTGAATGGGCTGCAATGGCTGCAACGTGATCCTTTGGGGCAATTGTGCCTGTGAAAAGTATGTATGTTGTTTTTGCCACTGACAGGAAAAGTCTCGCTCTGAAATCTTGTGAGAGGTTGAGTTGTTGCAGAAAGATCTGTATACTCGGGCTCAAATAAATAGGGATAGCCATCGAATGCAAATGCCTCATCTACATTGTTGAAATCAGCTAAATATTCATATATTCATTACTGGACAAATTCCAAACTTTTGGTAACTATTAGTCATTTAGACCCCATAATATGTAAAAAATGGAACCCAGGTTTAAAAATACCAGAGTTGCCCTTTAATAACTGTTAAAATAAAAATGCTACGCAAAGACTACAAGTAGTAGACGGAGTAGCAAGATCTTGGTCACAGTTCAAAAGTTGAGGAAAAATTTGTCCTTTCTTTGTAGGTTGTGCCAGGCTATGGCCATGCTGTCCTGAGGAAGACTGACCCACGTTACACCTGCCAGCGTGAGTTTGCCCTGAAGCACCTGCCCAACGACCCCATGTTCAAGATGGTTGCCCAGCTTTACAAGATTGTGCCCAACGTGCTCCTGGAGCAGGGTAAGGCCAAGAACCCCTGGCCCAATGTGGATGCCCACAGTGGAGTGCTGCTGCAGGTAAGACACACGTGGTGGCTTTTATTAATCATATATTTGTCATCTTATGATAGCAAATACAGATCCTGACATGCTTTTCTCTCTTTCCCCTGTCTGTGCAGTACTATGGTATGACTGAGATGAATTACTACACTGTGCTGTTCGGTGTGTCCCGAGCCCTCGGTGTGCTGGCTCAGCTGGTGTGGAGTAGAGCCCTGGGCTTCCCATTGGAGCGCCCCAAGTCCATGAGCACAGATGGACTGATGACACTGGTGGGAGCCAAGTCAGGCTGAAGGAACCACCTGAAAGGAGCTGGGGGTTAGTCTGAAGGGTGGGAGGAGGTGGAAATATCAAAAGGCAGACACAAGTTGACCCCCTGTCATTTCCAACCCCAGGGATTCAATGGGATTCAAAGAGACAGTACGCTTTTAATGTCATTTCACAAAAGAAGGGCCTTTTTAAATCGTCACACCATTAGTGTTTAATTATCCACTGACAAGTTTTCCCATCGCATCTCTATATTTGGAACGTGGGAGGTGAAAACTTCAGACACACATACATACATGTAAGGCAGAGTAGGCTCAAACTATGTACCATTAGAAGTCTGCTAGCATCGCTAAGATTTTCCCCTGTGCAGTGCCTGCGTGTTTGTCATTGGGCACTGGGTCTGAACTATGAATAGGCAGTGGCATTCAAAGGGAATTGTGGGAGTGAATTACTTAATGCAGTGATTTGATTTGATTTGATTTGATTTTAGAGGATATCCCCAAGCAAAAGAGCTTCTCCCCCAATTAAGACTCTCAACTTAATTTCTTCTATGCAATGTTCCCAGATGTCATCCCACCCAGTCTATCTATGCGTTTCACTCCCATTTATGAACACTCCAGTTTAAAAAAAAAAAAAAGGTCCTCAACAGTAAAATAACAAGCTGTTCAAGATGCACATCAAAAAACATGAAAATCAGTTAAAAGATACTGCCCCTTTAAATCTTTGGTCTCCCCTTTTTCCCCAACTTGTAGTTTTTTTTCTTTTTAATGATGACCTGTATTCTCTCTCTGATCAAAATAACCGCCTTGTCTATATAGAAATGATTTTCCTCTGCCCTTTTTTTTGTTAACATGCTTTCCTATTTTTAACGGGTCTCTCTGCTCAAAGGGTCTTCTGAATCGTAGAGAATCAAGAATAATGTACAGTAACAGTAATAATAAAGATTTGAGCAAAGGGTGTTGTAATTGGCAGCCTGTAGTAAATCCTTAAGAGCAAGCTTGAATAAAAAGTGGGATGGGGGACTTTGTATTTGTTAAAGTCCTGTTTTATTTTAGCGTATGTTTGTTACTTTATCCCCACAGGAGAGCGCTTTAAACAACTACTCCAAAATGAGCACTTGCTTGATTGGATTTCCTAATTTGTAGCAGTAGAACCCCCCCCCCAGGTTGATTGTGTCCCTTTTACAGAGTTTTTTTTTTTTTTTTTGGTGTTGAATATGTATAAAACTATATTCTTTGGGTTTTCATTTTGTGGTTTTATTTATACTTTGTGTACATAGGTATATATATGTATAGCTTGAATGTATGAGCTCTGTGTGATCACTTGCTTGTAATAACCACAATGATTACCATAGTTTACCAACACTGTTGGTGTCCAGTCTCACTGGTCACTGTGAAATTCTGACAACGAACAAAAAGAAAAAAACGCAGCTATCTTGTATATACACGATTTCTTGCCTAGCTCTGTGGGCTTAGCCGGTGCTGTTTTTCAGGCATTTCACTTGAATGTTTCAAGCTTGCTCTTAAGTCCCGGGCTTGTCAACACTCCATTTTTGTGTAGTTAAAGGTTATTGCGTCTTCTTTTCCAAACTGCTCTTGCCGTGTTTGTCAGTAGTTCACCCAGGTGTGTGAATCGCTCTGCTCTGCTACCAGCTGCTGTCTTACCTCTGGCTTTATCAGGCGTGTTTGTGTTTTATTGTAGTGTTCTTCCATGTGGTGGGTTGTTCGAGAGACGTGGTTATTTTGATCGTAGAGGAGCATAAAGGGTTGTACATGGTAATGGGAGAATTCATTGCAGGTGGATTCATCAGAGAAACACTTGGGGGATGGGGCTGGATGGGTCAAACGGGCAAGAAAAGCTTGAAGAGCCAATATTGGAAAACCTAACAAAAAATGAAAAATAATAAAGGTTTTTATTAACACTTTCTTGGTCTCATATTGTTAATGGTATAGAAAGGTGCCTGTAAAATAAAGCAGGTTATTTGCTGTCACTGTAAGGATCTAATTCCAATGATCTGGTATTTCTAAATAATGAAATATAGAGCTGAATACACAACCACTGAAGAGCAAGGTCAGTGTCGTGTCCACCCGGTTGATGGATTGTGTCTTCCTCTGGCTTTTATGAGAATTCCTGTCATGTCTGTAAAGTGAGGGTGACACGGCAACCTAGAAAAACACTTCTGCTCTGTTAGTGAGTATTCTCACTCCATAACCTTGAGTGACTTTTGCTGAGACATGCAGCATCAGACAATTGAATTTTGGAAACAAGTTTCTGAATGCAGTACTCAGTGACACAATCAGAATTTCTGGTAACACCATTACCACTCAAGGATCCTGTTGCAGGGCTTAAATGTGTCATTATTCAGTTCTTTATCTTCCTCTGTGACAAGGCAAGTTTGATGAGGTCTGACTTTTGTGTAATAGATGCAATTGACATGATCAAGAAAGAAGATAGGTCCAAATACCCACCCCTCTTACTCTCGCTCTCCTGTGTGCTGTTATTAATAACTGGCCCACATACCATCACCCCACTCTGGTTTCTTGCTGGTCAGCTGCCTTTTGGAGAGCTGTATCCACCTTCCGTCACTGTGCCCATACTGACTGTCCCCTCTGCCTGTTGCTGTGACAAAGCTTCATCTAAATGTATTTGATTACAACCTTAGAAGGTTGCTGTTGCAATTGGAAAAAAATAAAAAGGTTTGCAATCAAATCACTGAAAACACAGTACAGAAAAGATTCTTTTGAGAAAATTGCAAATGACTTAAAAACTGCAAACAAATACATTCCACCTGCTTTTTTATTTAAATAAAGCTCTGAAATACACCCACAGTATTTACAAAGATACATTTTAGCTTGCAACAAAAAAAAGTGGACTGCAAAATGATGGCAATATATTCTATTGTAGCAACTCTTCAGTCAGTGATAGTAATGTCTCCATCCTTATATACATACTAGGCTACCACTATTAGACCAAAGGTCATTAATAGATGAAAATATATATATAAAATTTATTTTTTTCCCTTGGGTTTATATTGCAGTCTCTTAAAATATCTTTTCAATGCTTTTGATTTACAGAGTATTGGCACCTAAAATAATAAACATTTTGCATGAAATTAAATCTGTATGCAAAATACTGAAAATAAAACATTTCAAGTCAAAAAAACAAAAACAAACTTGGGGTGAAGGTGACAATATGAACACCATGCCTGAACAGAATTCCAAAATTGTATAAAATAGACTGTTTTATTGTCTAAGGATATAACATTCTAAAAATGGCATTTAACATTTTACTGTGATTTTTTTTTTTTATGTAACAGTGATTCACAGACCCATTTCGATTTAATAAACATTCTTCATGCATTGATTGTTAACTAACCCTTCATTTCCAATCACCTTACCAAAAGAGAAAATAAACCACATCAACTTTGAAGCCAAAATCCGGCTTTAAAAATACTCAAGTTTTCTTGGAGTATGAGACTCGGAGCATGTGGATGATACTTAACTGCCTATTGTGAGGAAGGTCACACACTAATGACTTCTCCCATTGACCTTTGGCAACTTGAACACATCAGTCACCTCTAAAAATGGCAAATACACATGGAATAAAGCCATGGGCTACTTAGATGTTAAATATAAATCCCAACTAAATGTAGTCATGCCCTAACAATGCAACACATAAATACTATAAAATGTTGTAGACTATACTTTGCCCTTTCTTAGTTACATCCATGCATCATAATGTATATAACTAAAAGCAAAACATCCAGAAAAATTAGCATGAAACCCATAGACAATGATAAATGATTGATAATGTTTTATTCTACAGCCCACCAGTATATTTTATACTCACGATGTACATGACAGAGGAGCATCATCCTCCTGATGACCTCCAGAAGATGGACCATAAAATACAAAAAGCACAGTAGGAAAACTTTTACATAATCTGTTGCAAATTGCTTTATCACTGCAGCAATCAATTGGATTACTATAACTGTGACCTACTCAGATTACTATACAACATTTCCCATGATTTAAAGCAGATCATCTGAAATGTCATTTTTAATTTGTAATCTTTAACTTTGAGTCTATAAAATCAAACTATATATTTATGAAATCTAAAGTTGTAGTTATCCTATATGATGTGACTTTTTTTTGTTGTAATCCGATTTACAGTATTTCACAGTACTCTCAAGCCTGTCCATGGATTAATTCAGGTGCTCTTGTTTGTGCAAAGTTAGATCCCCCCCACCTGTTAATCTTGTGACAGTTAATAGCGCTGGGCTGCAAAAGAAGGCATTATTAAAAATTGGCAGGCCAAGTCTCTGTGCCCAAAAACACAATTCTCACAGCACAACAGCCAAAATAAAGCTTAATTTCCCAAACCTCAAAGTCAACCGAGGGCACAGCCAACTAATGAAGAAATTACCTTTTTCCCTTTGCAAAATGTTGCACTTCAATGATACTGTCACAACACAGTGACAACACTCTCAACAAACATGGCACATTTAATTTGAACCCAAATAAAAACAGTAAAAATGTGCATAAAACCAGTGATGGATAAATTAAAAAAGGATGAAATGAATTATCATTTTGCACCAAGTTCACTACTATATGTCAAACAATATATTAAAACTTCAATTTGATATAAATGATAAAAGGCAAAGTATATGCTTTCTTAATACAGTATAATCAGCTGATGCAGTGCTGAAGTTAACTAAAAACTGGAAACACTTTGACTTGATAACGTGTCAATGTGGCAAGTAACCTTGAGGTCACAGTGAACTGTAAGACTTGACCCCAGTTAAGAGCAAAAGTCTGTGCCTTTCATAAAAATAAAAATAAAATAAAAGGGGATTTTGTTCAGTGTCACTGTGCTTGTTCATTTAAAATAATAGTCGACTCTCTACCATTGGTGACATGATGTTGCAATGATTTACTGTTTTGTTTACATAAATACAACTTGTAACTGCCACGGAGCAAGAGCAACCGTGGGTTCCTTCTGCTAAACAAGGATCCCTTAAGTGGAGGTAGACAGGAAGTGGACAGACTCAACACAAAGAGGAGGAGATACGCAAGAATATGTTGAGGCAGGAGTTCCAACATAATGCTTACAGGAGTTGGATGTCTAAAATCTTCAGGAGCCATGATGTCTATGTAGCGGTGGAGACTTCAAGTGACGGGCGACTAAGCAGCATCATGCAGGTTCGTGTGGATAAAGGGAATAATGGTTGGTATGGTTTAAGGCCAGATGAGGACATACAGCTGCCGAGATCACGTCTGATGCACCTCGTGAAACATCAGCTCCCGCGGGATACGAGTCTCTGGGCCGTAGAGCTTACAGGCTCGCCGCTCAAACGCAGCCACATTCTGCTTTACGACCTCATCGAAGAACATGGTGGCTAACTGGGAGTGCAGCAAAGAGCGGAACTCAAAGGATATCTGGTAAAGATACAACAATAATAATCTCTTTAGTACATGCCAGATAGAGAACGTGAATCATAAAATATGGCAACAACAGAAGGTGGATACAATAATTTGAATAGGAATAGTTAAATATTTTGGAAAATACGCTTATTTGCTTTCTTGTTAAGGGTTACATGGGAAGATCCATATCACTCTCATGTCTGTACGATAAATATGAAGCTACAACTAGCAGACAGTTAGCTTAGCTTAGAGTGGAAATGGGGAAACAGTTAGCTGGGCTCTGTTTTAAGGTAACAAAGGTTACTTCCTGTAAACTTCCTGGTGTGTTGTCATTACAGAGCGGAGACTCAAGGAAGTCACTGCTCCCGGCAAAGAAATAGTCCCACACATAACCACTGTAAAGAAACACAACTTGTTGTTTGTATACTTTGTATGGATAAAACAAACAAGATATAGTGTGTTAATTAGGCTAATTTTGTAACCTTTCGATAGAGCCAGGCTAGCTGTTTCCCCCTGCTTCCAGCCTTTATGCTAAGCTAACTGTCTGCTGGCTGTAGCTTCATATTACCATACAGACTTGACAGTGCTATTGAGCTTCTCATCTAACTCTTTTCCCTAGCCCCGTTCCAGACTGTCTCATAGAAAAGCTCATGCTGTGTGCTGCTCTTTAACAGAGGTGGGGCGGTTAACACTAATCACATCAAGAGGGGCAGAAGTTCTGTTACACAGTTGATAAATCACCACAGGAAGCAAGCTGCAGGCTACTTACAGAAAAGTCTACTGTGCAGGTGCGAGGGTAACCAGGAATGCCAGGACTAAAGCGCCATATCGTCTCCAGGTGATTGAACAGCTTTCCATCTGTACACACTGCCTAAAATCACCCAAAAGAGAAACTCTGTGATTAGAAATGGGAATTTTGAGAAATGGGTGCTTGTTGACATCACAAACATTATTCGCTATTTGCAATATCAATTACAATTTCCATCCATAGATGTTATATTAAACAGATCAGATACATCTTCATTCACAGGACTGGCAGACTCAGTGACGCTACTGGCACTTACTTTGACTAGATGAGGCCGGACACTAGTGATCATAGATGTGTATCTCTCCACCACTGGAGGAAATCCCACTTCAAGTTGGGCTTTGGAGTGGCCTGCTCTTTTCATGATGGTCTGGGACTTCTTACACCAGGGCACAAAGTTCTTGTACTCGTCAACATTGGCCACCACATCATACATTTCCTGCATAGAAAACCTACGACAGCAAGCATTGCAAGGTTAAGGACTTAAAAAAAAAAAACACTTAAAAGATAAAGTTATTACTAGCTCATACTGGAAAATTACCCAAGTATCCTACGTTCGGAGTACTCCTTCCTTTTGTTGGTGAGACTGATGAAGTTTCTGCTTTGGGGAACGGTTGTCATTGTGTCCCAATCTTGAAGGCAAAGCACTCTGGGAGTTCTTGTCATCAAAATGCCACATGAAGACAAGTGTCTAAAAGGTAAGAGGAAAAGTCCTGTAAGCCACATTCCGGAAAGAGTGGAAACTGCCACAGACACAGTCCACAACAAAAAAAGGCCCACTACATTCCAGTTTCCAGCTACTAAAGTCAATGAGTACACAAAGAACACTGGAGGCAATGGAAGGGCTCTGTGTTGGGAGTGTGCTGCTGGTATTTTCTGAGTTGGGCCTCTTGTGCGAATAGCAAACCTGTAGAATCTGGGCAAATGCATTATGACTAGGGGCTAACACATATGATTAGAAAAATGCATCATTACTTACTTGGGGGATGGCCTTAAAACAATATAACGATATTGCAGGGTAGTTTTGCGATAACGATATTTATGACTGTGATAAAATCATGAAAATACTTATTATTATTATTAATTGCTGCCATAGACAAAGTCTGTTTGGCTGTTTGGACTTCCTCACATGATTTCTGGCTGTCTTTACACTCAACTTGATGAAATATGGTGAAAGCTTGTTGTGTCGCCCCCTTTGCTTACATGTTATCATGGTCATCTGACTTTTTATATCCAAACCTCTTCCATGCTTCCTTCTTTTGGAGCCTTTGAGCAATGGTCGTTGCTGTTGTATGTACAGACTCACTCATCACATTAAAAACTATACCAATATGATCATGAATTATATGATATGGCACACCCATAACTGAGGATGAACTCAATACATCTATATCAGCTGATATAAGCTTTAACCAGCAATACAGTATTGGTCCAACATTAGTTATTCCTTATGAAAACATTATTTGTTTTAGTAGGAACATGTCAGTATTACATCTGTCAAATTATAACAAACCACTTGTGGTCTTTTTATTTGGGAAAAACAATAAACCATCGTGTAATAGCCATGTCTGAAAAGCATTTAGTAACATCCCTGAGATGTCTGCTACTTGAATCTGTATTCATTATGAACAATCAAGTCTAGACTGTGACACTAGCCACCAGGGTATCAAAGTCACAAAGCTCTTGCCCTCATGGAGAATCGTCACACTTTTTAGAAAAGAAAACATAAATATGACAACAATAAAGTGAGCTTGTAACCTTCCCACTCTGCATTGAAGGACTAGTTGTGTGTCGTTATAATAATAGACTCCATTGTCTCCATGACAGGCTTACCTGATGTTTTGTCGCAGGCATCCTCTTGGCACCGCTGTACGACACGAGCGAGGGGAGCCCACAGTGGCAATCTGGAGAAAGTCGCTAAATGTCCGCACACCCATGGGTAACCGCCGGGCACTGGCCGTGGCTGCCATCAAACCAGCCACTCAGTTCAAGGAAGGGAGATCCTGGGTCTGAGAAGCTGAGCCCGTGGTCTGGTCCAAGACCGGGCAGTGGGATTCAAGATCCAAACACCCTGCTTCAGTGCGGTTATATATATTAATTCACACGTAACGTTAACTAATTCTGAATTGTACAATAACTAGCATTCGCTGGCTAGTTGGCTACCTTCACTTCAAAGACGTGTCCTGCCGATTTTAGTGCTTTCACTGTACCTAACGTTAGTTACCGTAGTCGACTGCTAACGTTAGCTAACGCTAGCTAGCAAGGTTTCATAACGAGCCCGACCAAACGCGACATACAGCCGCGTTCTTTTATTTTTATTAGCAATACTCACATCACTCCACGTCTCGAGGGTCAAACTTGCTACAAAGTTAAATAATTTATTTACTCTAGTTTTGGTTTTGAATATTGTCAAATAACGCCAAGCTGCGGACGACCTTCTGCTACTAAATAAAACGCCGGTGGGACAAACTGTTCCTTTCTTCTGTCCGTTGGTCAATGGCTCTGTGGTGAAATGCTGCCTCCTACTGTGTTGGAGGTTAACGGCTGTAAAATAAGGGTTTTTATTTCTATTTTATTATTTTATTTTGAAACATACAGTATAAACAAACAAAATAATACATTTATTTATTTATTGCAAAATATTGAGTTTTAACGTTAACAGATATGACTTTTAGGCCTACATTACAAAGGAGATGATTCATATTTGTTATAACTCTCCGTATTGGTCAAGCAAAAAAACATTGAGTCAGTTTACTGCTAATTATACCTGATGTAGCAACCTATTTCGTATTAAAAAGTTATTAGTCTTCCTGTCCTAATTTGTGTCACAGCTCCATAAAGTTGGCTAGTCTACAATAAGCAATGACAACTGACCCATCTCCATGACAACAGAGCAAAGTCCATCGGCTGATGAAAACCATGACAGCTAATAAATAGACCTTAAGTCAACGTTATTTGCTCAAGCTACAACAGCCTTGTACGATTAAATGTATCGGAAAATATTTTCACTGTTCACTGTTATTTAATGTCCAAGGTTACGTTTGTAGCTACAGTTGTATTGTACTGTCTATGGCGTTAAGTTGTTCCTAAATTCTGCTCAATAACAACAGAGTTACTTAACTTAATTAAACAGTTGTTCTGAAACCCTAAACGTTTCACATGACCTCGCAAACGATTAGTGTCATCCGTGTTGTCACCTCCAGTCAGTGTAAATGCAGAATGCTTTACAGTTTTCTTCAACACGATGGCGCCATTTCACCCGAGGAGGCGAAAACAGACCGCCACGCCTGTAGGCGGACCCGCACAGTCGTAGCCTGCATCGTCAGACCAGACATAGGATACAGACAACAACAGTGACAGATCAAGACCGCATTTCTGTTTGCAACCAGCTATGGGTGTAGTCTGAAAAGTGGATACAGTAGCGCACCGCAGTATACCTCGAAGTTTTATCCTCATGAAGGAGCTCCGTCCTGGTTGAGTTTGGGAGATGGGAGTACACAACATTGCAGACCAGGTAGGCTGAAAGAAAGCGCTCCGTATTTGTGCTGTGGCGCAGTCTATTTGCTGGGAAAGACCTGCTCTTGTGCGCAATATTCTACGTCTTATTCGCGGAACGACTTGTTTTCATTTTTAGCTTATTGGTGGTGCATGTTTACTGAAGTGGATATCGGAATCATAATGTTATGATCCCATGTGATTAGCGATGCTCGGCATTCAGGCGTTAACACCTACGTTGTTGCCGCTCTTGTTTAGGCCCTATTCTGGGTCGGGGCCAGCTCTGTAGCAGAATTAGCTAGCTAGAGCCGTTTAGCTGGCTGACGTAAGTAGCTAGACAAGGGCCCGTAGGCCTCAGTGTATTTGCTGGAAGGAAACAAGCCGTGCATTAGGTTACTTAACGCCACAGTAAACGCACTAAATACAACATTTAACATCATGATAGCACATGTAACCATTTCACCGAATAGTTCATTGCTATAACCAAAATTTGACATACTCGGAGGTATCCGAATCGTCGCTCCGGATCAACGTTAACGTAATTGATGTATGCAGCGTTATCGTAGTGATCACTTAGCAGGTATTTCTGTATTGCAGCCTCCTCTGGTCCAGGCCATCTTCAATCGTAATGCTGAAGAAGTTCAACTATTATTGCACAATAAGGAGGATGTCAATGCACTGGTATGTATGATATGCATTAAGTTAGAATGCAAAACGGGTTCAAGACTTGGGCTAATATCCGTTAAACATGAAAATTAAACGTCATCCTCCCCTTGATTGATCATATGTTTATCCCACAGGACCAAGAGCGACGTACGCCACTTCATGCTGCTGCCTGTGTAGGTGACGTCCATATAATGGACCTCCTCATTGAATCAGGTGAGTGAGCTGTATGCATTACTGATACTTGGCTATGTGTTAAGAATTTGGACTCGTCTGTGTTAGTGAAATGTGGTGCATACTTTATTCTTTGTCACCACCCTCATCCCCCCTCATTGTCGTTTCACTGTGCAGCTGTATATACCTCCAACATCCTGGTGACCTCTTTAAAAATGGTTGATGTTTTTTTTTTTTGTCTGCCAGGTGCCACTGTAAATGCTAAAGACCATGTATGGTTGACCCCGTTGCACAGGGCGGCTGCTTCCAGGAATGAAGTAAGCAGTAAACTAATTTCCTCTTTCCATTTCAAAGAGTCTAATTATCTCTCAGTCAGATGACTTCATTCTCTAATTTTATTATGTATTCACCCACAGTGATTATAGAACTCATTTAGATTCATGCACAAAACTATTGTGCTGACTGAAGGAAATGCAGCAAACCGCAGTTATGATATATGCTTTAAGCTCTTGTGATTGCCTCCTTCTCCCCAGAGGGCAGTGGGTCTGCTGCTGAGGCGTGGAGCAGAGGCAAACGCACGGGACAAGTTCTGGCAGACACCGCTGCATGTGGCTGCTGCCAACCGTGCCACGCGCTGCGCAGAGACACTGCTGACCCAGCTGAGCAACCTGAACATGGCAGATCGCACCGGTAGAACTGCCCTGCACCACGCAGCTCAGAGTGGGTTCCAGGAGGTGAGACTTGACTTATTAGTTTCCCTTTTTTGGAGATTTTCTTAAATAATGAGAATCTAAGAGGGGTTATAAATACATTTTATGTATTTGTCTTACAGATGGTGAAGCTGCTGCTGAACAAAGGGGCCAACCTGAGTGCCATCGATAAGAAGGAGAGACAGCCTATCCATTGTGCTGCTTACTTGGGTAAGCGAGTTTCACTTTCTTGCCAATGCTGCACAGCACACATTTTCATTGTCAAATCGCAGTAAAAGCTCCTATTGTTCATGGCAAGTTTTACTCAAATGAGGAGCAATAACATGGCCAAGTCCTTGCGTCAGTATCTGGGGGTAAAAGACACTACAAACACTGAATGAATCAATGGTTGTTGTGTCTCATTTTCTTCAGTCTCTCTATTTGTGGCCATTATTGCTTTGAATTTGTCAATTTAAATAAGATTCATGCTAGAGATAATACTGAAATGTTTGCTCCTTTTTTGTGTGTGTTTTCCGTAGGGCATGCAGAGATTGTGAAGTTGCTGGTGTCCCGCAGTGCAGACAAGAGCTGCAAGGATAAGCAGGGCTACACACCTCTCCATGCTGCTGCTGCAAGTGGTCACATCGAAATTGTAAAGTACCTACTGAGGATGGGGACAGAGGTGAGTGGTTTTACATTAAATACATTTTTTAAAATATTGATTGATATTAGGCTGCCCTATTGTCTCTTTTATTAAATGTCACAGCATATAACCCATAGTCTTTTATCATCTGACACTTATTTAAAGATTTCCAGGAATCCTTCCTTTCAGGCTCTAGGCTCAGTCTGATCTTGTGCCACATTTGTGTGTTACTGTCAGATTGATGAGCCCAATGGCTTTGGAAACACTCCGCTCCATGTGGCTTGCTACACGGGGCAGGAGGCTGTGGCTACCGAGCTGGTGAACCATGGAGCTAATGTTAACCAGCCCAACAAGTGCGGCTACACCCCTCTGCACCTGGCTGCCGTCTCCACCAACGGTGCCCTCTGTCTGGAGTTGCTGGTCAACAATGGGGCAGATGTCAACCAGCAGGTATGAAATGCACTGAAGAGTCTCAAATGGAACTGTACAATTTACTCTACCTAATGTACCTTATTTATTCTTATTAGTAATCATGTAGTTTGGTGATAATAAAGTGTTTATTATATTTTCAGTTCCCCTAATAGTACAGATGTGGTAGTGTAATACATTTTGTTTTTGTTTGGTTTGGCCGTTATCAAAGATGACGTTTAATTTAATTTTACACTAGATTTCAAAGTGGAGATTAGATTTGGATTTATATTGTAGCTGTGGTCCTAAGTAATTAAATCAACATATGGGGGTGGATGTGGATAAAGAATAAATATAATAATTCTATTCCTGCCTATAGAAACTCTTTATCTCACACATGCTTTTAGTTGCCAGAAATGACAACATCGCCATAATATGTGTGAAAAGGGAGTGCATGTGAGAGAAAAAAGTCCTAATAATATTTCTAGCTTATTTTTTTTATTTCAATGACACTCTCCAGGAAAAACTATCATTGGTCAGAATATGAAAGGCAGTGTAGTGTAGTTCCTTTTTAGTGAAAATTGATTTAGTGCAAAGTGAGACCTGTCCCTTCAAATGTATATTCATTTGAATTAATAGCAGACAGAGTGGAAACTACTTGTTAGCTGCTGCTACCTTCAGAAACACTGCACAGAAAATGTAAAAACATGCTTACTTTAGCCTTAATTGTTGTCATTAATCAGTGAATTGTGATTCTAAGAAGTTAAGATGAAATAATGATTTTATCTTCTGATTTTTACCCTCCACAGAGCAAAGAAGGGAAGAGCCCCCTGCACATGGCAGCCATTCATGGACGCTTCACACGCTCTCAGATCCTCATCCAAAATGGTAACGATGACTGTGTCTGACTGATCTGTGAGAAAATGTCGGTGCGGGTTTTTCTCTCCTTTTTTAATGGGTCTTTGATTCACTCCCTCTTCCCCTGCTGTCCATCAGGTGGGGAAATTGATTGTGTGGATAAGTATGGCAATACTCCTCTCCACGTTGCTGCTAAGTACGGCCATGAACTGCTGATCAGCACTCTGATGACCAACGGAGCAGACACGGCCAGGTATCGGGGAAAAGCCTTAAGTGGCATTACTGACGAGTGTAATCGTGCCATGTGTTGTAAAGCACAGCCTGTAATACAAAGAAGCATTCATTTATACCTCTCATGCTATGAGACAGTTGGGTATAAATGGGGTTACATTTTAAACATTCTGTTCTGTGTCTTTTTGGCATTTTCAGACGTGGGATCCATGGAATGTTCCCTTTGCACTTAGCTGTGCTGTACGGGTTTTCAGACTGTTGTCGCAAGTTACTCTCCTCAGGTTTGTCTTTGTTTATAGATGTGTGCACTCTGATTCACTTCATCTTCTATATCTATGTTTATATACACTTGGACATAGCTGTTACCGCCAGCTGTTTCTTCATTACCCTGCAGGTCAGCTGTATAGTATAGTTTCATCTATGAGTAAGGAGCATGTACTATCGGCTGGGTTTGACATAAACACCCCTGACAACTTTGGGAGGACCTGTCTACACGCTGCTGCCTCTGGAGGGTAAGATGCAGAATCTGCTTTCTCGCTGGAATATTAGAATGACTCAAAATGTTCTGGTATCACATGTCACCTGTAACTCATGATCATCTTTCTTTACAGAAATGTTGAATGTCTGAACTTGCTCTTAAGTAGCGGTACCGACTTGAATAAGAGGGACATAATGGGAAGGTGAGTTTCCCCTCATATTTCTTTTTTTATTTGCTGTAAATTTTACTGATGCTGTAACAGTGATTGCCATTCTCTGGATACCTAAAACATGTAACTATTCTGAGTGACTGTATTCTCTCTCTTCTTTCATCCTCCCTATAGGACACCGTTGCACTATGCGGCTGCTAATGGGAGGTACCAGTGCACTGTGACCCTGGTGAGCGCTGGCGCTGAGGTCAACGAGCCTGACCAGACAGGCTGTACTCCCCTGCACTACTCTGCCGCCTCCCAAGCCTTCAGCAGGTTGGAAAACTCGTCTCTCTCATTGTGTGTTCTCTCCGAAACACCAGAAGCAACACAAGCCACCAAAGTCTGTTCGAGTTTGGCAGAAAGTCAGTTGTTACAGAACACTGACTGACTGGTAAAACTGTCAAATTGGCAGGTGGATTATGAGATTCACAAACAGTTGGCGAACAAAAAAAACTTATTTTGTTGACCTTATCTGTCTCAGATTTTTGTTTTCTCTCATTGCTCATACTTATTCAGTTCAAGCAGTTTAGAGTTTCTTTTTTATGTAAATATTCTGAATATTTGGTTTGTAGTCGAATGGCATTCGCTTCTGAGCAACAACAATTCATAGATGGCAGTGTAACTATCTAAACAACACACCAAGAAGTCTGTATGTTACACTGACCTCAAGAAAGTTTATTGAATTAAAGCATTTCTTGTTTTTTCAGAGTTGATCGTCATTTTTCTGGGAACCATCAGAATGATGAGGATGAGGCGAAGGAGTCGTACTTGTGAGTTTTTTTTCCCCCCTTCTCTTCCCGCCCTGCATCTGACCATGACTAACATGATTAAGGCTTCAAATTCACTGTAATAAACTGACACGTTTGTTTGATTGACACAACATGAAGTTTGTTTGTTTGGCCCCTGAAAAATGTTGTTGCTGGAAAATGCTGTTATTCTTTATCCCCTCTCTACATTTTGTGCCGTCTTTTAACAACAGCTGCTTGGAGCATCTTTTGGACAATGGTGCTGATCCATCGATGGTTAACTCAAAGGGTTACAGTGCTGTTCACTATGCAGCTTACCATGGCAACAAACAGAATCTGGAGTTGGTGAGTTTTTCCGTTTTCATCTGAAATCACTTCACTACTGAACTTGGCACATGCCATGATCAGTCATATGTCACACGTCACACGCACTGATAGGGCCTTTCTCAAACCACCCCCTACACCTTCTCCCCTCCCACGTCCACTCCGTTTGCGTGTTCATGTGGAGGGTCCGCCACATTAAGTGCCATCCCAAACCATGTAGTGGGGGGTGGAAGTGGGTTTTAAAATCCTCCAACATCGAGTCTACATCGATGCTGACTTACTGACCACATGCGACGCCGTGTTGTGTTCGTCATGGAAGACGCTCCGTACAAGTACAAATTACAGGGACTGTTGCAAAAACCAAGCAGCTTATAAACATCAGAGTGAATAGATCATGGCAACAGTGGCCACTTCCGAAAGACGCCGATACGAAATCATGGTTACGAAATGTTACGACAGTTCCTTTTTACGCCGGAGAGAGGGAAGTTCGTCCCAAAGCTTGCCACTAAGCCACACCTTAATGAAGGGTGCTTCATTCAGCTGTGAGTGTACTACAAACAGAGTTGCAATGGAGTGGGAGTGAGGAGGGTCCGGTTTGAGAGAAGCCCATATTCCACTCAAGTACATGTCACAAATCTGGTCCATGGTAGATGTAAGACTCGCTTAGGTCAACGCTTTTATTTATTCTGTGCTCTAGCTGAATGAAATCTGTTTCCAGAAGTAATTAAGTGTTGTTTAGCCAAAAGGATTAGATAATAGAATTGCTTTTGCAGGCTGTGCATGATGAAAAATGTTCAGGTATAGATTTTAAGTGATATTAATATGTGTAGCATGTTGTGTTTTACCTCTTTTCTCATTAAAGTAAATTATATCCACCATTGTGGTTTATTTTTTAGCTCCTGGAGATGTCCTTTAATGCACTAGGAGACATAGAGAGCAGTATTCCAGTCAGTCCGCTGCATCTTGCTGTAAGTCTCACATTTAACCAACTCTCTGGGTCGACACCGGTTGTAATCACCCTCTTAATGTTGACTAAATGCAAAGGTGTGACGGCCGTCCTCTGCTCCCCCAGGCTGATAAGGGTCACTGGCAGGCGCTGCGTGTGCTGACGGAGACTGCCGCCTATGTGGATATGCAGGATGCTGCGGGCCGTTCTGTGCTCTACTTGGCTGCCCAGAAAGGCTACGCCCGCTGTGTGGAGGTGCTGTTGGCTCAAGGGGCTTCCTGCCTCCTCAATGACAACCGCCTCATGTGGACTCCAATTCATGTTGCAGGTATACTGCAACGTCATGGCATAGCATTGTTTCTCATTGTTACCACCCTGAATAGAGTCGAATTTATGTTATAGAGAATATACATAAATCTTTTTTAAATTCTCTCTTGTGTACTTTGTCTCATACCAGCTGCCAATGGTCACTCAGACTGCCTGCGCATGATGATTGATTATGGAGAGGAGGGGGATCTCACCAACGTTGCAGACAAATTTGGCCAGTGAGTTGTTTTCTTTGAAAAGCACGGCTTCAGTTTGTACATTCAGCTTTCAAAAACAGTTTAATGCCTAAAGCTAGTTTGACCAATGAGCATACAGTTAAAAAAAACATGTCTTTATTGTCACTTCTGTCCCCTTTAGGACCCCTCTGATGCTGGCTGTTCTGGGAGGTCACACTGACTGTGTCCACTTCCTGTTGGAGAAGGGTGCCTTGCCAGATGCCAAGGACAAAAGGAGCAGCACAGCTTTGCACAGAGGGGTAGGTCAGCACCACTGCACGTGGCTGCATACTGTAGCAGAGCATCAGCTACACCACAAGAACTCAGACTAAAACAAGTTTAGGGTAAAGTGCAAGTGTTAGTGTTGACAACACAAATAACAATGGCAATAGACAGCTTTAGTGTTTCACCTTAATTCTCACTACCAAATATAGTAGTTTAGATAATGTAGTTAAACTGTGGACTTGATTAAGTTAAGCTGCATCCAGCAGCGACGGCACATTTCCTTGTCAGCAAAGGAGTAAAATATTAACTGAAAGGAAAGATGTTTAAAGCTCCTTTTTTAAAGCCATATTAGCACCATCTGTTAAGGAGTCTTAATGGTCTAAACAAGAGAGCCCAGGCATAGTAGATGGCCAGTTTCCTGGACAGGTATTTAGCTTAGTCGCGAATTAAAAAGAACATTATCAAATGAGATATCTATTGAATAGATATCTCATTTTATTTTAATCTCAGAAAGAAATCCTTGTCCAGGAAAGTAGCCTAGATCGAATTAATGCTGCTGTGATCCTGAAGGAGGAAAATTATTTCTATCTTTAAAGTAAAGAAGTTATAATCGTTATTTTTCTCAGTCCCAGTTGTTGTTGGAGATTGCCTCATCGCTCCTTACTGGTCTTTTGTTCAGGCGGTGTTGGGCCACGATGACTCTGTGACAGCCCTGCTGGAGCACAAAGCTTCTGCACTGTGTCGGGACGCCCAGGGTAGGACACCGCTGCACTACGCTGCATCCAGAGGCCACACAGAGATCCTGGCCAGTCTGGTGCAGGCCACCATGGCAACAGACCCACAAGATAAACTGCTGGACAACAAACAATACACCCCATTACACTGGGCTGCTTACAAAGGTTTGCTCAGTTTGATCGACTGGAAATGTCCAATCCACAAACTTGCAATTAATCACTGTAACATCTGTTGTCTATAATGCTGAGTGTGTTTGTTCTCAGGGCATGAAGACTGTTTGGAGGTTTTACTTGAATTTAAAACATTTATCCATGAAGAGGGAAACCCTTTCACCCCCCTGCACTGTGCTCTGTGAGTATTAACTTGGCTTATGCTCTTGTGTCTTACTGTGTACTAATTACTTTTACTCAACAAAAAAAAAGTTCATCTAAATTTCATTAACTCAGCCGTCTTGCTTGTAGGATGAATGGCCACAGCGGTGCTGCAGAGAGGCTGCTGGAATCTGCTGGGGTCCACATGATTAACACCAGAGATGCCAAAGGAAGGTGAGGCTGCAGAACAAAAGACTTAACTCGTTTATTTGGGAACTACTGTGATTCAGAGAGAAAGCATGTAACATAGATCCTAAAGAAATATAATTTTTAAGCTAATATCAGAGTAGAGTAGGGTAAGTAGTGTTACCATAACCTATTCCTTCTTCTGTCTTATCAAATAATCGGGTCATGAAGGCCTAGTGCATTGTTCTTCAAGCCTGCCACAGCCACACTGACCATGCAGTAATTGGTTGGACCGTCTCTGTCTGTGCCTGTAGGACCCCACTGCACGCTGCTGCATTTGCTGAGGATGTCGCGGGACTTCAGCTGGTGCTTCGCCATGGGGCAGAGATCAATACAGTGGACACAAGCGGACGTTCTGCTCTGATGGTGGCTGCTGACAAGGGACACAGTGGCACCGTGGGTAAGTCTCTGACCTGTTATTCTTAAGAGATAGTTGCTGTTGAGATTGTTGTTCTTGGGAATACATGGCTGTTTGTCACTCTCCAGGCTTAAATAGGTCTGGTGTGCATCTCCTCTGACTGTAATTTTCACAGGGTTCGTACAAAGTCTTGAAAGTCTGGAAAATGCTTAATTTTAATCGTTATGTTTTCAAGGTTAGGAGTATGCTTGAATTCAAATATACTGGTGTTTCATCATCTACACAATCATGTAAACCACAAATCTTTTAATATTTAAAATTAAACAATTCTGCCATCATATTTGTTTGTTGTCTCCTAGAATTTATAGTAATAATTTAGATGTGATGATAAAGGTTGGAAATGTAGGTACCTTGAAAGTGCTTGAAAAGTGCTTGCATTTTACTCTTAAAAAGCTGTGCGAACACTGTTGTCGCATCAGGACAGCTTTAGTTGCAGGAAATAAATGTCTTTGTGTCTTGTTGTCGTCCAGCCATCCTCCTTCACCGGGCCAAGGCTGACCTGACACTGCTGGATGAGAACAGGAACACTGCCCTGCACCTGGCCTGCAGCAAGGTACACATCCCAGTCAAAGCTCCACACTGCGGTGGTGCATTAACACCATGCCTATTAGAGAGAATGAGAGTACTTAAGCAAGTGCAGTTCCTCTTTAATGAGCAGTATTTTTACACCTGAGTGTAATGAGGTACACTTTCTCTGACAGACCGAAGCCCATGCATTTTATTCACAGTTTTTTTGTTTTGTCCCTCAGGCTCATGAGATGTGTGCCCTGCTGATTCTGGGGGAGATCCACAGTCCCACACTCATAAATGCCACCAACAGTGCTCTGCAAATGTGAGAAGCTAGTAACATTTTTAATCTACCAACAACAAAGGATCCTGGATCTTTTTTTTATTGAAAGCTTAGGGTGTCCACATGTCCTAATGTTCGAATTGCAAACTAGTTGATGAACAGTAGGTCTGCCAGCTGCCCCTCTCATTCTCTCCCTCGCTCTCCTCCAGGCCCCTCCATCTTGCAGCACGTAATGGCCTGGCTACGGTGGTGCAGGCACTGCTGAGTAGAGGAGCCACTGTGCTGGCTGTGGATGAGGAAGGTGAGGCTTCTTCGTGATTTGTTAGCACTTGGATAGCACTGGATGAGCCGAAATGGCTGCGTTAAATTGTAGTGAGTTTGTAATTTTTAAGGAATCTCACAACGTTTCAGATGTTTCATCTTATTTACTATAAATCATATATGTATATATTATGCATATATAGCATATATATATATATATATATATATATATATATATTTTCTGCTGACTGTTTTCCACAACGCAACATAGTTTTAGATTATTTTTGTAATTTCCTGTCTCCTCGACAGCCTTTTGTTAGGAAATGTGTGCAGACGTGAAACTTGCTTGGGATAGACAATCTGTCTAAATATAAATCAGTTTTGTGCACTAAATGTGAATTTGTTGTCTGTCAATCAGGCCACACCCCAGCCCTGGCCTGTGCTCCCAACAAGGACGTGGCTGACTGCCTGGCTCTGATCCTCTCTACCATGAAGCCTTTCCCCCAGCGGGACCCTTCCTCCTGCTCCTGCTCCCCTCCCACTGTCTCCCCCTCCCCGGGTCTCAACTTGCTGAAGCACTGCGGCATCACGGCCGCCTGCGCCCCCCTGCCCAGCAACGGCCTCCACAACGGCTACGTCAAAGACCGTCACGGCGCACCGGTCGGCCTGGACGGGTGTCTGTCTGAGTGAGGTCACGCGCCCCCCTCAGTCAGCTGCTATCGCCATCATCACCACCAGGGGGGGGACTCCCTTTAACATGGCCCAGAGGACCAGGAGAGCACCCACCCACATGTCTGTTCTGTGTATGTATGTGTTTGTGTGTTTGTGTGTCTGTGTGTGCGGTGAGTGTTTGGTCTTCTCTTGAGGTGCAGTCAAACCTAATATGCAATTAGATCCCATTCCTCCATCTCCTAGTAGTGCTTAATATGTAGAGGCGGATTACTCTACAAGGTCACTCAGATGAAGTGTGGCATCCAAAACAAACACTAGCAATCTGGCCATCTCGAAATCATTTAACCCTTTAAAACCATGTTGACATAATTATATAACCGACATCTAAGAGCATGGAAATCTCTGTATCCTCGACTGTCTTTCTCTTCATATCATTCAGTATAAAAGTCATATCATGTTTAAATCAGTTGTGGTGACCTTGTAGAGGAACGTACAGCCTTCCCAAAAGAGTGATCAAAGAGTTTCTTTCTTTGTTTTTTGATTATTATTTCTTTCTCTTTTTTTTTGTTTTTTTTTTTTCTTTTTTAATTGTCCGTTAGCCTAGATTTTTATGAAGGAACCACACAAGGGAAAATCAAAATTTTGCTTAAGAGTGCAATGCTTGTGTACTACAGTACAATCTGAAATTTGGAAAAGTGTCACAAAGATGTTAATTCCATAGTGTACTTTAAATGTACGGCCTAGAATTGTTTGGCATTTTAAGATAATTTGGTAATGCTGCTGAATACATTAGCATGTCTCCTTCCAAAGGAGAGCCATGTTCGGGTCGGCATTGTGACATCGATTTGTTCTTAATGCTGACTTCATGTTTTAAAGATGCTAAATAAGTGTTTGTTAAGCTAGAATGTTTCTAAGCATATAACTTATGACCAAAGTTGATCAACACTATTATGGCTATAAATTATTTATTTGAGATGAACTGTACTGTATAGAGAAAGACAATAGATCTTGATATACCTCGTCAACTCGTTTAGCAGCTGCTTCATCTTCACCCAGGGTCCGTAGGCCTAACGTTCTCTTTTTGTAGGACTAGAGAACTACTGTAGGATAGTGACTGACTGAGGCCTTGTTTATTTCTAGATGAAGGCTTTACTAGTAATATCTGCCAACAACACCTCATCAAAGCATCATATATCTGAGCACATAAATGAACAAGCCATTTCAATTTATTTCCCATCTCTTTTAACAGTGTTTTTTTTTTTATTTCAGAATTTGAATGGCCTAAATATTGAAAGAGAGCAATCAGTTTTGGTTTTTAGGCTGTTTTTTTTCCTTTGTGTTTCTGAAGTTGATCCTGCCATCAGCATTGTGGTTTTAACAAGCTCTCACTAAAGGAGTATTTCTTGGAGCTGGTGAACTAGTCTTAAACATCTAATAGCTCATATCTCAACTTCTCGGTGGTCAACTCTGATCAATTTGAACAGATAAAAGAGTATTTGTCTGCTGTTTTTATTGGGCAGTTTTCAAGCAATATTTTCTTTTGGCCTTTTTTTTGTTTAACGTTATTGAATAGACAATCACTGTCACAAGGGCTTTTGTTTCCCTGGAATGTGTTTTGATTTTTTTTTTTTCGTTTCGTTTTTATTATTTCATGAAAAATTACCTAAAGACTAAACGAATGGCTCTGTGTGTGCCGGGCATTTTACTGTCAGTGTCAACACAAATGCACTGGATTGCCTTTATGGCATCTCATGAAATGCCTTTTGACCCATGCCTTCCGTAACACATCATTTGAGTTGGATTGCGTAATGGCAGAGTATGATGAGCCCTGAGACTTGATTATCATTCCACCTATTTGATCGCAACAGCATTGAACCACAGTTGCACCATAGTATCTAGTGGAAAATAAATTGCCCGGCATATCTGTATATGACCCGGCATTATCAATGACCAGGGAGTTGATATCCCTTATAAAAGCAAATAGGGCTAAGACGAAAGAGAGAGGGATCTTTGCTTAGGCCAATACCTGTTGTTTAGATTTCAGGAATAGCAGAAATCCAAATATGTGCTTTTTTGGTGTTCATTTTGTTGTCTCCTCATCCCATTTCTGGTACTAAGCATACTAAAGATGATTGTATCGGACCACTAGAGCTGTTTGTGACTTTTAGATGTTATATCTATGCTATTTTGTCGTGTTTTCTTTTTTTTTTTTTTTTTTAGACCATCTGCTGGTGGTTAAATTACACTGAGTCAGATTGTTTTCATTGGTGTGATAACTTCATATCCACTGGTAATGAAGTGGCACAATTGCACACATTAGTGGACTGGATGAGAGATGAGGACCTAGACTAGGCTGTGTTGTTAAATACCCCTGCGAAAAGTCTTTTCACGTTCGTGTACTTGATTTACTAAAACTGACAAAGTCCATTTCAGAGCAGTGATTTCTCAGAGTTAGTGTCGTAGATTCATAGTTGGCATTTCAATTGACCTCCATAACTGACTGAAATGAAATGGAACTAATTGGTGACCCCCAGCTTTTGTTCTCTTGAGTAATTTATAATTTTCAGGAGAATTATTATTATTAATATTAGGGATAGGTACATAATTCTTTTGTAATCTCAGGATCTGTGCTGAAGCAGCAGGCAGAATTTATTAATCCAATCAGATCTCAGCAGGAGGAGTATGTCTACTTTGTTTTTTTTTTTGTTTTTTTGATGGGATGTTGCATAATTTCATTCCTTTTTAACCCTAATCCCACAGCACTTAATTAGATAGTCAAAGCACGCACTTTAGTACATTCAGGTTCTAAGTGTGCAAAATAGAGCAGATGTAATGTATGTACTTATGTTTACATGCATGTGTGTTGCTGCTGAATACAGGAAGGTAGGGTTGCAAAAGACGAAACAAAGGCTGCAACAAAATTGTACTCTAACAATGCATTATTTTAAAAAAAACAAAAACAGCGTCTCTTAAGTACTTCGGGACAGTGTCCACTGCCCACTGACTTTTTTGTGTTATCTATTTCTGGGCAACCGGCCCAAAAAGTGTGATAAGGTTAAATTACCCAGCCTACTGTTAATAATACAGACTTTCACCTAAGTCACTTCAAGTCAGTCCAGTGATTCAACAGACACCTCAGGCAGGCTCCTCAAAATACTCTACATACTCTCTCTGCCATCTGTAGGTGCTGTCTGTTTGGGCAGGGATTTTCTTCTCTTGTGATGTCCTTATCTGACCAGTAAATGGAGTCATTGCCCCTGCAACAACAGGTTGTAACTGAATCCTTTTGTTGTATCACAGTATTCTTATACATGCTTTTTTTTTTTTTTATTTGTGTGTGTACCAGTGATAACTGAGTGATTGTGCATGGAGCTAGATCACAATTTTGATATAGTAACGGTGGACAAGTAGTAACAAGTGGAGCATATATACACTATATCTGGTGTCAGAAATGGAAAGCAATGAAAGGTCCAATTGTAGCAATAGAGAGTGTGTGTAATAGTGTGCAGCACAAATATTGCACTGCCATCCATTTAGGCCAATTCAGTAAATCATAGCATAAATGCCAATGGAAGATTTAAATGCGGGTTAGATGTTATCATCTTTGGTCACAAATAAGGCCTGTTTGCCAAAATGTGTCGAGAGGGGAAAACCTCTTAGTAAAGCAGCAATGGATTTATGCATATGTTCGAGCAGTTTACAGTCTGACCATCAAATCTGAGCCATGAATTTTCTGACTGAAATGAATGTAGGGTCAGTTTAGAGCAGGACAATTTGCTTTCTCCCGACTTTAAACTGTTGCTCTTCATTTGTCTTGCGTAGATATGATTATACAGGTAGCATGTCATAACCTAATTCTCTACATATTATACAGTATGTGTAGTAGTCTTCCTGCATTAAGGGTCTGGATAGGTTGTTTTTTTTTTTTTTTGGCATTATTTTTGGAGTATAGGCCTGCTGTTGTGTAATATCGCTCTTCTTTCTCTATACATATATATTTGTGTGGAGTGTAGCCTACAAGGTAAACAAAGAGGACAAAGAGTTCAGATGAATTTAACATTCATGTTCATCCATTCCATTGAGATTGCCTTACAGTACAGTAAAACAAGAGGGACAAAAAGGTCTACAGTAGATATGATCACACATACTCGTAAATAGCCTATATTTGACAGAAATGCACCTGAGCTACACCCATTTAGTGCCATAGAAACCTTTATTTGCCTTTAGACATAAATCATACTTACTTGGCCAGTAACTTAATTCAGAAGTAGGCAGGATTATTACAGTTTTGTGTTTGGAGCTGCATGTTTTTCACCAATTATATTAGTCAAAGAAAAACTATATAAATATTTGCATGGGATATTAGTACTTAAATGCAAGTATTCTGTTAAAAATTTGTGGTTGGTAGAAGTCTATTGTATAATTGGACATTTTTGAAGAATATAGTTAGTCCCTTTTGGTATTGGCAAAGCAATCCCTAGGTTGTGTGTTTGTTTAACAAGATGGTTTATAATGTGTGTGTGTGTGTGTGTGTGTGTGTGTGTTACCAGGAAAAAAACCCCAGTTTTGATGTCCAAAAAAAAAAAAAGCATGGTATATACGGTATAGAATTGATTTGCCTCAATGGATGTCTCGGTTCTTACTTGAAGTAAATGGCAAATTTCAATTCAACTCTCTGATCCACTGTTGAGCCTTTTGCCTTAAAAGCTGAAAAAGGAAATGATACCTGGTAGTACCTGATACGTTGCATCACCTGTGGAGTTATGCTGCTTGGTTGGATTGCTAAAAAACAAAAAAAGCAAAAGTTTAGGCTAATTTTGGTCTCGCAGACATCTTTGGGTGTCGAGAAGCACACTTTCAATTGAGGTAGCACATAGCTCAAGGTTGCCATGGTGCAGAGATTGCTCTGAGAGGTTAGGATATCGCCATATTTGCCACTGTGAATGAATGGATTCAGAATTCACTCGTAAAACAATCAACTTTGGCTTCTCCGTCATCCAGAGCCAAATGACACTGGGGATAAAAGTGGTGTACCTCAAAAAAATATTGATGGAAAGGAAATTATTATGAAAAATGCTTGTACAGCTATGCTAACAAAGAGTTCAAATCTTGTGATCCATCTTGTCGTGGGTAGTGTAATTCTGCTTAAACCAGCCTAAATCAGATGTATCTATGCGGAAGTGTTAGATTAGTGTCGGCAGATGTCTCATGTTTCCTACCTTACAAAGGGGGCAGCCAACTGCACCTTGTACTTTTTATTGGACCTGCAGTTTTACCTCATCAGTGATATTTTGTGTGACGACGCTGACATTTATCCTCTGTGATTTCTTCTCGTTTTTTCCTGATGCCAGTCGTGTAGATTACTCTCTTATAGTGCGTGTGTGTGTGTGAGTGACTTTTCAATATATGCATGTCGAACCTAAACATGCACAAGTCCCCTTTTTTTAGAACAGAAAAGCGTAGTTACCCTGTTTCAACATGTTTGTTTTTCATTACAACCAACAGACGAGTCTGTTATCTGGTGCAGGTCATATAGGGTGAAGGGTACAGTCTAATTTAAGGTGGGAAATGAAGGTAGCTATAAAACATTACCTCTGTAAGTCAAAACAATAAAATTTTACTGTATGACTAATGCTAGTTTGACCGCCTTCCCTGCCTGAACACTTGGTTATTAATTTCCCCCCACCAATAAGACCTGTGTAATATCGAGCACAGTGGTGGCATGGTGCCTTTTATTTGTTACTACCGAAAGGTACGGTCTTCCATTTGTATTTCCCAGAAGCCTTATAATGGGAAAAAGAAATTTCACTGAACATATACGACTACAGTAGATGGGCTCATATTCCCTCTGAGTATGATCATTTCAACCCTATGTGATCTGAATTATAAGAAGAAGAAAAAAAGCCTAAATAACTCCTTCTGTATTAGTCTGGATTTCATGATGCATTTCCAGTGACTGAGTGCTCCCTTTGGGTGGCAGAATTAATTGCACATTACTGATGCGATTTAGGGCACATCAAACATTGAAGGGATGGGGATCAAAAGTACGAAAGCACAAATCCAAAGAAGGCACCTCGGGGCTCAGTTGGCTCTCCCAACACCAAGGAGTGAAAGAGGCTGTAGACCAAATTTAGGCAAAGATGAGAGGAAAACCACCAGACTCCTCTTGAGTGCAGAAAACGTGAGGTTTGATTGTCAGTAACACATTAACTGTAGATAGACCAAGAATTTCAGAGCTTCTTCTGATTGTTCTTCTCAACTCTTTGGTATTCATCGACGATTAGTAACTTCACAATGCAAAACCCAAGTTGTGAAATGATGCGGTACCTGCATTCAAGATCAAGTTTAAGCAAACTGTTTGTTGTGACTGTGTTGCAAATTGATTGTAGAGATTGTTTTGTGTTATTTAGGTTAGAGTGACTACAAGTAGGGTTGCAGTAGTAGCTGTGTGCAGTGTTAATAATAACAGTGTGATCATACTATAGACGTGACGTAACATTTGTTGTCTTACCACGGCATTAAGGCATGAATCATCTTTTCTCAAGCTGACCTCGTTTGAAATAGACAAAAGATAAAAGTGCAATAACCTTTTGTTTATCATTGCTTCCTCGGTTGAAGAAAAATTATTTATTAATATGCCCTTTTTTGTTAACACCAAAAGTCACTCATCTGTAGCAAATGAAGGATTTCAAGTGGTCCTCTTGTTTGTATTCAGAGAGGTGGCATTTGATAGTGGAGTGATATTCCATTCTTAAAACTGTGATCAATGTCCAACTTCAAAAGCTGCCTGCTCAGAGAAAGTGCACAAGTTGACTGATAGATTTGAGTAGGTGCATTTTTTCTTCTTCTTCTTATGGATGGACTTTGATGGTATTGTAGTTTGGACTTCTGGTTTTTATAGCCGGTAGACATGTTCATTTGCATGTGTAGATGTGTATATGCATCCTCTTCCTCCTTGAATGAAATGTTTTCTCAAAAATATTTAGACCTGCTGTCAGTGATGTATGCGGATAAAAGGAAATATGAAATGCCTTATATTTGTTTTCAATGTTAAGCATTAAGGGTTCTTACGTGTCCCTCCCTTTTCAGCGTGTAGCCTAAAGCTTGTACAGTTAAGAAACTCATGAGATTTATATCTACTGTATAGCCTATGTGTTTTCAGAATTTGTTACTTGGAGGTCCTGTGATTGTGGTTTTAGAGAAACATTCCCCTTGAAAGTGCCGTTTGTTTTCACCAGCAGAGGATGTGTCTTGGGGGGGTGGAAATGTATTTACACGAAGGAAAACAAATGTTCAAAACACTTTGCAGTGTTTACTGTTGAACCTGTTGAACTGAATGACACAAAGTATTTGTGCAGGTGAAATAAGGCAGCAATCTTCTGATGGAGCACCTTATCGACTTGCTCCTTTTGTGAGCCCACGATGGAAGTAGTCTCACACAAAGCTTGATTACTCTAAAGCAGAGCCATATCAGAGAATTTGCCCATTAGGAGCCCCTTTGAATGTGCTATTTGGAATAGCCTACTGTAGGAAAGGATGTATACTGCATGTTCTGTGACATTTTAGTAGTGCTTGTCCCTTTTTTTTTCATGTTTTTATTTTTAGTCCGCTTCACTGTAGATGTTGCCACCTCATTGCAACTCACAAGCTATTAACAATCCTCTCACAACTGGACTTGAAGCAGGCGTTGATCTGCTGCTGAGGCAGCCTTAATTCATTGCAAATTTAAGGGGGAAAAAAAGACAAAAAAAGAGATGATAGATAATGGGGTTGCCTGTTTTACTTTGAGTGGCTTATCTGGGGAAATACAAAGGAGCCCTTGTCAGGAGGGGAAGGACTCTGAATCAGGGCATGTGATGAGTTACAATCAAATAGTTTCATAGTGCACCTTCACAAAAAAATTAAATAAAAAGTAAAAAAAAAAGTTGGCTCATCCGCCCAACATTCCAAAGTTGATTTCATTTTCCACAGTCCTGTCCGGCTGATTGAGGAAATCTTTTTGCTTTGCTGGTGAATGAAGTGGGCATGTGTGTCAATGACAGGGTTCCCTATTTAGCCTAACGCTGATTACCTCATTTACAAATCTGCAAATATACTATTCTACTGTGTGTAAAGGAGTCAATGCCATCACCAGCAGCGTGGTCTCTAGACCTGTGATGACAACAGGACCAATGAAGTAACTCTGTTGAAATTAGCCAATTTAGAAATATGACCAGTCTGGATATATAGGGTTAAGACAAGATTTCAAAAAATTTTTGTAAGGCAGATTGGGCCTCTAAGATTTCTTCAGTTAGTACATCACCACAGCTGCTACACCAGTCTGCATCCAAAGCTATGAGGACATTCTGTTATTTTCAATTTTGAGATTTTTGTGTGATGTCTGAATTTGGTGGTCAAATCGATATTACACATTATTTTACAAAATAAAGGTGAAAAATGTAACCTCGCAGACGTTGCACACAGCTCCTTAAGCGCTGACTGGAGTAGCAACTGCTGGCACTAGCGTGGTTCAAGAAGTCGAGCCCGAAGCCCGGTGTCTCTCACGATTATTTTAAGTGAACGATCATGTTAGCATCACTTGCTGTTTTTCAGTAGCATTTCTCCTACCTCCTTGTTTTGCAGCCTTGAGTGTTGTTTGTCTCTCCACCTGTTCTGACTATTGAAAAAAAAAAAGTCTATTCACAGTACGGGAATACAGATTTATCATAAGCAATGGTAGTTATACATAATATAAAAAAAGTGTGCTTGGTTGTGCTGTATGTGTATATGTCTATTTGACGTTGGAAAAAAAAAAATATTTATGAGAAGCATTTATACGACAAAATACCACTGGAATGTGAAGCCAGACAATGTTATGATGCAGATTATGATGATAGTCTATCCCCTTTAACATTCAGTGGCGAATGGTCAGAGGATTCATCTTTTTGAAAATAAATAACCATTGCATTGGCTTTTTTTTAACACCATCTATTTCTTTGGTTTCCTCTTGTGCGTATACTTCCCTGTCTAGCCCTATAGTACACATTTCAACGTTTACAGCTTCATGGGTCAGCCATTGATTGCCCTGCAGTTGGAATGATACCACCGGTTGTCACAAGGAAGATAGTAAGGTGGATTTGTAATTCTGTATGAGGGCGAGTTTGAGCCCCTCGAGCCGTATGCCTTCGAATCCATCTGTCCACTCAGAACCAAATTCTGCTACATAGGCGTCTGTCTCCACACTGCCCTGATATTTTACATTCAGTTTGACTTCAAGGGGTACAGGACAAGGTGAAAGGTTTGAGGTTTTCTGACCAGGTACCCCCACCCGCCCACCCACCCACCCATGCCTGATCCAGGACAGGACCCAGCCCCACTCCCTGTCACCCCACCCCACCCACTGTCTCACCTGAACCTCAAGCCATTCATTTTTCAGTTTTATTTTTTCGATTCAATGCAATCCTGAAAGCACTTTGCCTTGTTATTCCTTTGTGTGAACATGTGAATGATAATTTGTTACAAAAATGTTAAATATGTAAAAGATCATTCACTGTTTTGGAAAAACCTGCATCTGTCTTTCTGACGTTAAAAGGAAAAAAAAAACAATTTAGTGACATTAAACCTGAATCTATTTTATAAAATGTTTGCTGCAGCCAATTGGTCTTGTCATTCAGTATTGTGGCTTAGGGTTGTTTGTGTTCAATAAAGTGCTATTGCTAAATATTTCCGGACTCTGGAGTTATTTGTTGACAACCAATGTTTCATGTCACAGCTCTCATGTTCACGTTTTATCCCAAATTAGTTATTAATAGCTAGGAGCTATATGAAGCTGAATACAGTATCTTTTATCTAAGATGTTTTAATCAAATCTTCATTTCAATGTGAAAATGTCACAACTGAAACAGGTTCTTGTTTCATGTCTGAATTGTTTATCTTGACTCAAAAAAGGAACTGATAGAGAGTGATGAAGCAAAGAAAAGAGCTTGATTGGATTTTCCAAAGGAAAAAGTGTTTGTTGCAGCACCTCATTTAGTGATGCTGCACGGCATGTTTCAGAGAATAACACGTTTTAATCAGCGGGATCATAACTTTCACGAGTATTTCTCAACATACATATCAAAAACAGTCCATACTTTTGTTTCCACTGTACTTTGTAATACTGAACCATACTGAAATAGACCTGAAAATAATTATGTAGTGCAATGAATGAATACTTTTATTCAAGTGTCATACACCAAATGAGTGTGAAGCCAATGTAGGGTTACAAAAACACTAGTTGCATCACATAGTGAGGCAACAGAAAACATAAACAAAAAGACAATGAGTTAAACAAGAAAGAAATGTAAACATTGCAGTAATCAGTTGTTTGTTAGCTGTACTGACCTTACTACTGCCTGGGGCTGGATTTTTGTTTTAACACAACCACATGAGTTGTTAAAAACAATGCACAAATCACTGTGAAACGGGTTTAGATATGGCCAAGAGCATATTTCTTTTGCATAAAACCACTTTATACTGACAAAAGTTTTTTAAAGACTTTTCATACAATGTGAAGCTGTTGGTTTTTGGCGCTGTTGGAACATGCAATCACACTGGTAGTGAGTGATGATGACTCATGTTTTCAGTGTGCTCCTCCTTCTGTTAAGCCATATTCCCACACACTCTGTAGCCGCTGTTCATTTCCTTCCTATTTACTTCCTGCCACACACAGAGCATTGCAACATGGCATGGCTGAGACAGAGACATTTCATTCTCGTGTTGTGGCAGGCCAAATCTGATGTGTTGGAAGTGATTAAATGAATAAAGAAAATGCACACTTTTACAAATTGAGAAATATATAAAGGAACTCCACATTTCATTCAGATACCCACAGGTCATCATGGAGTTATACTAGTATTCCTTTGCTGATACATGTCAGTATGTCTAAGTGTAACATATAATTTATCATTTAGAAATTAAATAATCAAAATTTTTATGTCATGAACACAACAAACTGATATTTCACTGGTAATTCCTGTCAGTTTTAGGTAATTTATTTATCATATGGTCTTTTAAATCAATATTTTAGCACATGTTTGGAGTAAAACAGATAGAAAAAGGCTGATAGATAGATTTTTCGGACCAATCAAAAGCTCCTGTTGTACGTCATGACGTGCCCACCCGCCTGCGTAGCGACGAAACAGAAGTGTAGGATGTAGCACAGGACGTGGCTAGCGAGCTACTAGTTACAGTAGGACGTCCGAAAATACATAAACATCGTGATTAGGGTCTGTTTTACTACATGTTCAAGTAAGTATATCAGTCAGTTATAATGTTTTCCTCTAATGTGGCTGATGGTAAACAGCCATTTGTTGGTGTAGTTTGCTCAGACCGAGGTCTGTCTGGTTAGCTTGATGGCTAATATCCAGAGGAAACCAACGGTACCGTAGGCGCTACCAGTGCTATATAGTTAGCAAGCGTTAGCAACATTTAATTCATGACAAGCAGGCTAATAATGACATATGAACTCAAGCACTGGGTTATTTATTCAAGATAATGAGTTTGGCTCATCATAAACCCAAAGGCATTGCGATTTAGTGTAGTGTTAACAGCGAAATAACATACACGTAGCTAACGTTAGCATGGAGGGTTAGCTTGCTTGCAAGGCATGCTGAGTGCGATGGGAGGAAAATATCTGTAAATCGCCTCCAGACCGGTATGTGCTGCTTTAACTGAAATTAGGTCAGCCACCAGTCAGCTGGGACAACAGGATGCTCTCCTCAGATGTTGGAGCTCGGCTGGTGCAGTTTCACATGTCGAGGATAATGTTAGAAAACCACACTACATTACGGATCAAGGACATCGCTTTGGGGCGATGTGTATAAAAATGGCTGTGTGCTCCAATTTCTTGAGTCATTGTGCCTTTTCATTGATTTAATAATAAGACAAAATATGTTTATTACATGGCAATATTCCACTCGTTGTTACCTTTGTAGAGTAATCCTAGTAAAGACTATAGTGTGTGTCTGATTATGACGAAGAAGCTTGAAAATCACTGATCTCTCTGCCATTTAAATATATCTGTAGCAAAGGGGCATTGATGTTGTATTTATCATGTGGGGTTATATTACATAACATAACTCAGCTTGATCTAACCATCAGCTACCCAATAGTTTTCTGAAAACTAAATAATAACCAGTGAGAATAATATATTTTTTTTGCAGGGAGTGTCTGTGTCTCTTTCGCCAGACAGATTATTTCTGCCAGATATGATGTATCAGCACTACATCAAGAGCTGAATGGAAGCATTTGAGGCCTTTTGTGAGTGAGGTAGGCTGAAAGCATTTGTATATGTGTGTGAAATATCTACAGTCATATATTGATGCAGTTAAGTTGTCTAAAAACCAAATTTGCTTGGTTGTGTGTTGCTCAGGAAGTGGGTCCCAGTAATGTACCATGGGGTACGACGTTACGAGGTTCCAAGGGGAGGTGGATGAAGACCTGCTGTGTCCCATATGTAGTGGAGTGCTTGAAGAACCAGTGCAGGCAAGTCCCTGTCTGAAAGATTACCCGCCCTAATTGTATCAATGTTTTTTTACATTTCTAATTTTTTTGGGCTCTGTGTTCTCATTTTCATTTCAGGCTCCACACTGTGAGCATGCCTTCTGCAATGCCTGTATTACACAGTGGTTTGCCCAGCAGCAGATCTGTCCAGTTGACCGCACGGTAGTGACGCTAGCTCACCTCCGGCCTGTGCCCCGCATCATGCGCAACATGCTGTCCAAGCTTCAGATCAACTGTGACAATGCGGGTTTTGGCTGTACGGCCACGCTGCGGCTGGACCAGCTGCAGTCACACCTCAAGGACTGTGAGCACAACCCCAAAAGGCCTGTCAACTGTGAGGAGGGATGTGGGTGAGTGGCTTCCATTTGGCAGAAAATGTACACTGCATTCAGAGCTTCACAAGTCTCAAGTGATGGGTGTAGCTAATCAGAACACAACAGTTGCTCAACCAAAATGAATTATAATAATCACCATTAAATACTTGTGCTGTAAGATATATATATATATATATATATATATATATATATATATATATATATATATATATAATATATGGTTTTGCAAAAATGAATGACCTGTCCTCTGTATGGTATGGTAGTAAGTCTCCTATCTTCTCTCCTGTTATTCTACCTCCCCTACTCCTGCAGCCTTGAGATGCCCAAAGATGAGGTGCCCAACCATAACTGCATTAAACACTTGCGGAGCGTCGTCCAGCAGCAACAGACAAAGATTTCAGAGCTGGAGAAAACTGTGGCAGAGCATAAACACCAGTTGGGGGAACAAGTAAGAACATTTGCCTGCTCATTAATGTATTAGCCACAAACTACTTTATGAACCTAGACCTGAAATATATTGTTTACAAATGTCTGTGGAACAGGTTTAGATATAGCCAAGAGCATATTTCTTTAATTCACTCTAATTCAGTTACTAAGAATTGGACAAAATCTTTATTGTAATGTGACTAAAAAGTATTCGATGTCATACAGTAAAAAGTTAAACTTAAGTTCAGTCCATTGCGTCTTTTTAATTTTTTTTTTTTTTTTAGCACCTTAGTTAAACACAGTCAAATATTTAAGGTTTAATGCTGTGTGTGTTGTCATTCAGACATGAGACCTGTAAAGCACAATACCCTGATATGAGAGTTTTGTCATGATACAGTTATATAAAGATGGAGAAGAAGAATATCTATAATTATCACTTAACCCTATAAGGAACTGCTGTTACATTTTATATTCTTAGTAGATTCTTCTTACTAGATTGGAATCTGACAAAGCTGAAAGGATTGAGGATCAGTATTTGTCCAATAAAAGCCAGTTAAGGGCAGACTACTGGATCCAAAGAAATCGATAGAAATATCTTACATCCTGATACATGCAGCTTTTCAAGGCAGCCACCGGACTAGTTAATTGGCCAGTTATTAATTCCTGTTTAGCTTCAGGAGATTTTGTGAAATCCGTCACTGAAGATGGCGCTTTCAATTTCCAGAAACGGGACATTCAGCTGCTAAAAGCCTACATGAGAGCAATCCGCAGTGCTAACCCTAACCTGCAAAACCTCGAGGAGAGCATCGAGTACAATGAGATATTGGAGTAAGTGAAAGTTAATCTTCGCTCCTGTTTGCTATTCTAATATCAACTTTGTCAGGGAGCTGTAGCTCAGTCCCTAATTTTCTTGTGGTTTTATCTTCAGGTGGGTGAACTCCATGCAGCCCGCCAGAGTGACACGCTGGGGTGGCATGATCTCCACTCCTGACGCTGTGCTCCAGGCGGTCATCAAACGCTCCCTCATCGACAGCGGCTGTCCTCTCTCAATTGTGAACGACCTGATCGAGAACGCCCACGAGCGTAACTGGCCGCAGGGACTGGCCACGCTTGAGACACGGCAGATGAACAGGCGCTACTATGAGAACTACGTTGCCAAGCGTATCCCTGGCAAGCAGGCAGTGGTGGTGATGGCCTGCGAGAATCAGCATATGGGGGAGGATATGATCCTGGAGCCCGGCCTGGTCATGATCTTTGCGCACGGAGTGGAGGAGATCTTATAACTGTACAGCTAGCTGAGCTGATCCAGAGACAAGTGGGGATGTTTTGCTTGGGGGTTTGCTGTGATGAGAAGGTTTTTCCTCACTGGAATGAAATCTCCTGAGTAAATCTGGCTTATTTAAAATACAATCTTATAAGAGGCTCACTCCTAAGCTTGATACCTATGCCTTAAAGTAAGGACAAATATAATAATGAACCTGTCAAATAGAAACTTAATCTGACTGATATCTGAGATAAAAGGTGAGACGTGATGTTTACAAGGTTTATATTTGGTGCATTATATGATCTGATTGTTCTGCTCCATGTCCTAATATAGTAATAAGCTTGAACCCCCGTTTAATGTCCTCAGTTGTATAAATGCTTGTAAATACAAATACTATATTGAATTATAAATGTCATTCTCTTATTCCTCTCACTGTAATTAGATTGTGATTTTCGTTTATTTCAGTTGTGTTTTGTCAGCCTGTGTTACTGTCTGCAGGGACGTTGACTCGGAAGATTTTTCGCGTGCTTGCTTTAGTATTTAGTTCCCTGTGAATATTTCACAAGACATTGTGCTTCTCAGTTTAGATTGTCTAAACCTTCTGTGCCATTCGTTTTATTTATTGTGTTGCCTTTTACACAAACATGCTTGAAGATGTTACCATTTGTATGGAAATCTGCCTTTTTCGGTGCATTTGAAGTTCATCGCAGGAAGAAAATTGATTTTGCGTTTTCTTTGTTGCCTAAGTTGTGTATATATATAGTCTGAATGTTGGGTCCAGTTGAAGTGTTAAATTTGAAGTTTAACATTTGGGATTTAACTATGTATAATGAGTTTTATTCGACAAATCATAATGGTTCACTTGATATTCTTCTGAGATCCTTATGTCTTTTTCTGATGACTGAAATATAGACATTGATCTTCTCATTCTTCACACTTAGCAAACATCTGTTCACTGACATGTCACTAAAAACCATAGCTTGGAGATTGTAAAAAATATTTGTAAAGTCACTCTTATGGTTTTTGAGAGGTAAAATGCTTCACCATTAGTCACTTATTGCTGTAATAAGACGAACAAGACTTCAGATGTCTGGTATAAAAGCCCACATAAGTGCAGTAAACATAACTTTGGATTGTGCCCTTTATTATTTTCCCTGTTATTGTTTTTATTTGGTTTGTGTCTGTTATGTACTGTTCTGTACAGACGAGAAAGTAATAAAAAATGTCAAACTTCATCCCAAAAGAATGTATTTTCTCAATGGGATAACAAGATTTTATATTTAGCATCTTAATTAGGAAAAAATGCAATTCCTTATTTTACCACAGCATGTCATCAGAGATCTGCAGGGAGGCACATTTCTTAAGGTCACCCCAGCTGAATACAATATGTAAAAACCTCAGTGTAGAAAAAATGATTGGTGCTTTTAAGAAATCAGGTCAGTGAGGAGGAGATGTGGGACGTGAAACGCTGTTGATCCAGGTTAAGAAGATGAAGAGGAAAGTTTAGTCAGAGGAAGGAAGGTCTGACTGCTCTGACCTGACTCACTCTCTTTTTCTCTGTCTAACCCAGGCAACCACATGTTTTCCATGTCTCTTATCCTCTCTTGCCAGCCTGGTCCTCATTGTGGAGCCTAATCCCTCACCATTGTAGTCCCTGGAATGTGAAATCATGTGCTTTTCCAAATACTGTGGCTGTGGTATTGTCTACACATTATTGTGTGATGTGGTTGGTTGCTATAAGGCGTACAGCAGTCCCCATACTAAACAACACGTTAACATATACCTCTGAATATGTTTAGGAATATGTGTCAGTGACCTTAAAACATTCATACAAGCAACACATTCATATAATGTGTACAGCACAGTTACTTGAGGTCTATATGCAGTGGTGGAGGAAGTATTCAGATCCTTAAGTAAAAACAATACCACAAAATCCTGTATTGAAAATGTTTCTTAACAAAGGTATTGTTGGCATAATGTACTTTAAGTATCAAAAATAAAAGTACCAAATGGAACAATAATGGTCCATGTGGGTGTTACAAGGTACAAGGTACATTTATGTGTCATTCTACAACACAGGGCTGCACAATCATATCTTCTACACTATCATATATTGTATTGTTAGATCATTAATGCTGATGCATTAACGTGTAAATAGCATTTTACGCTTGTCGAAGTGGAACTCATTTTAACTTTTTTTTTGTTGGATAGTCTAATCTATAAAAATGCATCATATTTTATAAACCCATCATATGTTTTGTATGTAAAATCTCAATTGGTGAAGTAACTAGTAGCTATAGCTGTCGAATAAATGTAGTGAAGTAAAAAGTATATAAAGTGGTGTGAAATGGAAATACTCAATTAAAGTACAAATCCCCCAAATATGTACTTCAGTGCAGTATTTTAGTAAATGTACTTTGTTACATTTCTCCACTGCCTGTTTAGACTCATAAGAAAGTAAAAATACTCGTTTCTGATTGGCTGCAGGTGACCGTTAAACTAGTCCTCAAACATAGTTCCCGTCAACAGTTTAATCGCCTTCCAAATCAATGCGCAATGCACGTTAAAACTGTAAGTAACCATAGCAATACGTTACGGGTTGACTCCTGGTGAAAAACAGCCAAACCACTGAGTTAACAAACTAATTTTACTAAGTGGACAACTACTACTTCATCTATTATCAATTTTTATTTGTTTTGGTCAGTAATTATGGCAGCTAGCTATAAACACAAAAATATAGCTACGTAACGCCAATGTGGCCAGATATGAAAAAATAATGGAGGAGAGAGTGTAGTGTCCTCCGCCAAGTCGGGACTACATTCCAGAAGCTCTACTGTCAGTAAGCTAGCTTTATCTTTGTGGTACTTATCGTTTAATTTTTGTTAAAATGAGTTAGAGTTGGCTGGTTTGTAAGGTTATAAGTGGTGGTGTCATTTTATTGTAACGTTAAAGTTTATTTTTCAATATAGTATACAATATCATGCGTTCATATTTTATTAGCTTGTGACAAGATATCACAATAAATAATATAGCCTAGCTTAGCATATTTAGGACATACATAATACCACAACATAGATATAAAACATACATACATGTTACATATATCTATGTAGGCTACCACAAAGAAAATCATTTTTTGTAACTGAGTTAGGTATAACTTCTTGTAGCCTACTACTGCATACATTTTTTTAAGTTACAACTTACACCAAATACACTTTAAGGCGCCATATAAATAATGTTAATATTATTAGTTTGTTAAAAGCATTGCTCAGAAAAATGCCGCCTAACGTTATATTGCATTGCATTGATTGGTAGAGCAGAATGGTAATTGCACCGTTACAGGTTACAGCTGCAGAATTTTAATGAGCATTACTTTACAACTCTGCAGATGGATGCATGCTGGTGTAACGGGTGTGTATTGGTTAGCAGAGAGGGCGCAGAGCAGCTGAGGCGGTGCTTGACAGGAGGGATGATCCGCTCACTCAGTCTCTGCTCTGCTGCTCTAGCTCACTGCTTTCCACTCCGCCGACCTGCAGCCTCCGTTGAAAGTTAACGGCCACTTTGCTTCACATCTGAAAGCAGGATTTTCGACCCGCTGCTGAGCTGCACCACGACGATTTCAAAGACCAACGGAGTGGCGACAGAAAGGTAAACGACTCAAAAACAAACAGTAAGAGGTCCGGACTCTGCGTGTTTATTGAAGTTTCAGTGCAGCCCTGAACGGCTTTTAGCCGCAGATAAACGACAGTAAAACACGGGGCGATAATTTTAGCCTGTTGTTTTTGCGCTCCTGTCAAGAATTTAATGTAAAATCCCAAGGAGGTGCATCTGCTAATTTAAAGAGAGTTTGGCAGATTGTCGTGTGTTCATAACAGAGTAATTCACTCAGCCGAACAACAACAACCAGCAGGGCAGATCTACTGCATTTGAATGCAGTCCGCTGCCTTCTTTCTTCTTTTTTTTTTAACCTCATAAAAATACATAATTTCGGTTCCCTTTACAGCGTGTCATGATTGCTAATGTCAGTCTGCTTAAATTAACTGCAGGGAAACCCTTCTCCCAGTCTATTTAGAGAATTGAGTGATTCATCTTTCAGAGAATAGACTGGTGTACTATTTGGGGTGTCATGTCTGAAAATACTCTGGTATAAAGGACCCCACTATATGTTTTATTTAAACTTGCCAACATATGCTACAACATAATATGCCACTAGTAGGTTGAGCAATCAGGTTTGTAGTGTTTTTGCCCCCTGTTTGACAGAATCCTATCTGAGTGACCCCCATCTGAGATTATGTTTGTTGCAGGATGTGGTGCTATACCAGCGGGGATGGTGAAAGTGAAAAACAAAATAGACCTAAAACACCACAGAGGGGTTTCACTGTGTTTTGTTGGGATAGCAAAATCCTCCACAGTGTGAAGTAGATGATGGTGGGCGTTGATGGGCACTGTCACTGTTGTGTGGTCATTGTTTACTCAAAGCTCCCTTTGCACCTCATTTGAGTGCAAATGGTGGATGTGACTTTCAGCCCCCATGCTAACTCGTTAAACAAAACATACAGGAACATCTTGATACTCAGTTAGGTCTGTATTTTTCCCTTTTTTGTTTTGCCTGAACTCTCAGTTTCCGAGCCACTTTATTTCCAGGTGACACTTTCCTGGTCGAGCTGTGTGTTCATTACGAGGGGGTTATTTCAAAGCTGGAGAGTCTCGGTGGTATTCATCTGTTCCTAGCTGCAAGAGTTTTCAGGCACAGGCAATCAATACTGTAGTCAGGTCAATTGTCCCATTGTTAATGTTTACATCAGAGGCTAGAGGCTGTAAATGAACTAGAGTTTAGCCCATGTTGTGATCTGTGGTTTAGCTTGTAAATGTTAGCTGTTTTTATATGCTGTAACATGATCAGAGAAATGGCACGAATGCCTTTTGTCTACAGACTATTTCACTTCTCTAAATACAGTAATTGTATCTTTTATTTAGTCTTCCCTTCCTTCATAATATCATTGACCCGAGTCTGCCTGAATCCTGTATTAATGACTATGATTTTAACCCATTTGGTTTTCATAAATAATATAATAAGTCAATACTTTATTATCACGCCATAAATGTGATTGGAATTTGTCTTTGTGCAGCTCAAGTCTCAAATGCTGTAACTTATAACATCACTTATTCTCTCCTAGTTCAGCTCATCCATTCATATTTAGAAAATAATTCACATGAGCAAATATAATCAGATATATTTTACTTTCTCTCTGAATTACTGACATGATAGTGGAGAATACTGCGTGATTGCATTTCACATTGAATCATTGAAAAATGTGACATTTAATGTTGTTTCATTTTCAGTTGTGGATAGATCTGTGGGTGAACCAGGCGAGACTCCCTGATACGTGCAAACACTTACACCATAAAAGCAATGTGGCTGTTGTGTGACAGCATGCACCCTCACAAGTCTGGGCAGGTTTGAGTTTTTTTTTGTCTGAAGGCAGCAGGGTGTTCTACAAGGCTGCCTCCACAAAAAAAGCTATTACATAAGTCACATTCAAGTCTGAACTCAGAGTGATGGGCAGTCCTCACTTTGAAGCCGGCGAGTGAGCAAAGCCTCGCCTACATTTTCCAAGAAATCTGTGATTCATGCTGTGGTGAATGTCTTTTGTTTTTTTTCTTTCGTTTTTGTCTGATTTACAATCCATGTTTATTGTGTTCAAGTTCTCAAGTGTTCCTGCTAACTGGAGCCTGCTGTAGTTTGCATACCACTCAATTCTTCAAATATTACTGTACAATAGTAGACAAGGGGAAGCCCCTTTTTAACAGAGTGTGCTCAGCTGTGATCCTGCCATTACTTTTGACCCTGCTTTTTGCATTATTTCAGTCATATTCAATTGATAAATCTTACGCCAGCCAAGGTCTGAGCATGCATAACATAATTTAATTTAAAAAATCAGCTGTATCTCAGCCTGGGTGCTTTCAATAGCATCAACAACACATGCCAGTACACAGTACAGCAATATGTACTATACTGAACTAAAGTCAAGATGTAAAACAACCAGGGGAAGTAGTGGTTACTGGCTGTAGCTCTAGGGATACATAAATGTTTTTCTCTGATAGTTCCACTAAGTCAAATATTACCGCTGGTTTGTAACTTCAGGCTCATCCTGCAAAGTGACCCTTTGAGCACACAGTCCATTTATAGGGAGGGAGTATTCCCCTGTTCATGCAATGAGTCACAGTAGCATCTGCATGTAGAATGCAATTTAGAGCGTGGCCTCTGGTTTTGAAGGCCAAACTACGCTCTTGGCGTAGGAGGAGGTGGAGTTGCAGGGGGAAGACTCACAGCTACCGACTGGGCTCCCCCTTCCCTGAGCTGGCTGCCTCTCTGCTGCCTGTGCCTCCTCCTACCTGCTAGTCACCCGTGGCAATGCTGTGACGGAGAGCAGCTGATGGAGGGAAACACTTTCCATAGCAACCAAGCATGTCTGTCCTCCCCCTTCTGTTAACCTGATGCAATCTGTGCACACTTCAGTGATGAGAATCGTAGTTTCAGGAGGAAAACAAATGCCCAACATTAGTAGACTTCTTTCTCTGTTCGAGGAACCTACGCAGCTTTTTCCAACCACAGAATGACGGAGTTAATGGCTTGCACCCTGCAAGTGTTGCAAAACAGCAGATTTCTTTGACACAAGGCGTGGGCGTTATGACAGCTTGCACAAACATCAGCCTGCATGGAAAAAGGTCATCCCCAAGTGTACTTTGAAATGATTCTTGTAAAGAGAGTGCTTTATGGTTGTTGACAGTTTTACGTTGAGACATTAAGGGCTCATAATTAAACGCATGGAATGTGTGAAGGAAAATGCCACTGAACTGTCCACTCCAATTCTCCAATTATTTCACTGTGTGAAGTTTTACAAAGCAGTTGCTCTGTTGTTTTTCAGTTGAGTGGTCAAAAGTAAAGGCGAGTGTCAGGCTCTAAACAGACGGTTTTTCAGAGGTTTATGGGGGAGTAGATGTTGCTTTCACAAACTGTTGCTACTTGAAGAACCACTTTAACATTTAAATGGTTCTTTACTGCTATTTGAAGAACCACTAGTGGCCCCGCATAGAGCCAGGAGGCTGTGGCACAACATGTGCTGCACCATTTATTCTGTACTGATTATATGGTGCGACATTTTGTTCAAACAGAATTATACCTCAGACTGTCTGTCAGTAGAGCGAACCAGAGTAAATCACACTGAATGATGGCTATATGATTCCTGTTAGCCCACATTTAAATCTTTCTAATGTCTACACGACAGAGTCTAAATGTTTCTATAAAGCAACATAAACAGTTCTCTCATAAAGCATCTACCATTTAACTTTAGCCCAGCAGTGTTACCTTTTTGAGAGCCAGCCCAAAAGCAGTTAGTCACATACTCTGTAATAAGTCTTAACAAGCCTCAGACATTCCTCAAACCTCCTGAAATATTTATACTTGCTCCAGTAAGCTCATTTAGATGGTGCCATTGGTTATCAAAAGTCCATCCCATGTTTTAGATTGGAGACAACTGGCTCGGTATGTATTACACTATTCATATTTTCTCCTCTAAGTGCAGGGAATGCCTTCTTCCTGGGCTCCATGTTCTGACTAGTCCTGATTCCCATTCTGTATCGTGCATGCAAACCATTATCTAATCAGGAAGTGAGGAATCAGATTACTCAGATAGGCCTGAGATCTTGTTGAACCAGACAATAATGATGATGGTACTCAGTTGGTAAGGAGAGAAAATAGGCATGTTGCTACCCGTGACCTCATGCTCCGTTGGAAAGCATAAAAACAGGAAAAACAACAGTAATCTAAAATAAAAGTGTGTTTTTTGTGCGAATAAACCTCAAAAGCCTATTTTTAGTTTATTTATAAGACAGTGTTTGAAGAGGGAGTCAGGAGAATATTTTTAGCAGACAGCTTTTTATGATTCCTTCATGTGTCACTTTGCTGTCGATACAGACTTGGCCCACCTGATCGGCTGCATAAACACGGCTGCTAGGCAAAGCTGCTGACCTTTAGAGGGAATTAAGTGAGGACAGTGTGAACCTTTCAGAGTCTAAAGACAACAAATGGATCCAAACAACATGTAAAGAGTGGGTGTTATTTCAGATGATTTCATTTTCTTTTTCTCCGTACGTTCTTTGTCCTTTTAGTACTCTGATTTTCTGTTCAGTGCAGGCAGCCGTCACTGATACCTGCACTGGCTGCACTTAAATGTGTGACAACACCTGCGGACAACAGTGCGAACACCACATTTACAGTGAGGTCCTATTCATCAGCCTGGACTGAAAACCACCACACAGTCTTGTATTCGCTTTAGTTTTGTATTTGTGTAGTTGATAGAATGGTTTGATATCAGACGTGATATCAGATTTACAGTAGCCTCTGTGTGTATTTAACTCTTCAAAACTGTTGGGGAAATACCAGAATTGCTACAGGGTACTTGGTTTTAAGCCAACAGGCTGCTCTTAAAGGACCATATCAGAGTTTTGTTTGTCTTTTTGTTTTAGCTCACATCATTACACATCATTACTACTGACCATTTTCCAAAGCAAGCTGTGTGCCATTCTGGTTCATTCTGAACCTGACTTTCCTACTTTACGTTCCAGCCTTCCGTTGCCATTCATTTCCATACAGTATTAAAATCAATTAGCAGACTATTTAAACTTTCCTGACTTGTGCACTCCAACAGCGATGTGAAAAGACTGTATTTATTGTTTTCAAAGGTCCATTATTGTTGCATGGTAATGCAGGTGAAGTGCAGATTGATTTAGAAAGTCTCCACTGCATTTCCTCATAATGGTAATGTAATTTAGACCAAACCTAATGCTGTTTGCTTTAATAGATTAGACAACTCAGACAAATTTCAAGATGAATGCAATTAAAAAGTCTTAAACTCCAACATGGTTGCAAGATATTCTGTAGTTATATAAAGTATTTATGGGCTAAATCGTGCAAAATTGTGGTCCTTTAAAGTAGAAAAACGATGTAACTTTTGCTTAACAAGTGATGATTACAGGATAATGGTAAATGGTAAAACATACTGTAAAAGAGAGAAGAGTCATAAAGTCAGTAAACTGACCACCATAAGCTACAGTAGTGGTCATACCAGACCAAGTAAGACTGTAGCAACAAAACCCTTGAGACTTTTAAATAGGGGCATTTTATTACTTATTAACTCAACATATTGTTTGTAAATGGGAGAATGTGTTATTTTATCTTTAAAAATATCACATGGTCTTGCGTTAACACAAATATTAGCTCTTAAATGCTCTTTCTTACCAAGAAAGGAATGCATCAGTGAATCAGAAAAGCAAAGGTCACATCACATGATTATCAACTGCATTAGGCACTCTATAAATTCTGCACTGATCTATCCCTATATTTCTTACTGCAACATTTTATTGGCATGCATCTGCAACAGGATGTCAACTTTCTCCCCTCCATTAACTAGTTCCTCCTCTTTCTTCAATGATTAATGAACTATACATTTGTGTTGGTTTTCCCGTCATTATGGAATCTCCTTCCATTATGTTTTAACAGCATGTTTGCTTCTGATGAAAGTATTCATAACGAACCCACCAAATGTTCATCCAGACTTTATGCTCCCGACTTCAGAACGTCATGCTAGGCCAATTTTCATTGCGATTATAACCTCCTTTTCTGTGTCACATTCAAATTTCACGCTCACTTTCAGCCTTGTTTGACATTTAAGTCTCTTCCTTTTGTTTGGCGGGGAGGTCCCTTGACAAGCCAGTTTGTTTTTTTCAAACCTCGCTGCAAGATTTCATTGTTTATCTCTGCATTTTAACACTTCATTGTACTCGTTTGTGCTAAACTAAACCAACCACTCCTTATATCTGGTATTTTATAAATCAAATATGGGCCAGTGAGTATATGGAAAGAGATTTTGGGTGCAGAGAATCCCTAGAGTCGAACTATCATGGGTACCTTTAGCCTGACACAATTTCTACAAGACTTTTGGCCCAGTTTTGAGTGGCTAGTCACATGTTTCTGATGGTGAGAGATGTAGAATAAATACAGTATTCATGAGTATAGACATGAGTACAAACAAAATGTTCATGTTCGGCAGTGAAGCTGCATTTCAGAGCATCGTACAAAAATTGTATCCACACACACGTCGAGGAAAGACTGGGTTTATGAACACGGACCACAGTCACATTTAATGGGGGTTAATTATAATCATTCATTTTGACATGTGTACAGTGTTGACTGCAGATGTTCTGCACGGTTCTACATATTCTCCTGCAGTTACTGACTTGTTTCTGCTTCACTCAAACTTTGGATGTCGAGTGTGATTCTCCCTGTCTACAATCATGGATTTTTACAGTGCGAGATGGAAGATGCTATCTTTTGCTTGCAGCCATGCTTTCATGTTTTACAAAGAGGCAGGCTACTGTGCACCCACCTTCTCTATTCTCTCCGTCTATATCTCACTGTTTCTCTCGCCTGTGCACAGGCAGGCAGTTAGTGCAGAAGCAGGCACCATGTCCACCCCCACAAACCCAGAGGTGAAGGAACTGAGCCCTGTTGACTTTATCCAGCTACAGCAGTACATTGAATGTGAGTACACACAGGCAGGCGGGCGGGCAGGCAGCTTTCTCAGCGCTTAACGCCCCCCCCCTCCACTTCCACTTCCACCCACACACACACTCATTTACACTCGCTCATGGTTTCTCATATCTAGAGGAGGTAGCAGTCTGCCACATTCTGTCTTTTGCAAATAAAACATGCACATCTTTTGTTTTTTCCCAGATAAATTTATATTAATTGTGTAATCATATGTGTACATGGTACTTCAGAAATGTAATGGTTACATACAATAGAGTAATATGTAAAAAAACTACCCTCCTCGCACAGAAATACTTGTGTATCCCTGTGTGACCTGTGTGTCTTTGCTTCCAGACTGCAGCTTGAAGGTGAAAGACGTGCTGAGGGAATTTGATGCAGATGGCAGTCTGGCCCGACACAGACATGGAGAGGTGAGGGGACGGTGTGTCCTGCTGTTCACCATCAGGTCCACTCCTCCAAAACTCACTCACAGCGATGTCAGCTACGAGGCACATAACTGAACTGAATTATGGCTCTCAGCGGAGCAGTTTAGTGAGAAATGAGCATTTGATTTATGTACATTGGGCAGTTATTAATTGTCCTACGCTGATTAATTAGATTCAAACCCATCGATCATGTGTGACTAAGCTGTCCATGAGAAATATCTTCAACGCATTCAAGCGAGGTTGCAAATGTAAATTACCTCCTTAGTTTTGCCCACGCAGCAAGGCCTTGCTGAACAGTGTGCTGGCTGCCCTCATGCAGTGTAAGCTCAAATGTGATTGAAGAAAAGATCTTTCCAATACTGTACATCAGCTGCTGACACTGCCAACTTATTTGTGCAGGAAGCAAATGCAGTAATTTCTGATGGATAATTTGGCTACATACAGTCTAATTAGACAGTTGGAAGGAAATGTTTTTTTTAATGGGATAAAACACAAAATACTGCCATAAAGTTCTAGTTAATAGCTTTTAAAATATGTAAAACAATGAAGTTATTTATAAATGTTGTTGTGTGCAGAATAATGATGCAGTTTCCTTGGCCTCACTCTCGTTTTTCTCTTTTCTTTGTGTAATCTGGCTGCCTTGTGGTGACATTATTTATTACTGGGGCATCTCTGCAGGGTATCAACCAGGGAAATGGAATAATGTCAACAAGAAATGGGTTTGTGGTTCACCATTATCGAGGGACTATTGCTTGTTAGCCCTGCAGCATATTATCATATGAGAAAGACAGATACCAGGCCAGACAGATGGACTGTAATCTTTAATCAGGAGCTTGTTTTTTTGTTTTATGTCATTGTCATGTGAAAACCCTGAAAGCATAGGTCATATTTTTACCTAAAAATGATGGTTTAAATGTTTCTGAGAAACATCGTGGGCTTTTGAAACCCTTTCCACCCACACTGGATGCACATACATGACTCTCAAGCTCTAAACAAGGCTGTGACACATGTCAGCTACAAGATTTTCACACAGTGGCAACAATGTGATTGTCTTCTTCCCTTATTTTTAGAAGAGATGAATTTGAAAAATGCAGAAGTTAACATGCACAATGCACACACAGACGGTGAAAACATTTCATTTTACATTTCACAAAACCACTGTAAACAAAATGTGGCTCTCCCATTAATTTTTCTCCAGTGCATCAATGAAGAAGGCTTCCGTCTGTTCCTGAAGACTTATTTAGAAGTGGAGGACTTCCCTGTGGATCTCTGCCAGAGACTCTTCCGCTCCTTCCAAAACTCTGAACCCACCCAGGAAGACAGTGCCAGTGAGATTATACTCCATGTATTAACACAACTCACTGCCTCCACGCTACTTTGTAGCATGCCCTTATCAATTTACACCATGGCCTATTTGGCATACATTCATTTACCACCACATGCCTGTGAGTTACTGTTTGTACAGATATGGTAACCAGAGTATTCACAGCCACCCCTCTCTCTCTCCTCTGTCTCTCCTGTAGAGGAGGTCTTTCTGAAGGATGTTTCATGTTACTTCTCTCTGCTGGAGGATGGCCAGCCCCGGGACAAGCTGGAGTGTGAGTCCTTTGTTTCTTCTTTGCCCAAAATAATTTGAGTGATGACTTGTTCAAGCACTTCCACTTTCATTTCCCCACTCTAGTTGCTTTCAAGCTCTATGACAGAGACGGCAACGGAGTGCTCGACAGCTCTGTAAGTTGTTGAGAAAATCTTTTAGATGTGATTGTCCAGATTAAATGAAAAATTCTGATATAGTTGTGCATCCTACTGATTCAATTCAAGGTTAAATTAGCAGCCACACTACTAAAACAAGTCTTTTGTTACTTTTTAAACAGGAAGTGGATAGGATTATTGCTCAGATGATGCATGCTGCAGAATACCTTGGATGGGATGTATCAGAACTGAGGCCGGTAAGTCCCAGAATGTCCCACAAACACATGAAAGCCTGTACACACTGTACTTTCAGCCGTGACAATATGGTAAATGTACGTATAGATAGACACATTTGTTTGCACAAGATATCTTTTACATCATTACGTTTAGTATATGGCAGTATGTGTTGTTACTCATTTGCTAGGGTTGGTAAAATGATAAGATTCTCTGCACCTATAAAATTAACAAATCCCCACGCGTGACTTGTTTCAGAAAACACATGGCCTTTTTTAAGTAATAGAAATGTGTGTGCTGATTGGATAATAACAGTCAAATGTCATTTCATCAGGTTCTGAAGGACATGATGACAGCAATTGATGCTGACAGCAGCGGCACGGTGTCTCTGGAGGAGTGGGTGGAGGGAGGCATGAACAACGTTCCCTTGCTGGTCTTGCTGGGTCTGAAGGTGCTTTACAAGCAGCATGTTTCTCTTTTCATTAAGTGTTGGCCACCAAAACCCTAGCTGAGATGTATTTCATTTTTACAGCAGGTGTCTCACAAAGTGGTAAAACCCACTTTTACTGCTCTTGTGAAACCCTGGCCTTGCGTGCCTCTCCTCTGTCCTTCGCCTCCTTTCCCTCTATGAGGGCCTTTCTGCCGACTCAGTGTTACAGGGTGTGGTAATGTCATCTCCTCTCATGCAAGCTCTGAGTCTGCACCATCAGAGTGCTTTAGTGTTTTCCATTTACTCTGCACAATCTGTGCCTAAATTTAACAATGTGTTTGCATAAAATAGCAATCTTAGGGCTGATGCACTATACTTGACTAAAGAAATGAATCATTTTAATTTGGGGTGTATACATAAAAATGGTTGTCTTAAATCAAGGACAGATCGGTTTTATGTTATGGGTGTTGTTTAATGTGTTTCCAGGAATGTAAAAGCCACTTACTGTTAGGCTGCGTGTCTGCCTGATCACTGTGGCGGTCTAAAACCATGAGCTGGACTCTGTCACTGGGTTTGGCCTCTACAGCAATGCCAGGGACTTCCCCTCAGGCTATTTCAGGCCACCAATGGACATTTGAAGCCTGGGGTGCATGAATTCAGCCCCCTCACAGTTGCTCTGTGCTGCTTCGCGGGCTGCCCGCTATGCCTCATGCAGTAAGTGATAGGCTGATGCATTGTGTCGGAGAAAAAGCACTTCAGTGTGTAATCTGGATAAGAGCAGTGGTCGCTCTGTAAACAGATTGAAAGCAACCTTATAATCTTGTGTTGAGAATTTGAGATTATAGTCAGTGTTGATTTGAATATCCGTGGTGCTACACTGTATGTCATGATATGTAGAGCCACTACATTCTGCATAATCAGCAATCTCATTAAGGCAAGGTTAGTCATGAGTGGGCGTGAAAAACAACAGTGAAATGCAGGCCTTGCCTACGGTGTGTTTATGAAAGGGCTTGTGTAGTTTGATCCAAAATTTAACAAAGAAAACAGATATAAGCATTGTTTGTTACAAACATTTATTTTTCTGTTCAACAGTAACAAAGATCTTAAACCATGTTATTCTTCTCTTCCATGATCGCTCCTTCAACAACCAGATGACCCAGAAGGACGGGCAGCACCTTTGGAGGATGAAACATTTCAACAAGCCCGTTTACTGCAACGTGTGCCAGAGCATGTTGCTGGGTCTGAGGAAGCAGGGACTGTGCTGCACGTGTGAGTACCTGAATTCACCAGAAGAGGGCGACACTGCAGTGACATTTATCACTGAATTTGTGGTGTCAAAACTGAGAATTGCATGATCCTTTTTAGATTAATACTCATCTGTCAGCCAATTTATATCAGTGTAAACATCATATGACAGCTGGGTTGTGTGTCCTGTTGTGCAGGCTGCAAATACACAGTCCACGGACGCTGTGCTAACAGGAACCCGGCCCCCTGCACCAGGACGTATGTGAAGTCAAAGAAAGAAACAGGGGTATGCCAGTGTCTCCATGACAACATTTACAGTGACACTCACAGTCTAAATTAGACGTTATCCTGTGTGCTCTTATGTAGACGTTAAAACACTCATCCCACATTTCAGGTTCCAGCGCACGACTGGGTGAGTGGGAACTGTGACTCTAGGAAGTGTGATAAATGCCAGAAGAAGATCAAGAGCTACCAAGGCTTAACGGGCAAACACTGTGTGTGGTGCCACACGATGGTGAGGAAGCATCTTAGTGTGTGCCTGATTTTTATGAATATACAGTTATATAGTTTATGAGCAATGAGGAGAAAATGTCACTTGTAGGCCATGTACCCATGATGCTTTGGGTTCAAATTCAGTGTGGGGAGGATTGTTTTGTCCTCTTCTTTCTAACTTTCCTGTCTTTCCTGTCTCTTCCCACTGTAAGCAGAAGCAGAAATGCAAAAAAATCTTTCAAAAAGATAAATTTGGATCCTGTCAGCTGTCGTCACCTTTGTGCTGTTTATGGAGTTTATGTAACGTGTCACTGTTTTTGTGATTTTTACAGCGTCACGATGAATGTGCCAACCAGGAGCCAACAGAGTGTACCTGTGGGCAGCTCAGAGACCATATCCTGCCTCCATGGGCAATATATCCTGTTATAAAGGTACAGAAATATCCTCAGGCACATCTCAAGCACATGTACAGTACAAACAGTTCCTGTCACACCAACGCAAAACATAACATCAGCCCTGGGCTGTTTCATGCTGTTTGTAAACCCTTCTCACCTGTGTGGTATTTTGACAGGTACAGTGTGTACAGATTTTTCTTTGTCCCCAAGAGGCAAGAAAAAGGTATTACATTTTCTCTGGTTTATTCACTCTATGCCTTTTTTTTGGTCCCTAAAGGAGAGACCAAACAATGTAAAGAATGGCTGCTCAGGCTCAACAGATGACAGCGAGCTCAATACTACTCCTGATGGACAAGTGCTTCAGGTATTAATCTCCCCAACAAAGGCTTTTATCAATGCTGAATATTTGCAACCTGACATCTGAGTAGGCTAAATTAGATTTGTGTATATGTACATTGAATCAGCATGTATTTGTTTTTCAATCTGCAACTATATATACTATATAATATGTAATAACTATAACATTTGTTTATCATTCAACAGATCAGCGCTGTGCCGAACACCCATCCTCTTTTAGTGTTTGTCAACCCTAAAAGTGGTGGCAAGCAGGGAGAAAAGTGAGTCTAAAAAAAGAATATGTTCATGAAGAAATAGTTGGCTAATACATGCACTTTGTTTAGCCTGGTTTCATGTATTTCAGAGTCCTGCATAAATTTCAGTATTTACTGAATCCACGGCAGGTATACATCCTTTCGAATGGCGGACCTGGACCAGGGTGAGTAATTGGTACAACATATATTAGATTATTCCAGACCACATTGTCCTGAATACTTCTTTAAGCTGTGTATCATGCTCTGCTGTTATAGTTCCCATCATCTTTCTTTCAGACTGAGTTTCTTCAGAAATCTGCAGGATTACAGGATCTTGGTGTGCGGGGGAGACGGCACAGTTGGCTGGATTCTAGACGCAATAGGTGAGATTGTTGGATGAAGCACTATAAAAGGCACGTGCTAGCTTCCTCAATGTGAGCTTCTGGTGAAAATCATTGTGACAAACTTCCTTTTTTCTTTTCTTGCAATCAGACAAAGCCAATCTGCTGGTGCGCCCACCTGTCGCTGTGCTTCCTCTGGGCACAGGAAATGACCTTGCGCGATGTCTGCGATGGGGAGGAGGTGAGAAATTATGCAGAGTTGGAGAGTTTTCCTTATTGTGAAAATAATGAGTATGAGTATATAACAGGTTGCTGCTCTGTTGCTGTGTGTGTGTGTTTGTTTGAATGTGCTTCAGCAAAAGAGAAGTTCTCCTAAGTCATGTTCGTGTGTGTTGCCTTTTTGAAGGATATGACGGTGAGGATCTGAGTCGCATTCTTAAAGACATCGAGGGGAGCTCTCAGGTGCTGATGGACCGCTGGAGTGTGCAGGTCATCACAGACGAGAATCAGGAGAAGGGCGACCCAGTCCCATACGAAATCATCAACAACTACTTCTCTATTGGCGTTGTGAGTTTCTCAGAAATATATCACACAAGAGGAGGTGTGTTTTTTTTCAGTTTTGTGTTTGGATCATTTCTGTGTCGTATTGTGTTGACAGGATGCCTCCATTGCCCACCGGTTTCACACAATGAGGGAGAAGCATCCCCAGAAATTTAACAGCAGGTAAACCCTTTGGTGGAACATATTCAGTCTCCAGGTTACTTCCTCAGGAACAGCAAGCAAACAGTACTCATAGTAATAACATACAATACAGTTTTAAAATCATACCTGTATTGTTCAACAACAAAGGGGACCTGAGGAACGCTGTTTCAATTTTTTTGTCTTCAGTTTTACTTTTGTTTCCTGTTTGCAGTAACTGATTTTTTAAAGCTGAAAAAAAATGAATGCAGGTGGCAACAGCAGATGTTTGTGGCAGCAAGCGTTGCAGCTTGACTCCTCCTCCTTCTGAAGAGCCGTGTGTGCTAAAAACAGAGACTGTCCTGTGAAAATGAAATATCACTTAAACCTGAAAAAAAACACACACACTTTTTTCATGACTGCAGAATGAAGAACAAGCTGTGGTATTTCGAATTTGCCACTTCAGAAACCATCTCTGCTTCCTGCAAGAAACTTAGTGAAAGTCTAACAATCGAGGTGAGAACGCAGCATCAGCAAGTGTGCATTTTGTGTTTTGTCTTTGAAACAACCCGTTTCTGTAGTGTGAGAAAAGAACTCTTCCCACAACCAGAAAGTGCACTGATGCTTAACGTTGTCTCTGTCACCTGCTGTTGTTTCTTCCTCAGTGCTCTGGTACTCCGCTGGATCTCAGTGGCCTGTCTCTAGAGGGGGTCGCTGTCCTGAACATTCCCAGCATGCACGGTGGCTCCAACCTATGGGGTGAGACCAAAAAAGGGGACACTAAGGGACTGACCAGTCAGGAAGAGCCTGAGGTGATCGTCGACCCAGAAATCCTGAAAGTGACCTCCCAAGGTATTTTGTCTTTGACCTGAATGGTAAAGTTAGACCGGAGTGCATACGAGATTATCAGAAATATGATTTAAAGCTGCCCTAATCAATATTTTTCATATTAACAAAGGATCAAGTGATTGTGTGTCATTTAAAAGATGTTGCTTGAAGTGAACCCAAAACTCCGCCGTTTTATTCAGCCTTTTAACTTTTTTCAGCTCATTGTTTTGGTTTTACAACTTTACGAGGGGATAATATGTCAGATGTTGTGTTTTCTGCTTGGGCTGCTGCTCCCAAGTGGTCAAAAAATCAATCAATGCAGCTTTAAGAATTTGCATGAATCATTAAATGCGTTAAATGAAACCGGCTCCCATGTGATGAAACCGTTGGTCTGATTTGATGATGTGTTTTCATGCTGTTGTGGTATTTAAACCTGCATTAACTGATTTTTGTGGCCATTTGAGGGCAGCAGAAACAAGTTGTAAACACAACTCTGACCTTTCCAGTTTGGCAACTTAGTTAGTAAACAGTTGCCTATTTGCACATCCAGCAGACACAGAGAAACATAAGCATTCATTTGGAGTCGTGTTTGTGTCCACCTGATGAATGTAAGTCCAATATTCACTCTCCTATAAGGTTGGATTTTGGTCTCCACCAGCTCCTGAGGGAAATATCTGGTTCTTTAGCTGCTAAATGCTCCACTGTGTTCACCAGCTAGCTGCTAACTGTGTCTGCTGTTTGGTGCTGATGTACTGTCAGTTTATCAGAGCTTTTTTTTTTTTTACTAATCAACAGCTGCCTGCTGCTGGAAACAACGCTTACGGACAAGCGATCCATCCAAGTTATCCACCATAGTCATGTGATCCATTGTTAATATAAAGATATTGATCATGGCCTCTTTTATAAATATTTTCACTTTAATTTGTGACAGATGTAGTTTTAGTATTAGCATCAATGTATCCAGTAATGTTTGTACGTAATGGATCCAGTTTATGCACCACATGATTTTGTGACTTTAATTGATCCCCACTCTGTACTGATGCCAGATAAATATGATGACTGATATTTGTCTCAGACCGAACGATGTCCACCCCGCTCTGTGCACTGGATGTTCAGTATGTCCATGTGTTCTTGTCAGATCTCAGCGACCGTCGATTAGAGGTGGTCGGCCTCGAAGGAGCCATGGAGATGGGTCAGATATACACCGGCCTCAAGAGCGCCGTGAGGCTCGCGAAAACATCCCAGATCACCATCAGGTGAGAAACAGACGTGTTCAGACTTGTCAAAGCTTTGGGCTTTCAGTCGTGAGAATGGCTTGTAGTTGACCAGCTGAGGATGATACTTAGCTGGTTCTTTACATAACAATAATTACCTATGCTGGCTTTCCTTTTGGTATTTTAATTACACTTTAGGGTCATGGATTTTGTTACCTGATACACTTTGTTGATCCCTCTCTACTTTACCCCCAGGACGAAGAAAGCATTACCAATGCAGATAGATGGAGAGCCGTGGATGCAGCCTCCCTGCACGGTAAATACCACACAGAGAGTTTCTTCTGAATATTAAAGAGAATTTTCCTGTTAGCAATAAAATGAGTGGAAATGTTTTGATTATATTGTAATTTACCGGACATTTTGCATTTTATATTTCCTTTTCAGATTCACATCACACACAAGAATCAAGCCAGAATGTTGATGGCTCCACAAGCTAAATCATCTGGTTTTTTCAACTACAAATAAAAACGGCTACTCGTTTATTGTAAATAGAGGACTGACACTTTTCTGCATGTCTGTAACACATAACCGAAGCATAGCACTGTATGAATACAAACTGTGTGGTGAGATGTGTTTGCATCGTGGCAAAATGACTTTGACCAAATTTGCTCTGTGTGTTTGTATCAATACTCAACACTCTCGCTGCCTCCGTCTCAATGCTTCACAGTTAGTGGAAGTGCTGCTCTGTAGGAACTTAATAAGGTTAAAGTAAAGTTGATATCATGCTAAAAGAAGAATATTCAGCTTCATGTGCCTTTAAAATCTGTTCTCTATGGTTATGGCTTAGGTAGAGGACATACAGAGCGTTGTGTAGGCATGCACTTTGGACATAAACCATGTAGTATTGCTGTTTTTTGGCTGTGGCTGTAAAGACGCTGTGCGATATATGTTCTTGTCAATTTGGAACCAAAAGCGAGGGATAGATGAGATTACTTTTCAGATTGTCTTTTTTTTTTCCATACATTTCAGAAGATACTTGAAAATGTTTTGGGGAACAGTAATCGTTGCCAAAAGGGCTGCATGTTGATCCACTGCTGCAGTCGGCCTACTCTGCTGTTCCTGTGTGTGTGTGTGTGTGTGAGGACAGAAAGCCTTTTTGCTGTACTTGTTTAGTGCAGAAAGCTGAGATATGTTCACTTCTAACTTGGCTCAGACCAGTTTAAATATATGTAGTTCTTATTTAAATGCTTTCAGTCATATCATTTCAGTATATATGGAAGATGTTAATGTAATATGCCTGAAGTAACACACTGTGTAAAGATTTTAATAAATCATCTGGACTTCAGTGTTTGGTATACTTTTTTGTGAATATTTGGATAAACTTGCCCATACAACTAATGCTTCATTCATTGTGATGGATTATTTTTTTCTACCACAAGGGGGCGTCATCCACTGTTTAGTGTGTGGCTGCAACAAAATCATTGTTTTCTCAGCTTCTTTTAGACTTAACTTGTCATTTTACAACTTAATCTCTTTGTTGTCAAAGTGAGGATCTGTGCTTAGATTAAATATCAGTTTGTTCTGAGTAATATTACCCCTAACTTTTAGAGAGATGTTGGTCTGCCTGCAACAAATGCTGCCTTCAAGTGCTGTTGGACTAATCACGACTACAGACTAGACTGCATACTGTATGTTTGGAAACTTTGCCAACAGCTGCTGGTCAGAGTGATTTAAACAACTGTTTGCATATAAAATAAACCACCAATTTAAAGAATTATGTCACATGTGCCTCAGGACAGCTCAGAGTATATATAGAAAAACCTTTAAGATTACCTCAGGACATAAAAATGACTCTGAATAATAATTTGTTTTTTCACCAAAAAGAAAGTTCAATAAACTACTTAAAATTACATCTACTCCTACACCCCCATTCAAAAGTCCTGAATCTATGAATATGCAAATACTTTTAATTTCTCAATTTTAATTGTTAGACACAAGACGTCTCCTACTTTACTGAGAAGTTTAGTCAGTGTATGCGTCCAGGAAGTGTCAGATTTCCAATATGCAACTTTTGCAGGTTGGCTTCCAAACTAATGGCATTGTTACAAAATCATGTTTGTACATCCACGTCTTAAACTCAGATTTAATGTGAGCACAGAGAAACTTTCACCCCTTCAGCAGATGAATGTGAAAACAGCCTTTTAGTGTCAAACTCTGCACAAACATCATTCTGCACAGTGAAGGTCAAACATCCAAGAGAAGTAACAACAGAATCAAAACAAATTTTTGACTGAAGGGGGACTTTAAACTTTTAAATCAGTTTCTGCTCCACAGAGGATGGTGTGCTGAATTTACGGAGCTTTAAGTTGAATTGTAACCCACACGTTTATATTACAACATCACTAATGAGAATAAATCAAATAAAAATAAATAAAATGTCAGAAAATAGAGAAAAATGTCCAGCACAATTTCTTAAACATCAAAGTGACGTCCTAACAGTCTTGTTTTGTCCGACCAACAGTCTAAAACACAAAACAATATTCAGGTTACAATGATATAAAGCCAAAAAGAATGTTTGGCATTTTTTCTTTAAAAACGACTAATCAATTATCCTAACAGTTCCCGATTCACTTTCCTGTCGACTGATTAATCAACTAATGCGTTGATTACATGCTGCTAATTTCTAAAATAAAACTTCACGACCCTCAAAAAAACAAAAAACACTTGTAGCATCACCTCACGTTCAGCTTCCCGAAATGTGAAGCAGAAACGTCCGAGGTGCACCTGAAGGCGGCATAGAGGCTGCGCGTCAACGTCGCTATTGGCACTCATTTGTGTCCTTCACAACAATGTCCCCGCCCCCTCCCCCCAGTTTATTCAGGAGAAGTGACATTGTAGTTGGCTCCACGTTGGAGCTCATAACTCGGTCAGCATCCTCCTCGGCTGGTTTTCTCTCTCTGCCGGAGCACAACAAGGCACGTTTATTGTTGTTTTTTGTTTTAACTTTTCACCTCGTGTACGAGCTCAACATGACGTTCAGGAGGCTGAAGAAGGTGAACTCCAGCGGGCCAGAGAGTGGACCCGCATCTCAAGACAACGACATTTATTTCCCCTCGTCAAAGTCAGACAGCTGCAGGACTGTGGACTTACCGACAAACTCCTCGGACGTTTACAACTACAAGACTTTGGCTTACTCTGGAGGGACGCTGCCCAGAAACTTCAAGAAGGTAAGAAGTCCATTTAACACTTAAGTTTATAAACTGAGTGTACCTTATTTCTATCTTGTGTCCTCATTCATTGGGTCTTGTTGTCTGAAGTTGTCTGAAATCAATATTTTCTGTCAAATCTTGGAAACTAGATAGTTATTAGTTATTAACAGCACTCTAAAAGTTATTCTGTGTACAGGTTTTAACTTCTTTGAAGTTCTAATTGTTCATACAAGACATTTAGACTTGCTTAATATCAAGTTTTTCCACTCTAGAGGCAGAATTATTAACTTTTTAGCATTATTAGCATTAAATCATGTCCAGACCCATTTCTGGTTTTGTGTAGTGGATTTCCAGCATCAACACCTTTTGTTGAATTTTGAGTTATTTCACCTGCCAGAAGGAGGAGATAATTTGTAATTATGGCCAGACATCATATGAACTTTGCATTACCTTATCTAAAAGTAAAAAAAGTGAGTTAGTTCTGTGGGATGCAGTCTACTCAAGTGTGTAGTGTATCTGAGAGGGCATCTCACTGAAGGCCAACAGTAGCCCATCCAGGGGGTCAAGTGTGGACCACCCAAACACTGAATTTGATTTATGGCGTGTCAGGTACACCAGGGCCCTGTACAGTATTTCATGCGTGGACTAATCCAAGTTAAAATGATGAGGATTTGACATGAGCAACAAGTCCAAAAACTCATTTTCAGATACCAATAAGTCCTTTCCTGAGAGGATGATGATGAAAATATGTTGATATTAACATGATTTTAGATGAGAACATGTATGTTATTGAGAAACTATTACAAGCTTTTGGTGTAATTATCATAATTTGATGAAATTTCACAATAAAGTGGTACCTGTACGTGCTAAAATAAACAACAAAATAAAACGAGTATGAGCAAAAAGACATAAACTCAACTAAAACTTGTTTAGTTAAAGCTAAAAGACTGATGTTAAAAGACCAAAATTCCCATCATAAAGTCATTTTACTTTGACCTTATGGTGGGAAATTTGTCATTTCAACAATTTGTGAAGCTTACTTGCATCTTAAGTACAGACTGAAACTACTAATTCATTTAAAAACTGAGTATTTGTATAAATCATAGGTTAAATATTTAAATCAGATTGACTCCTGAGCTCACTTTGCTGAAAACTGGCCATCAAGTTTTATTTATTCTGCTTTATGATCGTCGTTCTGACCCTCTGCTCTCCACATGTTGCCTTTATTTCAAAATAAGAGTGCACTGAAGATAACTTAATCTAAGATAAACAAAACAAACGTTTTAACCTGATAACAAGTTGTTTTCCTGGATTAGTGAAACCATAATTGCAGAACAGGACCCAGGACTGACTTACAGCCCTCCTTCTCTGATGGTCCAGAGTGACTCCAGCTTTAGCCGGCGTTGCATAATACTGTCTAACAGTTGGCATGGCTGTTGTGGTTCTCATAAAGCACATTTGACTCAGTTCTGTCACTTTACTTCCTTTTGGTGTTTCTGGTAAAAGTTGGAAACCGGTTTAAAACAGACATGTGTAGCAGTGCACTGTAAAGAGAGGCACAGTTATCCACAACCCATACATACATACAAAGTGTGCAGTAGCCGGAGTGAAGGGCCACAACAGTGCATTGTGCACTCACAGACACGGAGATCCTGCTCCTGCCTGCCCCCGTCCGTCTCTGTGGGTATTTGGGAATAAATGCAGTCATTGAGTCGGGGCGCGGGACAATTCTGTAAGTGTTGGGACATAAAGAAAGCAACATTTTACTACCCAGAGAGACTGTAGCACAAAGCAGCCTTTCACAGGAGGCGCATTTGAACATGACTGAGTCGGAACAGACGAGGATTGATTGTAAGTGATTTACTGGAGCCTTCTGGACAGATGCCTTCCTTATTTACACAGTCAGGTAGGGCAGAATCCTGACCTACTGTTGACTTGTGTTTTCACTCAATGCAGTTATTGTGTTCACCACTGTGTCTTATTTGTTTCTTTAATAGGCTGGAACTTGTACAAACTGCTCTAAATGATCTAAAACTTCAGAGAGGTCAACAGTTTGAGTGCCTGGAGGCGGCTGATTTTGTGTGAAATTTAGGGCTAAATATAGGTGCTCTTGAGGTTTTTCCTTCTGATGTTGTGACTGCTTGAAGTAAACAGAGAGCAGCCAGACACGCATTTCTGGTTTCAGTGCTGAAGTTTCCATACAGGCATAATAGTTGAGTAGCTTTAAAAATACAAACACACTGCATTGCACACGTGTGCGGCTTCAAGGCTCGCTGGACCGGTCGATGCACTGGCGTGTACAGTGGGTGTGTCCGGGAAACAGTTGGAGGGGAAACCCTCATGAGTAATCCTGCATCAACATCACGCAGGTGTCTGACACGCTCCATGCCTTGTTTCGTTTTCTCCTCGCAGGGCGGCGGGCTGCAGAAGTGGAAACCCCTGACACAGTCACCAGAACCACAAAGGTACCTCATCATTCACTGACATTTACCCTCGCGTAACCTTTGACCTTTTCTCTTCTCCTATCTTTACACTAATTGTTTTCACTCATCTTCCTCCTGAAGAATGATTACAAGTGAGCAGCCTCGTCTCAGAGTGAAAGGCCTTCATTCAAACAGCGGTCTGTGATGATGGCAGCCGTTGATATGCATGACATTCTTGAGGGTTGTCATGAATCTTTCATGTAGTTTTGCTGCCCCTGCATGAGAGATGCTGTGCTGGTCCAACAGACCCTTGTACTGTACGTTTAGCTGTGACGTCTAGATGCGGCTGGGCACACAGAAGAAGTCCTGTGCAGCCAGCAGAGATATCTTGTTATGTAATTTAGATACGGACGCACTTGGAAGAGAGGAATCCAGAGTTGGACGCAAACATCTTGTTGACCTCCTCCTCCTCATCCTGGGCTTGCATTTTGGATTTTATATATAAAAATGCTGTTTTATAAAAGATTTGATTCTGTAAAACATCAAAAAACATTGAAAAATGGCCATCACAATATCCTAGAGCCCAAAGTGACATCTTCAAATGTATTGTTTTGTCCAACCAACAGTTCAAACCCCCAAAATATTCAGTTTACAATCATATAAAACTGAGAAAAGCAGAATATCCTTACATTTGAGAAGCTGACACCTGTGGATATTATACATTTTTGCTTGAAAAATGACTAAAATGACTGATCAATTATCTAAATGGTCGCTTCAGCTCTGCATTGATTACATGCCTTCTGCTCTTGATTCTACTACTGTGTCACAGGGTAAATACACACCGCTTCAATTCTATAATCAAACCACTACTTTTGATGCAAGACCAAGAAAAGCAGCGATTTCTCACATTTTAGAACCTGAACCTCTTTTTTTGCTTGAAAAAAAGACTTAAACGACTAATCAATTCTCGAAAATAGATGCTCCTCAGAGTCTGGGACCACTTAATCAAGAAGACTCGGTTGCTTCGGGGAAATCTAAGGATATAAAAGAAGTTGTGAAGGCCGTAGTATGTACGGAAAAAGAGTTAGTTGAAATAAAAATGACAAAATCTCTTTTTTCCAGGAAGGTGGTGGTCCTGGAGAAAAAGGAAGAGGAGTCGTTCGGCTTCGAGATCCAGGTAAGAGGATTAACAGTGATATATGGTGGGGGGGACGGGACTTCTTAACATCTCGAGTGCCATTTAACAGAATTTCCCTGATCGGCCACATCCCTGTCAACAGATCATGATGCTTGAGTGACTGAAGCATGCACATCTTATCCTGTAAATCTCTTAATGCGAGCCTGCGCCGGCCGGGTTGAAAGCTCACGCATCAATCAAATAACTAACTTTTTTCTCCCAGCGTCTGTGTATTTTAAGCCATGTGGTTTGCTCACACGCTTCCCATGTAATACCGCCTTCACTCTCACCCCCTCAGCGGGCAGACGCTTCACGCATTTGACCTCAATATCTCTCTGATCTCTCGTCATGTCGCCCCGAAGCGCTGCCTCACAATGTCGGCTCTGTCGGCTCTCAGACCCCATTCTTTAAATAGTTTTGTGAAATTACTTTTTACAATAATGTAGATATTGTAATGCTTTGTTGGACAGTTAAAGTTTGTGGAAGTGGAGTACTGCATTGAGGAAAAGACATATTGTTCTATTTACGGTTTCGATGGAGGTTCCTGCCCTTCCTGCCGCCTTGTGTACCAGAAGGAAGTGAGATCATGAGGGCCAGTTTTCCGGTCAGCCGAGAGAGAGAGAGAGAGATGAGTTTTGGAGTCTTGTGTCTCCTGGTGGTTTTTCCTCCCTCAGTGCCTGTTATGCTAATACGGATGTAAAGCCAAGCATGTAAATGTGATATTTGCATTTCAGCGATGTTTATATACGTTTATCTTTCAGGCTGCTGAGAAGGAAGCTCGTATTGAGCCAGCAGCAAGCGCAGATCAGAATCAGTGCATATTTCCATAAGGGATCTCGTCCAAGTTGGATCCGTGTTTTAATAGTTTTAACACTTGACTGTAACAGATGGAAAGCTTGATTTGTGAGTGTCTGTTTGTTGTGGGGGAAGGCCCCGAGTTTCAGGCTCCCTCAGCAGCAGCATGTTGACGGACTGTGTGACAAAGGGAAGTCTATCTGTTGCCTGCAGTGCTCTGACGTTCTGCAGAGAGGCTGCGGTGGCCGAAACAAGGAAGAGCATGCAAATACATGTGGAAGTAACAAAAACGTTTCCAAGACAACAAAATAATAATAATAGATACATAATAAGGAGGTGATATAGATTAGCTTACAACAATGTTCTGCATTTGTTAAGCTGAACTGCTGTTCCTTAGTGGCTGATTTCAGTGTCAGTTCAAGGACATGTTCACATTTTTTGAAGTCTATCTTAAAACAACGCTAACATGCCCATATGGGCATCAAAAGCGGTTGCTGTAATTTTTCCAACAGTCCATACCAGCTGCAAAGAGATCCCCTATCCTTAATCTGTGCAAAAATGTATTCCAACGTTCAGTTAAAGATAATATGTGGTTTCTGCTGTCTGAGTTCGACAAATCAGGTGGGTACAATCCCAAGTTACTGTTTTTTGTGTGAAATTCCCTCTAGGTGTTTCCCAGGATGGTGTTTTTTCTTGCTGCCGTGCGTCAGAGGGATTTTTTTTCTAAAAAGACTGTAACCTTGGAGTATATCCTCTTGACTTGTCTAGCTCAGTCAGTTACTAACACAGTAACTTTAGCAGCCTTTAATGCAACTTTGGAGTATATTTTTGCACAGATTACAATGAAAGAATGGACAGGAGGAACAATTACAGCAACCAAAGCACATGGGCCTGTCAGTACTGATTAAAGATGGATTGAAAAAGTCTACCGACAAGAGAAACAAACCTCTGACTTTGCATGTTTGCGCCACGTCTCTGCATGTTCAGTGATACGATCCGCTTTCCTGCATTGTGAGCTGTGGCTTCCTCAGCTTGTCATTCAGTGGTTTATCAGTGAGTTGCATTGTATGGCGACATGGTTTCAAAACTGCTGACATCAATCACATTGTGTAAGACAATTCCCATACGTAAAGAATAAGGAAATATGTATAAAGCTTTTATTCAGTTTCTGTTGTTCAATGTGGTCATTCTGTCTCTTTCAGACTTACGGCCTGCACCATCAAGACCAAAACTCTGTGGAGATGTGCACGTTCGTGTGTAAGGTGCACGATGACAGCCCGGCCCAGCAGGCGGGACTTAAAGTTGGTGAGTTTGTGTATTTTTATTTGAGCTGCATCTACGCCTGAAATAGTCCTGGAAAAACACTCGTAATAGACATGGGGGGAAGTGAGCGAGTCAGGAGGTTTTGCTTCAGCTCGTCCTCTTTTGTGTCTGCCAGCTGAACAAAAGCACTCGTGTGTTTCAGCCGGCTGTTTAGGGAAGTACAAATATGACAGTGTGCCCACTCATTTTCCAGTCAACAAACAACTAAGTGAGCGGCTATTTCAGCCAGCGCGTATTTGCCAGCTCCTCTCACCAATGTGCCAGATAGAGAACGGCAAAGACAACCTCTCAAATGCCAGTTTGAAAGGAAGTGTTTTTTGTTTTTTTTTGGCAAACATGACTCATTTCGTCTTTTTTAAAAAGGCATCCTCAAAGATAGAAACGGTGTGTTGATAAACCAGCATGTGCAGTTATGTTTTTATCAGTGGTGAAGAAGAAGAAGAAGCTCTGTGCTCGATGTCATGCTAACGAGCACTGCAGCGGTCGTTTACTTTGCTTCTATAAATTGTCTCTGGTTTTCAAACTCATGACCGCTCAGTCACAAGCCGGCCGCTCTCAGCGTTAGTCTCCATCAGTGTGTCAAAAAAAACCCTCCTTCCTCCATCCACCCTACATATGTCACTTCAGTTTCACTTCCTACATTCCTCGCATGCTTGCTCTATTGTTCCCCGTGTCTTGCTGCGAACACAGTGACTTCATCGCATGAGGCAGATTGGGCGGTGGTTTTTGAAAGAGGAAAAAGGCTTTTGTGCTGAGGCCTCACAAAGGCCGCTGTCACGCATGAGAGTTCACACCACATCTAATAACTCCAGAGGTGGAACGGTGTCACCCTCATAGATAAATACACATATGAGGCTTCAACGTGTTGAAATAAGTCCAGTGACGAGCCGTACGCCACGACTGCACATGCATGTGTTGCACATGTGTCGAGGTTTCATGTAGAACCAAACGAGCCTCAGTGGGCTGCAGCTTGCAGTAATTAAAGCCACAGTGGATTCAAGTGCATCCTGATCTGACCTGATGGCTGCTGGTTAACACACGTGTTTTGTGTGTGTGTGTGTGTGTGTGTGTGTGTGTGTGTGTGTGCGTGCAGGGGACACCATTGCAAGTGTGAACGAGGCCACCGTGGAGGGATTTCGGCACAAGGACATCGTTCAGCTCATCAGGGCCTGCGGCAACTCACTCAGGTACACAGATGCGCAGAAAACAACAAAAGCTGTGGATAATTTTGTTAGTAATGCCTCTCAGGTTTTTAATTCATTAATAAACATATTCCATTTATTATAGTGCTGAAACTGTTAGTCGGTTTGACAGAAAATTGGAAGCAACTTTGATAATTGTTTAGTTGTTTAACTCAGTGAAAGTTGAACGAATCGGATTCATGTGTAAACAAAAACCAAACAGGAGTGCTCTGATGCAAACTATCAGAACACAGGTTAGAAAGGTTTATTCAGAGGGCAACATAACATGTAAATTACAAGAGGGACGTGTGTGTTAACAAGAAAGAAATGAATTCTTTCGACTTCCAAAAGGGTGGAATGACAGAAATAATTTGAGAACCACTGGTTTAAGTTATTAACTTAGCAAAAAAACTAAACATTTGCTGGTTCCAGCTTCCAAAATGTGAGGACTTGCTGCTTTTCTTAATTTTATATTTAACTGTCAGTTGCATATGTTTGTGTTTTGGGCTGTTGGTTGGACAAAGCTAGCAATTGGAAGATGTTACCTCAGGCTCTGGGAAATTGAGATGGGCAATTTTCTAACATTTCATAGACTAAAGGCCGGGTTATGCTTGAAAAGAACTGGCTGGTGCGACGTGTTGTCTGGACACACATTTTCAGACCATCTCTCCTGAAAGGAACGTTGCACTCGGTTGTTTACATGAAAAGTGACAGAAAAAGTTGTATCAAGAATGAAAAAGAGAAAGAAAAGAAAAAGAGAGCCAGAGAGAGAAGTTCAAACCCTGGTTCCTTTTTCACCGATCGCTGCGTGAAGTGGGTGTGAATGTCAGCTTGTTGGTTTCGGAAAGTTGCAGAAATGGTCGAACACAGAACCCCCCCACCCCCCAAACTGATGTCGGAAAGGTGTTGGGGGAGGGGTTTTCCGAAGCTGTTTGACCGTCCGACAAGCAGTTCTGATGAAGCATACTGCCAGCTTCAACGTTTAAAAATAACCAAGATAATCTTTTTTTTTTTAAATATCTTTTTTTAACTTATTGAGTTGAGTAGCTTAAGTATCTTGAAGATCGCTGTCAGGATTCGATATCTGGCAGTCGAGTGATTGTTTAATCTGAACCACACTCTCTTCCTCCTCCTCCTCCTCCTCCTCTGCTTATAAAAGATTAAAAGGACAATTAGCGAGGCCCCCGCCTGTAAACGTTTGAGAGCTGCTGCGAAAGAGGTGAGGTGAACCGCATCAGAGTGCCAGTGCAGGCACAGATTTTATAGACCGACATCACGAAATTATACTTACAACTCGAGTCTGTATAAACTGTTAAATAAAGTGAAAACGAGCTCTGAAAGTTGGTCACCCACTCATGTGATTCAAAGGATTTGCCACACTGAAGTGTCTTGAGTGGAAACTGTATCCTTCTCCCTCTCTTGTAAACCGTTTGACACCAGACCCCTTCCTGCCACCGTCTTAAGAAAAGAGCCTTTCATATGGTCTGACTTTTTTTCTTTCTTTTAGCGCTGTTTTCTGCCCTTGTGCTTCCTGTTACGGTTATTAATTCTGTTGCCTTCTGGTCCCTGTCCAGCAGGCTGAGGCCCTTCCATGGCCCATTTCCGTTCCATCCTTCTGTCCACCATTCCACCCCCCACCACATTATGTTACATGCTGGATATAGACACCACCTCCCACTCCCTCCCCACCTGTCTCCCCAGCAGCACCACCTGTTGCATCAGCAGTTTATCCAGCAGGCTCACTAATCGCTGCAGACATTCTTCACTTGTGGCCGGGTTTTTTTTTTTGGTTTTTTTTAAAAAGCTGCCTGTGAAGTGGCTTTTCCACCCAAGATTACAGCAGCTGTCCCGCTCTAATCCACCAGTGTGTGAGAGAGCTGCAACACAGCCGCTTTCTGAGATACTAATCCAGCGGTTTAAAAGATTAACCTGCTGCTGAACACGCTGCATTCGACGTGCTGGTAGATGATTTCTCACTACATATGATATAGTTGTGGACTCGATAGACGAAAACACTGACTGAAAAAGGTCTACCTAAATCACCATGACAACAACTCACACAGTCATACTCATATTAAGTTGCATGTCAGTTAGTGGTATTCGGGAATGCCCTCTAATACGTCATCTTCCTGTTAGTTTTAGACTGTAACTCCTGTTATTTGTCAATGCAGCTTCACACATAACGTCATGATTTTTGACAACATTCCCCTTGATGCAAAAAGTAATTTAGCATTTATTTGTCAGTGTGAGCACAGATAATTTGGGTTTTTAGTCTTCTGTTGCTTTGAAACATATCAACGTGCAAGATCACCAGATCTCTGTTACAAACGTTCAGTTCTACAGCCGATACTTAACATATCTCTGTCCTTCCTTTTGTAGCAAACTCTTCATGAGAAATGGGATGAGTATCGGTCGTTGATGGTGCAGGAGCAGAGGCTTGTTCATGGTAGGTCGTCATGTGGAATTTTGTGTGTCTTGTTTCATTCAGTTTACTTTATATCAGCAGGATAATCCACTCAGCTTTTACATGTTTGTGCATACATAAAAACTAAACTATTAAAACATATCAAAGATTCTAAATCTAGTTTTTTTTTTTTTTTTTACAATAGGGGGAGGCGATATGATTCATAGCAGATAAAACCTACAAAAGCCTAAAAAGAAATGCACGTGTTCTCCAAGAAATGCCCTGTATTCCCAGTTTGAATAGTTTCCTGTATGCCTGTGTGTTCAGCGATACAACTTAGTTAAATTTGTCCACTATCCTAACTCTGCCCTCCTTTCCTGTAGGCATAGTATTGAGTGATGCTGCGGTGTACGAGTCCCTGGAGTCAGCAGGCGTGTACGGCAGCCTCGGCACTCCCAGCCCCGCCGCTCAGAGAGCCCTCCGCTGCACCGGCAGCACCAGCAGCAGCGCCAGCTTTCTCAGCACGGCCACCGAGGACGACCCTCTCTACCAGACCTGCCTGTACCAGGCGGACGGCAGCGTGGACTCGGACAACACCAGCGCAGAGAAGAAGAAAGAGCAGCAGCAGCAGCAGCAGCAGCAGCAGCCGCCACAGAGGCAACAACGTCTCCGGCCGGCCAGCGAGCTCTTCACGACGGCCAAGACGCATTTGACCCGCAGCGCCAGCACACGCAGCTACATGAGGGGATCTTCGTCGTCGTCGTCCACCTCAGGGGAGAAGCAGGGAGGATTCAACTCTCTGCAGAGGAAGCCCAAACAGAAAAGCTTCCGCAGGCGCCTCCTCAAATTCATCCCGGGCTTGAACCGACCGCTGGAGGAGGAGGAGAGCAAACTGTGAGCAGCAAACAGAGCTGTTCGTCTAAACTACACACAGAACAGACCCAAAGACTTAAAGCACCAGTGACTGTCAAACTAAACTGCCAGAGAAAAAAGTACAAGCAGCCCCAAAGAGCGAAGAGGCTGAGACCAAAGTGTAATGACTCTCCATGTTTGAAAGGGTAGACCAATAAACATTTGGCCACGTTCTGTAGCCCTCAGTGCTTCACAGCTGTACATAACTTTTGTTTCCATTTGTTTTGATCTTTAAGTTATTTATTTATTTTAACATGTGTCAGGTTTATGTACAGAATGAAGGATTTTGTTCAGTTTTTACTGCATGCATTGACTTTTATTTTGACAGCTGAATAAATGACCCGTTATGATCATGATTGTGCAAACGCAACATTTTGTAAGAGACACACACATTTGATATCTACTTTAGATGATTCAGATTGATCCGGTTTAATTTTATTTCTTTCCCCGCTCTAAGTCACGGCTCCTGAAAATAAAATATGTGGCAATTTCAGATTATATGCTCATTATTTTGTGCAGAACTTGCAAGACAAGCTATTTTGTTCCACAAGCCGCAACTGTTTGTGGGAACTGTAGCTGCCAAACTTAAATTAGTGCTGAGACCTCGAGTGTATACACAATCTGTTTGTAATTTCCCCAGTGGAGATGAGTCCTACTCCATGTGATACTTTTAAATATAGTAAGCCTTTATAGTTCCACAACTCTTCCTCCGTTTGAGAATGTTATCACCCGAGCTTTAGAGGTTAGTGTGTGGCTTCGGATGGTTTGAGGCTTTTTGTGGTGCAAGGTATCCAGAATGGAGGCTGTTGTATCGGCCGTGACACCGTTTATTGTTGGGAGAATAGTGAGGAATGTGCGGAGAAAGGCATGACCCAAAATTCCAAACACAACCGCTTTCTTTCAGCTCCTGCAGACGAATGCCGATTCCTCCTCTTCCACGCTCCCATATTCCCATGGCGGCTTCAGTTGTCCGAGAGCTCACTAGGTGTGTGTATGTGTGTGTGTGTGTGTGTGTTGGGCGGGGGTTGCTTGGAGTCTTTTCATTCCTGGCTCCCAGCTGACCCATGAGGTCATGGTGGTCACTCTCTCCGTTGGCTCTGCTGCGTTGATCCCTTTTGTCCTCTGCCGCTTATTCACAGATGCGTCGGGAGTGTTGATGATGGTGAGCGATGGTATGTGGCCATGTGTTGGAGCCGAGCCCCCTTCATGCTCTCCTCAGACTGTTGTGAGCACATTAAGGAGAAGCAGGAGGGAGGGAGGGGGGGTTGTAAAGGACGCTGATATAAGGGATTGTTATGCAAGCTTGCCGGTGCTTGAAACATGGGTTTAGAGCGAATGGGCTGAATGCATAACGAGGGGATAATTATTCAGGGTGAATGTACACTAAAACAATGTGTGAAAGGGCCATTTAACAGAGACAGAGGGCCCAAACAAGGAGGGTTCAGTCTGTGCTCAGCAATTAACCCAGTGGGAGGTTAGTATAGGGGGATGGCTATAGTCAGTAATACTGTTGCAAATGTTTGGATGTCGCCCCACTGCTAAAACACCACTGTTGATTCAAAGACTGTGTGGTGAATTTGTTTTGCCAGAGCTACAGAGGTCAGTTTCTGCTTTTTTTTCCACTATTTCTTATTAAAATACTGGGAAAATGTCTTAAATTTGACTTTGTTATCATATCTACATTGACACCAGAATGTATTATAAATCTTATTATGTTGAGAAAGGCCAGATTACAGTTTTTCTTCGATGTTTTGATGAAACGTTAGCAACCAAAGGCCCGACTCAAACACCAAAAACTGAACGTGCACGCTCCAAAAGGTGTTGTGTTCTCAAAACTCTTACAATATATGATATGATGATAAATACAATCAACTTTTTCTACACAGCACATCAAATCTTAAGTTCAAACCTGCAATCATTTAGTGGAGATCAGGGATGCAAATAGTTATTTTTATTATGGATTCATCTGAAGATTATTTTCTAGTTTAATTGATTAATCATTTTGTCTATAAAACATCAGAAAACGGTGAAAAAACCCCAAATCCCAAAATCCTAGAACCATCAAATCATCATATGTGTTGTCCAAAATCCCAAAATATTCAGTTTACAATCACGTAAGACCAAGGAAAGCAGTAATTCTCAAATTTAAGAACTTGCATCCATCAAATGCTTTTGCTCGATTAATTTTCCGTTGATCAACTCATCGATTTATCAACCAATCATCGCAGCTCTAGTGGAGATAAACAAAACCTAAAAATAACCGAACCGAAAGAAATCTCACTTTGTTTTAGGAAATAGAATATCTGTGGTTCTGCTGCATCGATTTAAAAACTGTACTTTTTTTTTAATAACAAAGGTCGCAGATCAGGAGGGAAAAAATGTGATCAGGACTTTTTTTACTAAACACTTTGACTTTGCAACGAGAAACGTCATCTTAAAAGACGCTTTGGCCTGGAATTCCATCCGTTACCTTCATCACAGCTGCATTTCTTACTGTTTTTGCTCACATTTTGGTTTTGACAAACACAGGCTGGTACCAACCTGGTGTGTCCCTTCACTTCCTACTGATTATAGAGTCAAAAGTTTTGTACAGATTAATCTCAATGTCTGTACTTGTGTTAAATGCTCTGCACACCATGCATGTGATAGTTGTGTGACAGGTGAAGAGAACTGAGTGAAAAGAACCAGAAATCATTAAAAGTTAAGTGAATGCATTTGAAGGTTTGATCACTGAATCTGCAGTTTTAAAGACACAGTTACCAAAGACTTGAACCTACTGCTCCAGTCGTGTTACTGGCTGTCCGTGACGTGAAATGAGCTTTGACAAGAGGAAGCAGAAGGGCCTGTAGGACAAAGTTGAACCTCTGTGGTGAAACGGCTCAGACCAGAGTGCTGTTTCTCAAGCATGGTGTGTGTCTCTGATGGGCCGTTAGCACCTCTGGTCAGAGTAATAGATCAGTGCAGATGTTCTTGTTGGTTAAAAATAAGGAAGCGGTTTGGTACTTGCAGCGTTTTTATACATATGAGCGTAGAACAGACACCAAACAAAAACCACAAATTTCAGTCTCGTGTAAGAAATAAAACAGTTTGAAGCAGAAATATCACTCAAAAGGGAAGCTTTTGGTGTCATAAAGCGTGGGTGGCATTTTGGAGTTTGATACAGGGATAGGAGCTTGAGTGGGCCATCAAGGCACAGGATGTGGGTGACAAATGTTCCGGAAATCCACCATAAAGATAAGACAATACAACCGGCTGCACCGGTTAAAAAAAGACAGCATCACATGCATGGGATTATCTCCATGTTTGCCTGTCGATGTGTGTGTGTTTAACAAAGAGAAGACAGGTATTGTGCAATAAAATAAGCAACTAGACTGGACACCTGCCTCGGGAGACGACAGGTGTGACTTAAAGAAGAGTGCAGGGTCAAAAGTTACAAATAAAAACTATCCTTTAACTTGTAAAATGTCCACAAAATTGTGAGTTTAGCACACGTGGCCAACAAGAGGAAACAAAACTGTCCAACGTGACTTCAGCCAGCTATACTGCAAAACTTAACAGCCGTTGTCCTCATCAACTACAGTATCTGAACTTGAATAAATGCAAATTGAAGAAGCGCTTCATAATCTGCATCTGAGATAAAGATTCTGCATTTGGTTTCCCAGCAGCAGCAGCAGCAGCAGCGAGCTGCTACCTTAAAGGTTATATTGTCTCTTTGTGGCTTTAACAGTCTTTCCTGAAGCCGCTGCTCATAATTTCCAGCAGCTTGTTAATGGACAGTGCAGTTATACAGTCGGAACCTCTTATTTAGGAACTGGACAGCTGTGTGTTTTATCAACCCCTAGATACAGTCCATAAAAAGTTTTCCAGTAGCTGCTCGGGTCCAACAGATCCAAAAACACATGTAAACACAGAGTGGTGCTTGATTAAAAAGATTCATTAAGATATAAAAATAGCAGCTTAAAGGCCCTGAAAACACATTTTCTCAATCAGCTTCTTATGATGAGCGATGGGGTCCAATATGAACATATGATTTTCTGCCAAAGTTTTTCGGTTATTTTACATGAAAGATTTCTGTATTTGTGATTTTTTTTCCTCCAAGCTTTTCTTACTGTTTTTTTGAAGATGGAGGTCCTCAGTTGGAAAAAAAAAAGGGGGGATGTCCCGTACTGTATTTCCATGCACCAATCAAAGTTGAGCAAGATTTGAATCAAAATCTGATGACAGTTGTGCGGTTGGTTTGCAAATGTTGCCAGGCACAATCATTGAAATCTGATCAAGCGACACCCACGCAGTCCTGATGAATAACTGATAACTAAGAATGTTTTTCTTCCAAACCTAAACTTTAACTATTGCTTATTTAGTTATGATTGTTTAACGTTAAAGAGAAATACAAGTGTTTAGAGGCTTTAACATGCATTGATTTGCAAAATAAAACCAGTTATAGTGCGTTACTGGATCTTCACAGTTGGAAAATGCTGTTATGATTTTCTGGCTTGCATCAAAGGGCAGCTGAGGGACATGAAGGCTGTTTATCATTAAATACAAACCTTTCATTTTCATTTTTAGCTCTAGTAAAAACATTACTGATCTTGGACCAGTTTAAAGGGACACTCCACCAATTTTGCACATGAAGATCAGTTTACTTGTCATGAAGAGTACAACTCAGCTTGTGGAAACAGTTGTGTATTGTCTTCTGTGGCTCTGAAGGGTGCTTTTTAAAGTTTTTAACCAAAACTGGTCAAAACTCCAGCAACACTTGTAGTATAAAGAACAGCTTAATTGTGTTGTATGATGACCCAGATGAAGGCCACACGCCAAAACATGTTGGTCTTAAAATAAAGTTGTTCTTTCTTCACCTCTTCAGACTTTTTACCTTCTCAACACACCTTGGAAGTAGGTGAAGTTGTGCCAGAAATCTCTACTGTGCTTCACATTCATAACAGAAAACTGGCGTTACAAACGTGGGGGTGGAGTTTGAAAGACATGGTTGTTTACAGGACAGGGAGGGTCTAATAGACCAGACCAACATCGGGTCATCAAGCACCAAGCTCCAAGGCCGCGCCCCCTACTTTTTTTTTTTTTTAGTAAGAAACCACTGTGAAACTAGAAACAACCATATTAATAACCAAAGCTTTCACACTGAAATTTGAGGCACATAAGATACATGAATATTCACTGTCGGCTGGTAAATAGCTAAATGATGCTAGTGACTGTTACTACTGATAAACTACTACTGATTGATTCGATCAAATGTGTATACATGTCTGTTTGTTAAACTTGTCAAATTGCATTGAAATCTATAGGATCTTCCGTTTTTTTTAGCCCCCAAAAAGAGGAGTGGCCGCAACATTTTGAGAAGAGTGTTGGTCTGGTCTATGCTGCATAATGAGCTGCATTATGGGAATTGTATGACAGTGTTTTTGGAGCTTGGCCCCAGGATATCTCAGCCTCTGCTGATCAAGTTTGATCAATTTTGCATGTTCCTTGTTTTATCTGTCTTTTGTGAGTCCCCCAACTTAATGAAAGTGCAATGCTAAAATGGCTGGAGTGCCTCTTTAAAGGACAAGTGGGAAAAGCATTTAAAATTGTGTTTTATTGATTAGATCTTTCATTATAAAGCAGAACTGATTACAGTCCTACATCTCAGGGTGAAGTCCAGTAAAGTGGTGCACAGTTTTGTCAGTGTTTGGTGGATGATGAGTGTGTGTGTGTGTGTGTTTTACTGTAGCAGAGCAGGTACGTGAAGATGAAGCTGTTTGACTGACCGCAGAAATAAATGAACGGGGTGTTTAGTCACTGTAACGCCACTTCCTGTTTATCATCTCATCATGTGTCTATCTCAAGAGACCTTAAATGACTTCACCCCTCCCCCCCACACACACTTATATACTTATTTCTTGTGACAGGTGTGAAAATCTGCGTCATTGAATATGCTTTTATTTCCCATTGCTGCTCATATGTCAGACAGTCACGACCATTTAGCTTTAATGCCAACACAGGAAACACAACAGCTGCATGTGGCCAGTCTCAGTGTAAATCTATTGGTGAATGAATGACTCTTTTTTATACTTTTTTTCATATATTAGCAGGTAGTAAAAACATACTGAAGTGGTGCCTCATAGGCTCAGTCTTAATACAGTACACGTGACTGTGTTTGGCTTAAACTCGGCAGCTCTCTGTCTTTTCTGTCCGCAGATTCAGCAGATCTGGAATAAATCTGAAGATCTGGACGGTTAAATCTGGATTAAACCTAATCATTTGCTGGTTATATTTTCTTGATTTGGGGTTATGTGAGATGGTTTTCTTTTCTTCAGGATGTGAAACACAGTGTGTGCACAGATGGTGTACAATAGGCCTCAGCTTGAACGTTCAGTTATTAAACAGGTTCCTCTTTTTTTCACAATGGTTTTATGATGTTTGAGAACACAAAATCAGATAAGGAACCACCTGCCAATGTTCTGTTGCTTCCACTCTCGGACCCACCCTGACACACACACACACACACACATATACTTACTGAAAATGTTATAACTAATTTGTTCACCTCTTACAGTGTTCAGATTCCCAATCAGCTGCTGATGAAATTAATCACATTTTTTCTCAAAATAATAATTTGAATTCCACACCAGGATTATTAAAAGTGTGTAATGTTTGTCATTTTCATCATTATATTATCAAACTAGCAAGTAGGCTATCTCTCCAAGTTACGCTACTTAGCTAACTTACTTACTTCTTATCTATCTATCTATGGATATTAGGAGTAGCTATCTTATTTTAGCCAATTAGCTAGCTAGCTAGCTAGGTAGCTAACTAGGTAGTGTTAATTAGCTAAATGCTAGCTAGCTACTCGGTTATGGCAGTTACATCCACAACTACAGCAATGTTAGCTAGCTAGCTAAGGCTAGCTAACTAGCTAAAAAGAAGGCTAATTTGGTTATAACAGCAGACATAATTGTAATCAAAGTGTGAATGTTATGTAAAACAATCCGTTTTGTAATATCAGCTTCTTATATCTAGGCCACATGTAAAATGTAAATTCATGTAGCCGAGTGTAAATGCTTAAGACAGTTGACAGTTGAGATGTGGTCCACAGTAAATACTGTCTATACCTGATAGAAATAATTGATAAGGATTAAAGATTCCTATTAATTTCCATGGGAAAGATTTTACCTACTCATGGAAGGTTGGAGTAATAATAGCCTATAATTTATTATTATATTGTATTTATTTTTTATTTTTATTATTTATTTCTTTTAAGTAAAAGTGGTAAAAAAAACAAAAGAACAAAAAAAAAAAATTTGAATGGGGGAAATCAAAAACAATCATTTTGATTTTCACAAAAAAATTGCCAAGAAAACCAACATGCCAAAACCAACCCTAACCCAGCATGCATCTCAGGGTTAAGGAGTGAAACACTGTTATATAAAACCTCTGACAGCTGTGGGTGTGCGGGCAGAGCGTGCACACAAAGACAGAGAAAGTCCTCAAATACAATGGCAGGAAGTGTCATGGGGTTATATCTTTAATCACAGTGTGGCCTCAGTTTGAAACCTTTTCCCAGAAATGGTAACAGCTAAATATTTCAGTTAGATTATTTGCCAAAGCCATCACTTTTTCCCCACAAAAATAAAACCCCAACACTATAGATTTGTGTAACCACTGGTGTCTAAAGCTACGTGCAGACCCGTAGACATCCACATTTGGGCTGAAAGAGAGAGAACGGCGACAGTAACTTCTTCCTGTCTCCAAGGACAGGAAGTTTGGGGATCAGCACGTTCTGACGTCTTTTATTTTTTTTCCAGGGGATGCTGAACAAATACAACCACCACGTCCACACTGACTGAACAGTACAGCAGAGTACAGCATATTGTCCTCATCTCCCACCATGCCAGAGCAAATGAAATCAGCATGGCTGCCTGAAAGCTCGGGCTGCAGAGCAGGAGCGTCTGGGCTTCAGGAATGCTGTAAGCTGTGGTGTTTGTCCAAGAGGAGAGAGGAAGTTGACTCACCGGGGTTTTTTTCAAGAGCCAGCTCCAGGAAAACCGAGAGGATGGAGCCCAGAGATACAGTACCGTGTTCCCAGGAAACATTATGATTTCAATTACCTAAGTCTTCCATGTTAAAACGACCTGAAACTGATACAGGAATTGATCTGAAATGACCTTAAGTATCCATGAAGCTCAATAACATATCTTATTTATATAGTGTGGGGGTACATAGTATACAGACGGGTGCTTTTATCTGACGCTGTTCAAAATATTCTCACTTTCTCCCCACACACCCTCCACCTCAAAGTCTTTCACTCTCAATCCAAGAAGGTAGAAGTGACTCGTCTGCGGTGATGATGATCCGCACACACACTTCATAGTGAGATTTTTTTTTTGAGGGGGAAGGTGACACGCGAATGACGACTATGAAAGGAGACACTCTTGATTGTGATATCGTATCTTAAACTACGACAACTGAACATAATTTTAAACAAAGTACTGAGAAAGGAGGAAGTTTGCGAGTCTGTCTAGTCACTTTGTGGTTTCTCGGCTGCCTCTTCTTCTTTTCTTTTTTTTTTTCCATTTGGTTTTAGATCCCATGATTGCTAGAATACATCTCACAGCACGTTTCCTTGTTTTTCTCAGCGAGCCCAATAATTTTAGAGGTAATTTCAGTGTTAGATTAAAAGAAAAATCTCCTCTTGTGTTTAATCTTTAACAACTATAGACCTGTGATTTTCACATGACTCACTGTTTCATCATTTGGTCCCTTCGCTTTAGTATGAGAGCAGTTTGTTGGGCTGAATTCAGCACCAAAACAGACAGTGACTGTACTCTGCGTGCTGATGAGACCGGGGAATTCACTGTGATTTGAAAAGAGACCAAACATAAGCACATTGGGGCAAAGCTATTATCCATTTCCAGCTGAATGGCAGCTGTGGTTGTAACAGCTGACATTTCTCTTCCACCCTCTACAAGTTTCTTCAGTCCCTGTCTAATACTGACAAGCCAGGCTTTGTATTGTTTGGGGATTTCACTTGCATCAGTGCAATCAACCCCCGGTGCACACACAAACACTTTACAAAGTTCCCCTGCTTACTCTTAAACAACTGGTTCCTGACCTTGAACAGGTCCAGGAAACGTTGAGACAATAACACCGCTATTTCATCCATGGACTGTATCTGGAAAAACAAGAGGAAATTCATTGACGAAAAAAAAAAAGTTTAAGATGAAAAGAGGCCAAAGTCAGCCAAAAGCCAATATGTGTGAGTCACTGATGGCGACTGTCCCAGGCCTGGAGAGGAATCAAAACAAAAGCACCAGCAGCCCACGGCGGCGGCCGTGCAGGCCTGCGAGGAGTTGCTGGTTATGGGGAGTTCCTGGAGGTGTTCAGCGCTGACCGAGTGTTTGGGGCTTCACGTAATGATTCCTGGCTGTTTTCCTGCGGGGCCGAGGAAAACATTCCCCACCCTCGTCCACGCCTCTGCTCGGAGACAGCAGCGACGACCACAACCACGACGACACCCCCTGAAAACCAGAAGGGAAGAGACGCATAACCGAGGTGTGAATAAAAGCAGAGTTGCTTCCTGTGACCTGGTTGTTTGTCTTTCTAACTGTTGTCTTACAGTGATCGCAAGTAACTAAGTACATTTACTCAAGTACTGTACTAAAGTACAAATTTGAGGTACTCGCACTTTACTTGAGTATTTAAATTTGATGCTACTTTTTAGGTAAATATTGTACTTTCTACCACACTACATTTATTTGACAGCTATAGTTACTAGTTACTTATCAGATTTTACATAAAAAACATATAATAAGCTTATAAAATACAGTATAGACTAATGGTTAAGATGAAACCAGTGATTCCCAATGTATCTGACTTGTGACCCCATTCAAGAAAACAGTATCTACATGGAGATATCTGTGGTATTTACTTGGTTTCAGATGTAGATCCATCAAAGAGACATTTCCCCTCTAAACGTCTCAGATGGTTTGAGACTCCACCTATAGGTTGAGAACCAGTGGACTGAATTAAACCACCTAACTGTATATAAAGTAGTTAAAACTAACTCCACCTCGACCAGCTATAACAATAAAATATAATAAATTAATGCATTAGTTTCTCTGCAGAATGAGTCCTTCTACTTTTGATACTTCAGGCATATTTTGGCATGTTAATCCTTCTGTACTTTGACTTAAGTAGGAGTTTAAATGCAGTACTTTTAGTATTTTTACATTGTTGTAATCTTCTCATCTAACGCTCCACCATAAAGCGAATAAGCTAATTCCCAAAATGTCAAACTACTCTTTTAACCTAAGTAAAGGACGTGAGCACTTGTGAGTATCAACTGTGGCTCCATAATCCACACCTAAAACCATGTATTGTGCACACAGACTGTCAATGACTGAGGCCTAGTGGCATCGACAGAGGTCGGCCCCTCTGAGAGTGAACCCAGTGCTGGTCCAGCCCAGTGTGTGTGGCCCCGGTGTACGTATGTGGGCAGTGGATGAGGGAGGAATGTGAGAGTGGGAAGGCTCAAAGGGGGACATTCTTGTGACCTACAAAATGGACAACAGAAAAGATTTTGTCCTCCCGGGTGACAAAGACAAGCATGAAGACAGAGCTCATTATTCAAAACGGGGCTGTGATGAAACGCCTCTGATGACAGCACAGCCGGGCCTTGCGTCATTTTCACTTAATGTAATCTGGACGGAAAGTTATTGTTCAACACTGACAGCCCCATGAGTATTAGTAATATGCAGGCCTACTGATTCTACTCTCTCACATTAGTATCTGTATTGTATGTACCTATAATGTTTAATAGATTTGAAGTTATAACATCAGATGTATAAATCATTTCCCGAGATTTCAAACAACTGTGGAATAAATACCATATTGCAGCATCCTCATCCTCTCACATAAAGTTTAAATTTAAGCTTAAAGCTCATTTAATGAACCAAACTACTCCAATGTTGTACATTGTGGCCATCTTTCTCTACCTTTATCTATTTTAGAATTTGTATTTTAGGCCTAATAGCAGCAGCTGACATATCCTGTACGTATCTTATGTTTATTTTACTTTTGGCTGTATTTTTGTATTATTTTATTGTTTTTTTTTCTTTTTCAGTCATGTCTTTATAAGCCCACAAATCCTTTTTTATTCATTTAATGTATTATGGTTTTTTTGTGTTTTTTACCTGTGTAAATAGGTAAACTCATTAACTAACCAACACTAGTATTGATTAATATACTGCTAAAATTGCTGATGGGCCCCAGCTGTTGATTAAACCAAATGAAAAGCATTCACTCATTTTCCTTATAAAGCAACAAGATAAAGCAGCACTGACCTCTAAGTCGGGTAAATATGAAATTTACTGAGATGAGGTTAGTCAGTCATGTCAGGATGCTGCCCTCCAGTGGTAAATCAGTTCACAAACACTGGTTTCTATGCACAGTGTTGACGCTGGTGGTGAATCATGCAAAGATTTCAGAGGATACAAACCAACCTTTTATTATTCTCTTTTAAACACTTTGTTTCTTATTGAGTTTACAGATTTGAAACAAAGATTCCTTATTAAGGTTTAATTTGTAACAAGCTCAAACAATATGTGCAATGAAATGCAGGGTGGCATACTCCTGAGGATGTGCTAAAAAGGCTAGTGTGCAATAAAGAATATGTATTAGAATAGGAGTAAAAATAAGAATTAGAAAAACAGATAAAAAAGATAAAAACAAAGAGTCGTCATGGGGTACTCAGACATGTACTGTAAAATTGACATCCCATATTTAAATAATTAGACTACTGTTCAGCATCTTGATAAATGGTCCACTTTTCCCAATTTTTGTCAGAAATACTCAGTACATTTCCCAAACAATACTATGCCATTGCTTCTTCTTTGGAGGATCAGCTTTACATTTATGTCTTGTTGGATACAAGCTAACTTTAGGCCTTTTTCACAGTAGAGATTTTGACTCGTCATGGTCGGAAAAGCACAGGTGTTACTTATAACATTAACGGTGACTTTGTTATACTCAAGTGTGACGGGGAGTCAGCATGCACAATGCCAGGACCCTGACACAGAAGCAGGTAAATGGGATTCAGCCATCATTAATTCGATAATTTACACCTGTGCTTTTCCTACTGTGACATGTCAACATGTCCACTGTGAAAAAGGGCTATTAGTCAGGTATCTGTCTCCTTGTCGCTACAATGTTCCAACCAATGTTAAAAACAACATCTCACACATTCAATTTTAGACATAAAAGTCATAAAAACATTATAAAGACATGAGAAATATCAATATTGAACAAAGTGAACTGGCTAGAATTTGTTAATAACTTTATTTATTTTGTCATGAATGTCCAAATCCAAAGGCTTTCATGACATGCACAGATATTATTGTCTTTTTCCTGTAAAGATCCAATACTTTTTTAGCTTAAATAAATATAAAGCTGTGAACTGTGAGAGGAGACTCACGGCCAGCAGCACTGACACCAGTAACATGTAAACAGCTTCAACAGATTCTCACGATCCTTCAGCTGAATTTCAGCCCTGACCTAAGAAGTTAACACAAGCCAAGCTAGTTAATGAGCATGCTGTCAAACTGTTAGCAGCTGCTAAATGTGGAGTCTAAATCTGTCCACTGTCCACCTGATAAATGGTTGATTTATCTCTGATTATATCAGATTCATTGTTGATATTGGATCTGATTGCTTTGGCCAGTTGCAGGTTTCATGTTGCAGAGAGAATCTGCTGAGGAGCATTTCAGCCACTGCATTTTCTTAAATCAATAATTAGAGAACACAAACTCCATTCGTAGCTGTTCTGGAGCTTTTGATCGTATCCCACAGTCTTCCTCAGCAGATGGAGCTGCAGAAAAATTAAGAATTAACTTTCAATCTCGATATGTATTGGATTGTTTGCTCCTCTGCACACGATTTAACACTCTCTCTGGTCGAGATTTCTTCCAACTTACTCCATGTGTCATTTCTTGTTAAAATCATCAGCTCTATTTTTTGCAGCAAGTGCGCAGTCAACACCAAAAACAAACTAACCTTTTGAGAGTTGCACTTGAATGTCACAGTCCCGTGTTGCACCACCAGATGGAGCATAAACAGTATGTGACACATTGTCCCTGTTGGTGCAAACGTCAGCAAAAGTTGAGAACTCTCAAGTGTCAACGGACATAAAGGATAAGATGTCACTTGCTCCTGTACCGAAGTGTCTAATAATAAATTGTCTACACGCTCATATAACTTTTTACAGCCAATTCAAACATAGTGACTCTGTTGTTACACACAATAATGAGTTAAACATAAAGGAAGGGAAAGGTGTTGGAGAGGAGGAGTGGTGGAGGAGGTCATAATTTATGTGATGTTACGTAAAATACGAGATGTCTTTTATGTTTCATTCGAGACTGGAAAGTGGAACCTGATAAGCACAGTGGGGACTTGGAGATCCTTTGGAGGAATGTGGGAGCGACCGAAAACTGTCTCACGTGTTTGGTTAAAAAAAGAAAAAGAAAAAGAGGAAGAGTCTCAAGGAGGCCTAGTCATGTTTTCGTCATGAGAACATGAACTTCTCCAAATATGTCAATTTCATGTGTGAATTCAGTTTCTTTTGCAACATATTCCATATTGTGGTATTGAAGGGGGCATACAGATTATGCCTGACATTTCATGCAGACTTTCTTTTACTTTCACACGCCTGTTTCATAAAAAAGCATAACTGATGGATTTATTTTTGTTTTATGATGAAGAGTCTATCAATATGACAATGCGATTGGAAATTTTCATGTTCATACCGAAGTGGAAAAAAACCTTCCTGTGTTAGAGGCAATAACAAAAATGTCTCTTCTTGCTTTTCCTTGTATTTAGATCGGGCCATATCAAACCGTCCAAGATACATCACAACAATAATACACTGTCCCAGATATTGTAAAGTTAATTGTCTCCTCTGGGGAAATACAAATCAGTCACAAATTAAAGGAAAAAACATGAATAAATCAGGAGAAAAATATAATGAATGCAACTCTTATAAAGAGTACAGTCTAGACCTGCTCTACATGAAAAAGTGCCCTGAGATAACTTTATTATGATTTGGCGCTATATAAATAAAACTGAATTGAACTGAATAGATGCTTCCATGAAAAAAATGATGCAAATGATTAAATAAAAATAAAAATAAATTATATACGATGGCCCAATTGAACACCTGTGGGAGATTTTGGAGTGATGTGTTAGACAGCACTCTCTCCGCAACCATTATCAAAACAACAAATGATGTGATGAATATCTGTTGGAACAATGGTGTTTCATCCCTCCAGTAGAGTTAATTACCAGGACTTAGCTGTTAGCCACGTTAGCAGAGTGGCTCTAGAGATGGCAATGTCAGTCGGTCAGTCAGTCCACTACTTTGGTCTAAACTGAAATATCTCATCAACTACTGGACGGACTGCCGTGAAATTTTGTACAGACATTCATGGTCCCCAGAGGATGAATACTAATGACTTTGGTGATCCCCTGACTTTTCCTCTAGCGTCATCATCAGGTCAGATTTTTAATTTGTACAACACTTTGGTTTATGACCAAATACCTGCAAAACTAATGACAGTCCATCAGCCCCAGCTGTACTTTGTGTTCAGTGCTAATTAGCAAACGCTGGCATGCTAACACACTAAACTACAACAGCGAACATGGTAAACATTATACCTGCTAAACATCAACATGTGTGTCATTGGGAGCATGTTAGCATGCTGATGTTGGCATTCAGCACTATGCCTACGTACAGCCTCACCAAGCAGCTAGCATGACTTTAGACTCGGCTGTATGTCATTGACATCCATCCATGCTGCTTCTTAATATACACTGAGTGACTAGAAACTTGGTGAGCTTAATGTTGTTATGGAGACAGTCCTGTCACTTTTAATCCCTTTAATTGTTTAACTGTTGTTGGTCAAAAGGTTGTTGATTCAACTTTATGGTCATTTTTGAGGCTGTAGTTTGTCATATTTCTGTATTGTCTCAATCACGTGCCAATGTCATTATGTAAATATTAATATTAGTAACTATTATTAGAAATACCTCTCAATCTAATGTTGTACAATACAACATCACCACAAAGTACAGCTTCAAAATATACCACTGAATGTAATCAAGTAGTCTTCACTCACTTTTTCAGTAAGGTAGCATTTATCACAGGGCTGTTGCATTGCATTACGCTACATCATACAGGTGTTTCTATATTTCAGGACGCTCAGTGTATAAGAACAACTCCATAAACAATAAATATTAGATCAAGTGCACATATAAATAAAACACACGAGGACATACAGATTCAGACACGTACACAAACATGACTTCATATCATGTTTCAGTCAGCGGAAATGCACGTACGTATGAGAAGAAAGCAGTGTAATGGATTTGTTAGGTTAACCACCGGCTTGTTTTTATCTTTTTTATATTCAAGATAAGATCATTTTCATTGCACCATTTGACAAATCTCTCTTTTTCAGACTGGTGCACTGATAGATTACCTTGATCAGATATCAGATATATCAAAATATTTAATGACATATTAATCAGAGTTTATGTGATTACACTCATTATTATACAATAGAAATACAATAGAACAGGAGATCCCTGGAGTGTGTTCATACACTGACCTGCTGAGTACAACTGGTAAGGAATGAATGATAGCACTTAACAATAAAGGAACTAACCTTAATCTCTGTTAACTTTCTAATCAGTGAATGAGGCTGTAAAGTCTTAAACGCAGGGCCAAAATCAACCGTTAATAAGTGTGCACAAGCAGAGGAAGCACAACTGATAGCATCACCTCTGCCTTATTTACATATGTATGCAGACTACCAGGAATCTAATAGACAACTGACTTCAACAGCTGTAACTTTCCGGCTGTAACAGTTGGAGCTTAAGTCGACCTATCTGATGAAAACACTTTGTTATCAGTGCCATTACAATGCTGATCTCCGTCATGGATCCCCTGCAGTTCTACTGGCCGCTTACAGATCTTAAATGAGATGTTAAGGCGGTGACATCTCACAGGAAACTAACACAGACGTGTGTGACAAGTTTGGACCGAAGAACTAGAGGATTTCTCCACAATGACAAACATATTCTCAACTCAAAAATAGCACTCTGGAGGAGCAGCAGGTGGTGGTGGGTGGAGCTCTGGCTATGCACATGTGGTAACACATAACAAGTACGTTTATGTGTGAGAACAGTTGCACATAAAAAAAAGGCCACATTTCTTGCACATCACATTATAATGTCCAAACTCTCAGGACTTCTACACACACAGATTGCAATTGACAACAACGTTTTCTTTCTTTGTCCAAAGACAGGATCTTGTTGAAGTCACAAAATGTGCCCTGTGTCTGATAACTTAGATCAGATAACCAGTGGCACACGTTTCTGAGCAGCAGGGAGGCCCAGACAGTGCTGGCATGGCATCACAGATGCTCAGTCATTGACGGGGGGAAAAAAAACCTTCAATAGGAGGGTGATTAGTTTCCACCGCAGACAGCAAACCGTGGCTCAGGAGCCAAAAATGTGTACCGTCCAGGAATTTTGTCTTGAAGCTGATAGCAGTCATGTAACTCTTGATCTTCTTGCAAGAATGACCTTGAACAGGCAGCAAGAACAAGGATCTCAGTGCTGCTCTCATTGACAAACAGCTGAGTTGTTCCCTTTATTAAAATAGCCTATTCTGTATTTTTGTTAATCACAATTTCAGCTTGATGTGTGTGGCCTGCTTCCTCTGTTGCACCAGACTGTGAAAAGCTCTTGCTCCCATGAGGCCACTATTGTGTTATGAATGACATTCAGAGGCAGTGATCATTAGTGAGCCTCTGTGGGTGCAGAAATGGTTTGAGAAAAAGAAAAAAAAACTCCAGGTGGAAAGAGAAGCGGAGGTCTGGGATCTTACAGAAGGCCTGCAAATAAATGTAGTCAAAAGTTCTTAATTAGTTTCATTATAGTTTCTGACTGGATCTCATCTACTTTAGAAACATATAGGAGGTAGACACGATAATAGGAACGCCATACAATGCTGCAATGCAACACCACCACAAAATATTACCCTTAAAATTACCTTGAATTAGTACATCTGACAGTCTGAAATAATGCAACATTATAAGCTTTAGAAAGCTTATTATTATCATGAGTACAATAATTGGATTGGATTGGATTGCGCTATATTGTGCAGGTGGTATTGTGTCTAACCCCTGTATTATACATGGCCGCACTAGGTAACCTGTTGGACCCCTTTAAACCCCTTTTTCTTTCCACTCTCTGTGCAATGTGTACAGTTTTTCTATGCAAGAATACTACCTGGCCCCAGATTTGCTGTGTGGTCATTTCATTGAACACAGATTAATTTAGGAATATTCAAAATAGAAGCGCAAAACAGAGATGACAAAGGTTTTACAACTAGATTGTGACAAAGGGACCCTCGTCAACACAGGCCCTCACAGCAGGTCCCACCTTAAGGCCCTCATGCCAGAGCATATTGTGCTTTTTGATGCATATTCTCAAATACATTTTCAAATTAAATTAGCACAAACCAGTTCACACATAGTAAACCTGGAGCCTTTGGGACCCCTGGAGTTCTGGAGCCCTGGGACAATTTACTACTTTACCCAGCTGTGCCCCTGTAGAAAGCAGACAGGTATTTTTTTTGTCATCTATTCTATGACACACCCCAGATCAGATTAAGAAAATGCAATATCTCTCTTCACTTTTACGGTAAGGCATTCATTTTTTTCTCCTATAAATAGAAAAACATCTAATCTTCTGTGACTTCCTGTTCATAAAACATGAAATCACTCAATTTCCATTTTATCAGCAAAACGTACACAACAAAGAGGCACTTGTGGGTAATGCAGTAGTGACTGTGCATACTGGCAGCGTGCCAGCCTCTTCCTGCTTAAAATATGAAGTTATATTCAGCTTTATCGGGTTTAATTTAACCGTGTGTGTGTGTGTGTGTGTGTGTTTGTTTCAGGAGGACAATGCTGCGGTTCTTCGCTGTACGCGCGTCAACGGAATCCCGGAGTGCGTCATCGAACGTCTATTCTCTCGAACGCGCGCTGTGATTGGCCGGGGCCTGGAAATCTCCCCGCCCACCGGCCAGCCTTGTATGGAAACCTTTCTCTCACGTCATGGGTACAATAAAGCTAATAGTATAAATGTGTTGTCGAGATGTGAGCGGAGGGACTGCTCCTCAGCTGGGAAACACTGAAGATGACTGATGGTCGTTTGTGGAGTACAGGCAGTTCAAAACACTTGTAGACGGGCCTAAACAGGTAAGAAATATTTATGGTTTTTAATACAGTAGACTCGAATGCGGAAAATTTCTTTTTAAATGTTCATATCATATTCAGAAATGATAAAATCGATCATAAAGCAGCCGCCCCTTCTCTGTTTACTGAACAGAAAGCAAAGTGTTTGCACAAATATATTATATTTTGCCATATATTTACATCGCTACCAAAATGAGATTAAGTTGAAGGATACAGTTTGTAAAGCAAAGTGCAGCAGGGAGGCCGTCCCAGTGTTTCCCATATCTAACAGGTGCCTCACACGTTGGCCCTGTGCCCCTGTCTGAAAGTCAACCCTGCACTTACTGTACCTTCCAGGCATGTGGAGCTGACCGTATTTACTAACATAATATTATATGATAAGATGATTTAAGACTGTTGCTATAAAGAGCAGAGCACTTTTTTTAGGTTTTCTCATAAAATGAAGGATGCTTATTAATTTCTATGCAGTTTGTCTTGCTTGAGGCAAGGCTGGATTATCAACTGGACAACTGCACCAGGGGACCCCCTAAAGCCTCTGGTTCACCATGTGGCAATTGGTTTATGGTAACCTAACTTAGGTTAAAATTAAATTATATTTAACTTTTAAAATGTAACTTTGAGTGTACCAGGATATGCATAATATGAACCACCATTATAAGAGCATTAAAGATGGCCCTGCGTTATTACCTTATCTTTAAGCTTATATAATATTGCAGCACAGAAATAGTAAATACAGTGCACAGAGAGAGAGGGGTAAATGAGGGCCCAGACACTAATTTTTGCCCCAGGGAGCCATAGCAGGCTAATTCAGCCATGGCTTTGAAATTTTAAGATAAACATCTGAAAAACAAGCTTGTTTGGCGCCAACATTTTTGTCTTTTTCAGTCTTGCAGCCATGACTTGCATACACCCCCAGCATGGATCTCAGCTCTATGAGAACAACCTTGGCAGCTTGGAGCTTCAAACCACAGACGTTATCTCCAGGCTGGCTGTCGATATGAGCAGCCCACGGGACCACCTCCCTGCTCCATCCCTGCCAAGCATCAGCTCCCTGGTGGGCACTCAGGCGGGCGACTTTGACGCATATTCGTGTCAGTTCACTGCAGCCCCTGCCCACGTCACTCCGTTGTCAGGCCAGGAGACCCCCTTCAAGGTGGATGACCTCCAGGTTTACGGCTGCTACCCTGGATCGTTCACTCTGAGTTACCCGGATGAGGCTACGTCCCCTGCTGGGTCAGATTATTTTGGCAGCCCAGCATCGGCCTCGTCTCCTTCAACCCCCGGGTTCCCGAGTCAGCAGGCATCCAACTGGGATTCAGCCTTCGGGCCATACTCACAGAGTCCAGGATACTGGGCAGCAGAGGAGACCACAGTGCCGCATGTGCCCTCTTTCTTCACTTTTGGCTCAGGGTCTGTGGAGGATATGTCTCATATGGGTCAACCACACTTACGAGAGCAGGATCCTTTCACTTTGAACCACCCTCATCCATCAGCATTGACCTTCCCCGCCTTGGTGATGGAGCAAGCACGCAGACTTGATGGCTCTGACCAGCTGGATGGAAGCTTATCACCCAAGTTAAAAAGTCCAAGTGGAAATGAGGGCTGCTGTGCTGTGTGTGGGGACAACGCCTCCTGTCAGCACTATGGGGTTCGCACCTGTGAGGGATGCAAAGGGTTTTTCAAGGTAATAAGATCTGACTTGTCTATGCATTCAGTGAGAAAGACGGAAAAGAACTGAATGTTTTGTGCCAGTCTTTGAGATGAGTTTAGAGTAATTCTTCTTTTTTATTTCACAGCGCACAGTGCAAAAAAATTCCAAGTATGTGTGCCTTGCCAACAAGGACTGTACTGTGGACAAGAGGAGGCGGAATCGATGCCAGTTCTGCCGTTTCCAGAAGTGTCTAACCGTAGGCATGGTGAGGGAAGGTGAGTTGCGTACAAACCCAGATGAAAGGTGGTAGAATTAGGACAGTTATGCTGAACTGAAAGTAACAGTTGATGTCACCATTTTTTCCAGTTGTGAGAACGGATAGCCTGAAAGGGCGAAGAGGTCGCCTGCCTTCCAAGCCTAAAGTCGCCCAGGACGTGACAACCGCTGTGTCTCCAGTGAGCATGATCGCTTCACTTGTGAGGGCCCACATCGACTCAAATCCAAGCATTGGGAAACTGGATTACTCCAAGGTAAAAACAAAAAACAAAAAACAAAATCCCTCCTAGATTACCCACTTGGACATCTCTTTGAACTTCTCTGCTGTCTGCGATTTCAGTATGAAGAGACAGAAGTCAGTCCGAACCAGAAAGAGGATGCTAGTGACATCAAACGGTTTTACGACTTACTCGCAGCCTCCATGGAGGTCATCAGGAAGTGGGCGAAGTGCATCCCAGGATTCTCAGAGTTGTGCTCAGAAGACCAGGAACTGCTGCAGGAATCTGCGTTTGTTGAACTCTTCATCTTGCGTCTTGCATATCGGTGAGTGCAGCTTCCTACAAAACGTTTGTGATAGATTTGTAGGCAATAGCAATAAACTGACATGTAACTAGTGTAGTTGAATTTCATCATTTTTATCATACAACTTACATGTAATAATTCTGATTCTTTGCATAAAATCAACAAACTACGTTGTTGTTGTTTGTTTTTTTTTCTTTTTGAAGTTCCAATCCTGAAATGGACAAGCTCATCTTCTGCAATGGGGCTGTGCTTCACAAAACGCAGTGTGTCCGAGGCTTTGGGGACTGGATTGACTCCATCTTGGAGTTTTCTCAAACCCTCCATCGTATGAAGCTAGACATTTCCTCCTTCTCCTGTCTCACAGCCCTGGTCATAATCACTGGTAAGAGCTTCAGTCATGCTTTAACACTATTTAGCACATCTAAATTTAGATGTTTAGAGCTTAAAACTATTTTCCCCCCCAATTCAAATCAGAATCAGAATTATTTTTATTCAGCAAGGACAACAGTTTGCACGAGGAATCTTGTTTCATTGGTGTGGACAATACAAGGCAGTTACACAACACAGGATTGACACAACAGGTGCATGACAAAATGTAACACGACCTCACGTATAGTGCAGAGAAGATGATGTAATATATCACAGCAGACTAAACATAACCACAGCGCAGGTTTACATTTAAGGCCAAGGAATTGTTCCAATATAGCAGCTTTAACACTACTGACAACACTAGTGTGTGTCCACTTTAGCAGTGAAGCATTCCACTTAATATATTTAATGTTTTGTGTGAAGATTTTCCAAATACAACCCAGAGTTGCTGCCTTTTTTAAAGCTGGTTAAAATCAAATGAGCAAAAAGGAAATGATTCGATTAAAAACTTGATAAATCCTATAAATCACTGCATGGTTTCAAAGATATAAAGTCAAAATAATGAAGCATGCTTTGACTCTTACATGTATCTTATGTTCTCCCGCAGACCGACATGGTCTTAAGGAGCCGGCACGTGTGGAGGACTTGCAGAACCAGCTCATCACCTGCCTTAAAGATCACGTGTCTGGCTGCGGCTCCAACTCGTTGCGGCCCAATTATTTGTCCAGACTTCTCGGGACGCTGCCTGAGCTCAGGACTCTGTGCACTCAAGGCCTCCAACGTATCTTTTACCTTAAATTAGAAGATCTTGTTCCTCCACCACCGATTGTGGACAAAATCTTCATGGACACGCTTCCGTTTTGAGCGTGAGATGGGAGACTGACCATCTGTGATATGAAATCTGGAGTTCACATGAGAGCCAAAGAGAACAGACTCATACTTCAGGTAGTATTAAGCGAAACTGCAAGAAGCTAAGAAGAACAATCATCCTAAGGGATTGTGCAGCTCCAGAGGAAAAGGGCTACTTCTGAATTACAAAGTGAATGAGTTATAAAACTGTATGTGAAGCCATCGCAAAATGCTCTTCCTAGTTTGTGTTTCCAGGATATTGTGTACTCTGCAGATGGAATTAGACAGGCCAGCTCATGGACCAAAAGGTGACTGTTTACATACAACAAGGTGCCATGAATGGAAACATTTCTGATGGAGGGAAGATGATTGCACTTTCCAAACAGTTTCAATACAAACAATATCTGTGCCATCATTTCAAGGGTGTAATGAGCATAATAATTTTGCTTTTTTTTTTGGTAGCAATCTTTTGTTGTGATTCTGACTGTAAATTGCACATAAAACATCCGACAAAGCATTATTGTGATATCTTCAGCTCAAGTATTAAAATGGTTATCACTATATTTCTGTTTAGATTAAATACTATTAAATTCAAACAAGCAAATTATTTCACGGAACCACAAACACACTTTCCAGCCCCCAAAACTGAGCTTTGGTGCGTTCACACACATCAGCATCCAAAGCATCACTCACTCAAACCTCCAGTTTGGTTTATATTTAATAAAGTAGGTATAAGTAGTATCATTCATGTATCATGAATAGACATTGAGCAGCTAATGTACTGTGTATCATCCAGTACAGTCTTATACACTGGTCTTTGTATGTAAATTATTTTGAATCTGTTTCAAACCTGCTGGTGTTTTTGCCTCATGAACTGTATTCTGCAGTCTGTGGAAAATGTACTTTTGTTTTGGGCCTGTTATTTTTACATACTAAGAAGTTATATTTTACTGCAGCTAAACATGAAATAAAATGTAAAACTGCATATTCCAACTGCTTTTGTCATCTTTACTCTGAATATTTAGACCAGTATATTGAATTATGTAGTACCTGTAGTAGAGGGCGAGTTATTATTGTACAAAAAAAATATGTCCCTACTACAGATTTCTATTGTAGTAAATTGTAAACATTATAAACATAATATTTTTTACTTTATATTAAGTCAGTCTGCTGTTTATTCTTCCATTGTGAGCCTGACTCAAGTGTAACTTCTTCTTTTGGCAACAGATCAGAACATACTGGTTCCCCGGTCCACCTCCCTCCTAGTTATGTACAGGTCTCCTTTTAGAAGCTGGTGGAATTCCCATTCCAGTCTCAAGTGTCCCAGACTACTTCATCATTGTATAGTGCCACACTCTCACATGCACGTGTGTGTGTCAAAACATGAATGTACACCTTTTATTGCTTGAAGTAAATGTTATGAAAAAACTGCTACAAGTCAGGGCAATAAAATATTATTTATAGATGCTATAAAGTACTCAGGTGCACCTGTTAATAGCATGTTGGCCTCTATGATCCACTATAATGGTCCAAAACAGGCAAAGTCAGCAGGAATACAGAGGCTCAGGATCATGAATGATTAGCAAGAATGATTAAATCAACAGGAAGAGTTACCGTAGGCTGGAGTCAGGCAGGAGCACAGAAAACAATCTGATGATGGCGCTAGAGGAAAAGTCAGAAGATTAAAGTTGTAGAGAATCATCGTTGTGAGGGGGACGTGAAGGTCTGTACCAAATTTCATGGCAATCCATCCAATAGTTTTTGAGACATTTCACTCAAAACCAAAAGGGTCAATCATATTTTGGTCACAATTCTTTAATAACTAAATTTAAGGGAATTAGTTGATGTTGTATGTTTATGTAAAAAAGAAGAAGAAGAAGAAAAAAAAAGAATTTTGTTATCAGTTTTTAAAAAAAGTATCAGTCAGGCTCTAATCCAGTCCAAAAGTTTTGTATGGAGCTACAAATGTAGCCTGATAATGAGACTGAATTGCCATTTTGTTTCACTTCATTCATTCAGCCTGACATTGTGAAAAACTCTGAATAAAGCCCTTCATTACAACTTTATAAAGGATGTCTTATGCTGAAAATCTTTTAGACCCTGTACCGATCCCACAGCGTCTTATTATAAAGTGATAACAGCACTGGCAGTATTCAGTGCGGTGTATTTTTTTTTATAGGTTCTCTTGTGTTTATTTAACTTCACACATTTCATTCTGTCCAATATAATCACCAAACTGTGCAGTGGAGCATTATGAGTGCACATCCATCTTCAGCGGATGTAAGCCTACATGTGCTTCAGTGTCACCAAGATGAATTCCTGTAGATTTATTGGACTTGGACTGAATCGATTCTGTTCTGATCCGATGTCATATCAAACACTGAGAATAGACTTTGCTCCTGAATTCAGAGGTAAATCATCTCAAGCAGCAACCAGCTGGTTTCATGCTTCTCTTGAGTTACAGATTCTGAAATTCTCTGTCTGGTGTCGGAACGTAACTTAATATACAAGTTGGAGGACTTGATAACCTTGCATATGTAAGAGTTATGCAACAAGAGCAGTTGCATAAAGTCAACATCACTCTGATTACAGAACGTATGTGGGTGATGGTACACTGACATATATTTCTAATTATCAGCCTAATCTTGTTGTGTTAATGCTCATATAACTGTTATTGTGTGCTGTCCAAATATTTGGTATATATTTGATGCATTGGCAACATTGTTCTTGAAACTTTCATGCCAATAAAGCCCTTTGAATTGAACTGAATTGATAATGATAAGGTGGTATAGGGCAGCTCTCTCATGATCCAGCCATCATGCCTCATTGGAAACTGGGGAAAGTGAGAGCAACTTCAACGTGGCTGAGTGAAGTATGAAATGCCAGTGATAATAGAGGACCACTGGCTTCAGACAGAGTTACAGGATTAGAGGCCAGCTCCAGAGCACAAGCTGTCCACCACACATTGTGCGGGACTCTTATGTCTGTGAGAATATGAGAATGTCACATTTATAAAACAAGATGACAGAGAGGCTTCGGTTTCACTACGTGCCTGAAACTTGTGTCCAGCAGCCAGCATGAGTGTGATGAGTTTCATAAGAGTCACATCTCAGTGAGGTCGGCAATGTGGAGCACGTTCTTAAAAAGAGCGTACTGTGAAACATCCATACAAGCAGCAGGCATCTGAAATCATATGGAAACATCATTTCAGGTTAAAAGCTAAGGCAGCAGCACGCTCAGTGGCTTTTACTTCATTTAAACTAGTCCCCAGAGATGTCAGTTTATAATTACATGAATTAACTTACAGGGAATTTATACATACACAGGTCAAAGTTTTCAAAATCTCCCCCAAATGTTAGAGCTCTTTTGTTTGAATTGTCACATTACAATAATTTTTTGAAATCACTGAAAAGGGTCATGAGTGTCTGAAACACATGGAAATCAAGCTGCCAAACATCACATGAATTATCTGTAGCTCTCTGTTTTACTTATCTATTATTTATTATTATAAGTTGTGTGATGTTTATCTGGTACTTTGGTTGTATTTATTGTATCTATTCTAATTTAAAGAGTCTACAGCCCCGCTGTTAGGCTGTATTAAGGCACAGCGGTGCTTTCAGCTAAGCTAACACTAGCATGGCAGCAAGCACACAGTGACAATGCTAACATGCTGATGTTCAGCTGGTGTAATGTTTACCATGTTCACCATCTTAGTTTGGTGTGTTAGCGTGCAAACATTTGCTAATTAGCACTAAACACAGTACAGCTGAGGCAGGTATTTGGTTATAAACCAATAATAATTTTGAGCTGATGGTGGCGCTAGATGAAAAGTGAAGGGCTCACCAAAGTGATTATAATTCATCCTGAAGGGGGCATGAAGGGTTGAACCAAATTTCGCACCAATCAATCCAATAGCTGTTGACAAATTTCACAGAAAACCACAAATATGAACCTCATGGCGGCGCTAGAGAAAAAGTCAGTAGGATTCATCCTCTGCACATAATTTCATGCCAAACTATGAAGTTGTTATTGAGATATTTTAGTCTGGACCAAAGTGATGGACCGGCCGACATGCCACTAGCATGGCTAAAATTGTAATTATTAAACTATTATCTTAAACATATATGTGAGCCTTGAGAAGTGTCTTAACATTGTTACGCGTTTTGCCATCCATAAACAGTACCTTTGTTTTCTGGTTCCTGCCTTATTTCAAGACTCATCACCCAAAAAAATAACATGATTTGTTATTAAAAAATGCTGATTTCTGTGGGGACAGATTTGAAGTGAAACACTCTCTGAAGGAGAAGGGAAACTCAGATATTGATCGATACTCATTTTGGTGTCTTAAAGGTTGATGGCACCCTAATAATGCAATATTTAGAATCACACCATTTAAAGTGGAGAGGGGAAGAAGTTTCTCTTGTGACTGACAGTATTCAGTTTTCTTACAGACTTACAGTACCTCTCCCACTGGAAGTGTCTCACTATACTGGCCACTCAGTCTGGAACAGGATGTACCAAGGCTATTTTGTTTCATTTTATGTTGCTGGTTGGCAGGAGTATAAATATGGATTTGGCATTAGATTTCTAGCCAAAAAGGGGATCAATGATGAGGAATCAATGAGGAAAACGGTTTGGTCTTGTTAGGAAATACAGTATATTACACTGGACACCAAGTCCATTTTCATTATAGGTGAGACTGATGTTTAATTAAGTTTAAGTAAGTAAAGGTACTTGTACTTGAGTATTTCCATTTTACTTTGAATGCAGGATTTGTTGAGTATTTTCAGTGTGGTATTGCCAGTTTTATTATCATCTTCTATTTTATTTTATTCTTTTTAAATCATTTTTTATATTGCCTTGTTTCTTTTATATATTGTCGTAATACCTTTTTTATGTCTTATGTCTTTATATTGCCTTGTTGTTGAAAGTTGCTATAAAAATAAACGTGCCACGCCTTTTACGTACAAAGTAAATGATCTGATCTTCCACCACAGGACGCTGCAAAACATAAAATACCTTTCTGATTTATGTGTGATGAGAGACCAGCAGACTGAGCATTGAATACTACTAATACTCATTTAAATCAGTAAATCACTTTCCAAAATAGATTCTCATAAGGAAATATCAGAGATAAACACCCACAGTATTTTAGGGATGAGAGAACATCAGAAGAGCTATTTATATATCTGGCTTAGTGCAGGTTTGTTTTAAAACTCTTGTCACAGACTGAGTCATATTCAGTTGGCAGCATCAGTTCCTACTGACAGTTTCTCGCAGGTACGACACACACAGTGACATGGAGGTGTTGTCCTGCTGTGCACCAATTAACATCACTGGCTTGGTTAAGGGGACCATATGACATTTAAGCCTAGTCAGTGACAAGTTCAAAAGTAACATGAGCGTCTCCATGTCACTCAGTAAACTCTGTGTATAGGTAGTAACACATATACAGTTAAGTAAAGACAGTCAGGAGGGGTCCTGTATAGACCAGAGGTCCTGCACGTACTCTGTTCTGAGGAGTCATATCTCAACCTTACAGATGGTGACAGGGCAGCACAGAGCCCGTCTGAACACTTCCAATAATAGCCACAACTAAAATAGACAGTCATCACATGAAATCAATAATGCCACTTAGATATGACAGAGTGGGCTGGCTGGCTGCCCACACACTGGGATTATCTTGACACTCATCGCTCAGAGCTCACTCCTATAGTTTTCACCTGGAGCATTTTTATCAACATAAAAGCTTAATGTCAGCTGCCCTATTGTGGTACTTTATGCATGAAAAGTGCCAATGTTAAAAATGTCTGATGACCAGAAGAGCTACTTGAATCAAAAGGAGATAATCAAATCAAAGGGCTTAAGTTTCAAAGGGACAGTGATTATGTCAGAGCTGCTCCGGTCGCTTCTTCAGTAAGAAAGCAAAGAGGACTGCCATCTAGTGGCCGTGCAATGACACAGTTCACGTTTAAACATGGCTGCTCTCTTGCTTGGGAAGAACATCCTAAACATGGACTCCACTCTACTATAATTCATTATAAAGAATTAAGTTTAACACCCAATTAATTAGATATTTCCAAAAATAAGCCCAGTCTTGCAATGCATACATGTATTTCTTTTGTGCGGATGTGCAGTATCTGTACCTGCTTTTTTTCTTTATTTAATATAATTTTTCTTTATTTACCATTTACTTTACCAGCCCACTTTATTTTTCACTTATTTATTTCTACTGTGTTGTTCCAACATATTTTTGTATGTTGCTTTTGATGTTTGCATTGATCACTACAGATTGTCTGTAGCCAAGCCTATTTTTGTGCCATCACTAATTACTACACAAACTGTTTTCATGGCTTTAAGCCTTTGGCTCATTGTACTTTTTCCTGACGTCACTGCAAATAAAAGGTCCTTGGTCATATATTTTCATGGGTTTAGTACAGTCACTACCACAAACGTGTGGTTTATGTCATGTTTGTATTTCTATGTTCATGCAACAGTCCTCACGTGCTGTAAACTAAATCACTTGTGCTTTCTTTCTACATACTGTGAAGGAGGTAAATACTGTCTTCTGAAAACTTCCACTTTAGCCATGTTTGTTCTCAAAGATAATCCCATGTACACACTGAACATGTGATTTTCATTCAAGCTTGAAAACAGTCAATTTAACACTTTGACTTGTTGACCCATTTTCAGGAGAAAATAATACAAAAGCAGTTCCACAGGACAAACCTTACATACCAGTACACTACAAGCATCTGTACCACCGACTAAAGCAACATCAGCTGCTGCAGTATACCGATAGCAACCCGTACATGCATTTCCCAACAACCACTTTGGTGCTTTGACCCAAAAGGCAATACACAAATTGCTATTTTCAGTTAAAAAACATATTTTACTAAAAGTTACTCTGGCCAGGATAATTAAATGGGCAAACAGATATAAAAGCGTGGAAATTAAACTAATGCACGATATTCACAGGTAATGATGAAACTTGAAATTAGACTTCAGAATTTGTTTCCCTTTTGAAATGTAAAAATACTGTTATTTTAGACTTTTTATTCCAAAAATAAAAAAAAGGGGAAAGTCATTCCAAATGATTGTCAAACTGCTAGTGTTTTCAAGCCATGCACACAACATGCGATTCATTTTATTAACCACTCAAAACCTTAAATATATAGATAGAAACCCAGAATATTCAACCAACGGCATTTGTTACTGTAACAAGGGGGAATGAATGACAATACAGAAGAAAAAAAAAAAAGGAGGCAGTGTGTATGTCACTTAACTGTCATGATACTGTACATTTAGGGTACTCACCATATCAGGTGACAAAAAACTAGATCACTGCAACCTAGAGCCAATATGGGAAAAATTTAGATTGTTGTGGAAATTAAAAACTCGGGCAAAGACTTAAGAACAAATTTAAAAAGAAATATCCCTGCATGCATATATACACACACAACAGGCCTTTAGGCTTCTATTTGGATACACAGTAAGCACAAACTATGGCTTATATCCCGGACCATGGGAGGGTATTCGGTCTTCTAAAACTTGGACCGAGATTGTTGGTGGGCCTCGTCTCCGGTCTGCAGAGAAACAAGACAAAATAACAGTTAAAGAACAAAAAAATATAAATGTACAAATGAGTGCTAAGAGCTAAGAAGGAGACCACTTACTTTTGATTCAAGACTGTGTTTACACCCCACACAAATGGAGGAGCACCATCATCAGCCTCTGCAAGACAAAACGTTTAGTGTGGTGTTCAAAGTCTGGTTCACCAGTACGCAAGGGCAGACAAAGAATATTGTGAGAATATTGCTTTAGATACCATGCATTAAATATTTTAAAGTCAAGCACTGAGTGTTACTTAGTTTAGACATTCTGAGAAATACACTTTGCTTTCTTGCAGAGAGTTAAATGAGAAGATCAATACCACTAATGTCTGTACACTAAATCTGAAGCAGGAGATAGCTTAGCTTAGCATAAAGACTGGAAAACAGGGGGAAACAGCTAGCCTGGTTCTGCCCAAAAGGTAACAAAATCCACCTACCAGCAAATCTAAAGCTCACTAATTAACAAATTATATCCTTTGTTCAATCCACAAAAAAAAAATCAAAGTGCAAAAATAACAAGCTGTGGTTATTAACAATACCTTTATCCCAATCCTCAGTCATGTTCGGGTTTACCCAAGTACTGACTGGGACCTGCCATTTACAATGTCCATTTGTGCTTCCACCTGTAAATAGAGCATAATCCAACTCAGAGACACTCTTAAGCACATGTTGACTCTGCAGGGTAAAGAAAGAGACAATCAAGTGATAATCTTACTGTCATTAGTGTCCACAGATTTTCTGTCCTCACAGGTTTCAGTGTGGTGTGTCAGCTCATGCTTGGGGACCAGGTGGCGAGCATTAAAAGGGCAGGTTTTTAGCTCACTGGCCAGTTTCGGATGATTCTACATCAGTGACAGATAAGTTAAGTGACAGTCACAATTACAGTGTGATGATGGAAAATAAATCAGACTGAAAACTCAGCAACGGGTAGTCCTGTAACCTCGGCACTCTGTATGTTCCTCCGTGAATCACCTACACAGATATTGGACCAATCGAATTACAGTACTGACCATATCTATGGTACCGATTTTGTCCGATGGTACCAAAAAACTCAAAAATGAAACTTCAACCTAAAGTCTCATCTTAAAGTGCTGGAAACAATTGATAAGTCAACTACTGTTCACAAGGGCAACATGATAAACAGATGATGAACATCAATGATGAAAAAGGCAGAAAATCCAGACACACACTCAGTTGCCAGTTTATTAGGTTCACCTAGCTAAAACTAGTGCAGTCCAGTGCAACAGTCCTGCAATAAATCCTACTTTCATGAATGTTATAATGTTCGGTTTTTTTCCCCCACTGTTTAAGAGAGGTGCAGATTCAACTGATAATTTTGGAGTCTGTAGTTTGTTGCGTTTTTGAACTGTATTGCATTATATAGAGGTGTTTCTGTTATTTAGCCTACCCTCATTGATATGCATGATGTGGACAAAATATTAGGAGGTAGGATTTATTCCAGGGCTGCTGTGTAAGACTAATAGTTTTAACTAGGTGTACCTAATAAACTGGCAGCTGTGTAAAAAAATGCGAGAAAGAAATTTCCAGTTTAACCCTACATGATACACAACACGTCCCTGCACTCTAATTCAATATAAATCTACACTTTTGCCATACCTGCTAGTGTTAATTGCAATAAACAAGCGCTCAACTCACCTTTCTGCACTTTATAAGATGGTAAGGGAAGCGGCAGGCCCGGATCTGGTGGTTCTTGTCAAAAGGGCACTGCAGAAGTTTGTCCGGGTCACAGTTTCCCTTTTCGTCTTTATAGTCAGAGAGGAACATTAATACATTCCACCCATTAATATTTACTAAAACATAAAAAACTTAAGGTGATGAAAATGTGGTCATATATTTAGTATTACCAGTTTCCTCTGACAACAGTGCTCTCTCAGCAGTAGCAGTCTTGCATGGACCACTAGTGGTTCCAAATCTGATAGTGGTCGCCATCTCTAGCTGGGATTTACTGAAGACAGACAAACTGGCCAACTGGGAAGGTCAAAGATAGAATTCAAGTTATCCTGGAATTTAAAAAAAAACAATGTAGACAAAAGAAGGGAACAAATACCGGCAGGTTACTAGATGCACATGCAGCATTCGAAAGATGCAGCAGAAGCATGACAACCCATCAGGATTCCAACTATGCAGGTAACCCAACAGGTGTGCCAAATTATCTATCACCTGAGAGTGCGTTTGCCTGCTGGTGTAGGTTTGTTTTGAATGTTGTACCAAAAACACCTGTGCACACTAAGTTTTAGTCTGACATCAATGCAAAAATGAAAAATCAGACAGGATCATAGAGTCTACTTAGTAGCAGGTATGGTCTAATTACTTCTAAGGATTTTGTTTTTTAAATATGGCTTTAGAGACCATGTTTTCTAGCCCGAGAGCGACGTATTAACCGCCTGAAGAATCTTAACTTAGATTTGGCAGTAATTTACCCGCACCTTGAGGCCAAATATATCTCGTAGTAAAAAGTGTCTCCGCCACCGGCTTTGATTCAACTTCTGAATGACTTAAGCACCACATTTTATATTGGTTTTACTCTACAACACCGCATCCCAGGTTTGCAGTTTCCAACCAGCACATCATGCGGCCCAAGGTTCACCTGGACGATATTAAAAGACCAATAATTGCGTTTAAATTGGAGCTATATTTTAAGCCGATTTTCTGGAAACATTTGTTGAACTATAATTAGCTAATTGTTAAACACTGCCCTAAACCCCCAAAAGTTGGCTCGCGGCCAAGTTTGCTAGCAAAACCTTGGCAAACCGGCTAGCTAATAAAACGAGTATAATTCAGATTACCTGAGATCAAAGCTAAAAAAACATCTTTAAAAGACTTAAGTCTTAACTTTTATAAAGTCTTTAACGAGTTCTTTAAATACAATACGTAAAAAAATGTAGTGTCACCACGAAAAATAACATTTTATGGACCTTTCGTTCTTCTCTGCCTTCTTCTCGTGACCAGCGAAAGATTTCGGTAGCTCCGCCCATCTCTTAGCTAATTTCGCGGGAAATCACGTGACTTCCTGTTAAACAAAAAACAAGCATCCTCTGCTAAAATATGTGTAAAAGTCCCTACTTTAAAAGTCCCTTGTAAAAATGTGTCATACATGGGCAGGAAAAATATCTCAAGATGTGAAATAGCATCGAGAAAGTAAACAAATAGATTTCATGTGTTATGTGCAGTGGTGGAAGAAGTATTTAAATAATTTGTAAAAGTAAAAGTAGTAATACCAAAAAATAAAATACTCATACGCATTCATTTTTTTAAAGTACAGAAGTAGATTTACTTATGGTATCAAAAGTACTCATTATGCCGAATAATTCAATTAATCAGTTTTATATTATTGATATAAATGCTGATATGATTGTAATATTGATCTGACTGTGCAGTGCCCATACTTTAGTTATTAGCTTCTCCAATATACAGTGAGTGTGATAACGATAATGATGATTAGTGTTGCCTCTGTAATCAGTTTTTGTATTTTGTAGTTTATTTAATTATTTCTTTTCAAAAATGTTTTTTAATCTGTGTAATTCTGTGTCATTACGGTAATTGAACGACTTTTTCGCTTTGCCGTATATGAGCGTCATTACGGTAACTTCGCCGTGTCAAACATGGCGCTGTCCTGTTCCAGCCTGTGTAGCCATTTGTCTTTGATCCGACTGTGTGGTCTCAGGACAAACAGGATAACAAATGGACTTTATTCTCCGTATGTGTCCTGTCACTCCGGGTAGGTCTTAAACTCTTTATGGCTCATTTGTCCACGATTTGTCACTTTGTTTTACTCGCATCTCACTTGAACCCTTGCTGAGCTAGCTGTATATGCTGGATATTCTCAACCGTTTATGTTTGATAAGAGACATTTTAACAGATATGCCATGATGTAAAGGGAGTTGTCCACTTCATATTTGAATTATGGCACATGGTGCTGTCATTGGTACACGTCCAAGATAAACCTACCAAGTTATTTTTGTTTTACATATATCCAAACACCAGGGCATGGAGGTGTAGAGATGATTTCCGGGATTTTTATCAATTTTAATTCCTGATAAGAGCTCTTTTAGGATGACTTAACTTATTCATAGTTACCTCTTCTTCTTTACAGGTTACCCCTGTGTAGACACTACTCATCCTCCAAAGTAAGACAAGGTTTTGGTCGATATGTCGCTGCCAAGCTCCAGAGGGCAAATAGCAAATATGAAGGTTTCCTCAAAAGGCGGTTTCCTCGCTTTTATCAGCTCTACCACACTTTTATGGAAGGTAAGCCCACTATTAAACTCACTTTGCTAACGTTATACACTGTAGATACCTTTTTGTAAATGTTTGGGGTTGTGTTAGAGATTTTTATTTATTGCTTGTATAGCTGCAGGTAGTAATTAAAGTTCAAAATTGTTGTAGTGAATTAGTTTAAAAACATGAGCACAATGTCAAAACAAAGTTCACTCTCTTATTTATTTATATATATAGTATATATATTTATATATATATATATATATATATATATATATATATATTGGTTATATGGTTCGATTCCCGGCTCCTCCTGTTCACATGTCATGGCCAGGCCAGCACCTTGCATGGCAGCTACACCGCCATCAGTGTGTGTATGTTGAATCAGAGGCACATTGTAAAGTGTTTAGATGTTATATAAATGCATCCCATTTCCATCCACATATTTATCATAATAAACACATTTTTTTCATTATTGAATCATTCCAGGATTCAAGCTACTGTTCCGAGATGCCAAAGAAGTGCGGAGGATAAAAACAAAGATGTTTTCTGATGGAGTACAGTTCCAGGATTTGCCCTACAGGGAGATGGAGAAACTCAGACAGGTGGGGTCTCCTTACTTAATGTGCCTCACCACAAAGATACCTGCTGAAGCCTCATATTAGCTTCGGCATACATTCCTGTATGGAACGACTGTGGATTTCTTACATCTCTTACATTGGAGTTGTGCTAAGAAGGGATCGCTTCACGTCCAGTATTAAAAGATGGAAAGATTACAGTGAGAAACAATGCTTTCAATGTACTGTACATATGTAAATGTAAGTACTGTATAAAGATAACACTTGAAAAACCTACTATCATAAAAGGTATAAAGGGAGATTTTACAGCACAAATGAGAAAAGGTCGGCTTTTATTACAGTGCAAAAGGAGACAAAGGGACCCTATACTAAATTACTGTCTAGTAAAGCAAAAGAGAAGGTGGATGCAACATCTCCGGTCCAATTCTACAGAGGATCATTTTACCCAGAATAAAAAAAAATTGAAAATTAAAAGAGAAAATGGCAAAAACACTATTATTATATTTTAGTACTCAGTATTCTTGGGATATAATTAAATGTTAAAGAGAAAAATGAGACATAAATGACATTAGAGATATTGTGAAATGGCAATTTGAAAATGGAAACTGAAATTTAAATAGAAAATAGAAAACATTAAATGTCCATGCTCAAATTAGGCATAAAAATGCTTTAAGTAAATAAAATACTGGAAAAAAATTCCTTTTAGTGACATAAAGCAATGGACTTTATGGGATATTAGGATTTGTTGAGACACTAGCACCTCCAATAAGATAAAGATAAAGGCTACAAATCGTCTTTACTATGGTCTAATTTGTTTATGGCAATCATACCAAGGTATAATAATACATTTCACAATTGTCTTTTGATGTTTAAAACTTCTACACGTAAGGATCATTTTACGTGATATCCTTATGGGTGAGCAGCATTTTCATTTAATACCTTGCCGTTGTTTAATTTCAGGTCTGTCATGTTTATTATCTCATAGTAGCTTTACTTTACATTTGTTTTGCAGTTTCGCAGAGACATGACCAAGGCCCTTCCACTGGTGATGATATCCATCCCTCCCTTTGCCAACTACCTGGTTTTTGTCTTGATGTGAGTTACTTTGAAATAGCCATCTTTTCATTTCAGTTGACACCCTTTTGATTCATATTCAGCAAACCATTCTGAAATGATTGATAGTAATGTTCATTTTAGGGCTGCTGCTAACGAGTACTTTCATTATCTATTAATCTGCCGATCATTTTCTCGATTAATCGTTTAGTCTATAAAATGTCAAAACATTTCCCAAAGCCCAAAGTGACGTCTTCAAATTGCTTCTTTTGTCCGACCAACAGACCAAAACCCAAAGACTATTTGTTTACTGTCATAAATGACAAAGAAAAGCACAAAATCCTCACATTTAAGAAGCTGGAAACAGCAAATGTTTGACATTTTTGCTTGAAAAATGACGATTAATCACTTATCAAATACTTTTCTTTCTATCGACTAATCGATTAATCGACTAATTGTTGCAGCTCTAGTTCATTTCTGTCCGTCTGAACACTGCATCGTATCCTACATTGTATTGGATCTTCCTTCCTGTCCTGTCCCTGTTGATTCACATTTTCCCATCGCTCCATGTGTCTGCCAGGTACTTTTTCCCCCGCCAGCTCCTGGTCCCTTATTTCTGGACTCCCAGGCAGCAGGAAGAGTTTCGGGCAGTGTACCATTCCCTCAGGGCCCGGCACCACTGGCCAGTGCTCAAAGGGCTCGAGTATACGAGCCGCCAGGTCAAAGACAGTCAGCTACAGAGTCGCCTCAAGGACCTGTGTGCTAAAGTAAGTGAACGCATCAGGAATACTGTATTATGATGACGAAATATGTGTTAGCAAGATACGTGACAGAGTGCAGAACAGATGCAGAATAGATTGTATCTTCTCCTTTCACACATATTGGCCATCTGTTCTAGTAGTACCAGCTATAGATTGCACTCTTCTATTGCAAGTCAAGTCTATTCAGTTAATATTTTGCACATTCTGCACAAAATGTACAGCTCTTCTTTTTCATATTATTGTAGTGTTTTCTAATTTTATCTTATTCTATTTTATTTTATATTTCTTCACATTTTTTATTGCTATTTTTTCTATTTTATATTTGTATTCTTGGCTTGCTTTTTTTCTACAGTACTTGCTTTTTAGTGGCTTTATTTTATATATCTGTATATACTTTTATTTTTCTCTACTATGCTTATGTATGCACCAATACACCAAAGCAAATTCCTTGTATGTGAAAGCCTACTTGGCAATAAATCTGATTCTGATTCAAATATGCTTGAACATAATTATAGAGCATGAATTGATGCATTCACTTTTCATAAGGTAAATGATCAGATATAAACAACGACAGACATCAGGGGTCTCATTTATTTATCTGCGTGTAGAATCAATTTCATCTTGTGCTTGAAAATGTGCGCACATTAAAACATGACCGGGCGTACCAACAAACACCTAGTGGTAGACGGGTGTAATCACGGGCAAACCAATTCCTAAATTACAGATACACACCATGTTGAATCTCCAGTGTAAAGACAACATTGTTGAGACCACTCTTGATGACACATAATGCCACAACATTTTAGCTGTGAACTGTATGAAGCTGCCTTTTCACACCTGATTCTTTTTACCTGTGACCAATATTCTGGTATTGGTTAAACTCAATGAAAGTGGGACAAACTGACTTTCTGTGCATTTTCAGGTGCAAAGTGGAGCAAACCCTAACGTGTCTGAAATCCTTGCCGTTCGGAGTCTGTTTTCTGGACCCCCTCTGGGTATAAAGAGGATGAGCGTGGATCACATGGTCAGTAAAACCCCTCCACTCTTCGCTAATGAACACTCATTCATTTGACATGAAATGCAAAAGGCTTGCTGAATCTGAACACAACTAGAATATCTCTGTCTGTTATGTCCAATCAGAGACACATCAGCCCCCTGCTCTTCCTGACGCCTCGCCTCCCGGGTTTCCTGATTGGCCAGCGGCTGAACAGCCATGCCCTGGAGCTGCTCCAGCTGGACCGGGCCCTCAGCAGGCTGAGCCCTCACCAGCTGAGTGACTCCGAACTCAGACAGGTCAGTCATTTATGTGATGAACACTGTGTATTCCTCTGTAAGCTGCGTTACAAATGCATGATATTTTTCTCTTTTCAGGCTTGTTATGTGAGGGGGCTCGATTCTAATAGTCTTGGCATTAACCAGTGCCGCGACTGGTTATCCCAGTGGCTTCAGGTGTCGTCTTCTTTGAAAGGTATTTTCATATGGATGAGCAGTTTTTTTTTAACTTTTGTAACTTCCTGTTATGTCTGTTTTGTCTAATATTTAAAGGAATAGTTCGAAATTATTCAAAATATGCTTATTTGCTTATTATCTTGCCAAGTTAAATGAGCAGATTGATACCACTCTCATGTCTGTACAGTAAATATAAAGCTATAGATAGCAGCTGATTAGCTTAGCTTAGCATAAAGAAACAGGAAAACGGCTAGTCTGTTTCTGTCCGAAGGTTAACAAATTCTGCCTACCAGCACCTCTAAAACTCACTAATTAGTAACATGTTATATCTTATTTGTTTAATCTGTACAGAAAACAAAGTGGAAAAAAGACAATTTGCGGTTTTACTGGGATTTGTGCAATTTCTTTTGACTGGGCGCAGTTCCCTTCGGACAGAGCTAGGCTAGCTGTTTCCCACTATTTCCAGTCTTTATGCTAAGCTAAGCCTACAGGCTGCTGGCTATAGCTTCATGTTTAAAAGAGTACGCCACAGATTTAGCATTGTACTCCTACTAAATTGTCAGACTCACGATGGACAGTCTGAAAAAAGGATCAGAATCAATGCAGCAGAACCACAAATTATGTCTTTTTTATTTCATACATTCTTTTTCCTTGTGAATACCTGCCGCCTACATTACCCACAGTGCATTTGTAGTCTTCGGACCCATCCAACGCTGACTGTGACATCACTTGGGGCAATTTATCGGACTTCACACAGCTCCCTCTGGTACAAAATACTTTCAACTATTATGCAGTAGTTATCCCCAACACTTGTTCTCCTTTATTGCACAAATATGAAAGTGGTACCGATCTTGCATCTAACTCTATGCCAAAATGTTGAACTATTCCCTTAGCCCCTAACGCCTCTTTAATATTTTGCAGACTCAGAGGTGTCACTGCTTTTGCACAGCATTGTGTTTCTCTCTGCCAACTACCCGAATGGTCCCAGCCGACACTGACAGGAAGCCTGAAGCAATCTGCTTTTGAGATTATGTTCTCTTTTGTGCACTGGGCAGGACAACTTCCTGAGAGCTGTCAACATCTCCTTTTTACCAAGGAAAAAAAACATTTTAAAACTGCTCTTGGCAAGATTTTGAGGTTTAGGGGGAAAAAACTGTCTTAGCCCAAAACTGGAAGCAGGTTTGCAGTAAAGAAAAGGATCCCATTAATTGTAGACACCATAGATCTGTCGTATTTGCTATTAAGGTTCCAGTGTATGTATAACTATAAACATCTCCACTCATCTGAAGTGACTAAGTACATACCCAGTTAACAGGATTTCTTTTGGGTGAACCTATGGTGTCTTCATCAGGGGAGCAGTATGGGACTCTACTTTATAAATTAGCACGATAAGACAGGTGTATTTAGACTTAAAAACCTTTCTTAGAGGAGTTCTCATGATAATTCAGTCCCTCACAAGGGACGATTGTGATGCACTGAACTATATTAAGTGGTGATGTTGAAGTAATATCATGATTAGATGTCTCTGTATTTCAAGCTTGTTACCACTGTAAAGCGCAGACTTGTCAATTGTTTACTTCTAAGCTAACACATCATTACACAGCTACAGTGACAAACAAGGAAACAAAGAAGATATTGTTTAGTAAAAGCTCAGCAGTGTTTTGGGCGCTGTTAATATTTTGCTTGTGGAATGGTACAATTGTTCAGACACATTCCAATCATAAAAATACTGAGAAGGCCGCTTTTATGTGGGCGTTAAATATTTTTACATGTTCACTTCAGACACGTACTGTATCTTCTCATACATTTACCTCACTTTGTGCTCTGCTCTTACGTCTTTACAATGAATAATGCTGGTCAGGGCAAAATTGCTGATGACCTGTAAAAGGGGAATTTTGTAGCAACAGTCACGAGGGAAGGAATAGTTCAGTCAAATCTGGAACAACTGGTCGACCTCAAAAATCAGATTACACAAAGCACCTTCTGAAAGGAAAAAAAGTTGATGGATCCTAAATAGAGATTTGAAAAAAAGCCCAATTATTACTTTTGCCATTGCAATGACATTCAAGCTTGTTTGTGTGGTGAGAAGCTGAACTGATTATTGTAGATTACTATCCTTTTGGGGTGCAGCGCAGCATTTACAAGCTGTCTGAAAAGAGTTGTGATAGCACTTTATTGTTTACTGACTTTTTCTTGTTTTGGAGACTTAAAATGACATTAACTTATCCCGGTCAGACCACACTTCAGCACAGCTTTTCATTCAAGCTTTTTGCCAACATCGACTTAAGGATAGGAGGAACTTCATCTTGTGCTGGTTTTTGGTGTTGTAAAGAGTAAAATAGGAAATTTGCTTCCTGTGCCTTTTGCAAAGGCTGGCACAATACATCTGAAATATGAGCTGCAAAAGTTCTAAGATTTATTTTAAAACGTGATATTATTTGCTGAACAGGTTTTGAATGTTGTGTTGCTGTGCCAATATTGTATACATTGTATTGGAACTGTGTCTGAAATAAAGACCTTGATGGTGCATTTACTTTCCCTGTTTGTATTTACCATTAAAGCAAATTCAGATGTAATTTAAAGGGTCTTTAATAAAAATAGAAACTGTGAACCAGCAAAACATAAAAACTCCATGCCAAAACAGATGTTACATGTCAAGCAAAGTAAAAGATGTTAGAATTCCTCGCAATCAACATAACAACATACACTGCCAATAAAGAGATATTAATATTCTATGATTTAGAATTTCTATGCACATACACTATCAACGCAGAGATATTAACCTATGAAAATATAATCCAAAATCAATACAAGGGAAAATATATTGTTCTGTGCATTATGTCTGAAAAATAAGATGAAGGTATTTAAAGTTTCCAAATGAAGCTCCCAATAAGCGTAACATGAACAACTATCTCCTCCTCAGGTGTGAGGCTGAATCACATGACTTCGTAGCCGCTGCGGATGCCTCTCATCAACATGCAGGCGAACACGATGCCCATTATCTGGAAGGAAAACAGTCACACACAAGAAGAGGACATTCATATTAGAGTTTATGAGACATTTTTTGAAAGACATAATAAAATATTTATGCCCTGTAGCACTTTTTAAAAGCCAAATTGAGAAATCCTTACAGGGCAGAAGTCAGATAAAACCACCAGACATGACAATAAAAATGCGATAAAACAAATCAAATTTAAAAAGTAATTAGTTAAAATGATGAATTAATACAAAAACACTATCTTTTATGTAAGTAGGTCTAGGTGTAAGAGGGTTAAGTAAAATGAACTGGTTAGGAATTCTGCACTAAGTAATGTCTGCTTAGATTGTGTTTCTAATGTAACATGAGTTTTTTTGAATTGTTACGTACCTGCAGGAAAGCAATAACAAGAGCTGCGACTATCACCCACTGGATGTTTTTCTTCAGAAAAGCCTCAATAGCATCGTGACAACCCTAGAACAGAAAAAAAAGAGAAAAGTTAGATTCAATATGGACATTTCACTGGTTGAGTTGTTAATTGAGAGACATGTTGCCTTTAACAGTCTTTTGTTGACATTGGCTTTACTTCCTCATTGTTTGAAATCCCACACACCTCAGTGCTGTATGTGTAGAAATAATAATAATTATTGCAAAATCAACCAATTTTTTCCCTTCAAATCTTTTCTCCTGACATCATTAAAACCCAATATTTATAGAAATGTAAGTGGTAACCCCTCACTTTGCCACAAACTGTGCAAGACATTTGATGAAGGTAACAAAATACGGAAATGACCATAAGGCATTGTGTAATAAATATTTGATGTTTTATGTGTTATATGGCTTATGTATGAACAAATATATTTACAGGCACCTGTGTGGGAACACACCTATTTGGCAAAAAGCAACATTATTATCCCACTGGAGTCATGTTTCTGTCTAATATTTACTTTGTGTCTAGCTCCGGTTAGGTCCCAACTAACTCGTTTTTTAACCTTTTTCAGCAACAAGTCGCCATGTTTGTCAGCTGTTTGATGCTGAGCGTGTAGTTAACAGTGGGTTATTTGTTGAAAATGACCTGCTGCTGTTGGAGACAGGGTTGATGACAGTGGTGAGGATGACAATGAGCTAAAAGAGGATAAAACGCAAAGTAGTACTGCAGAGTTGGGTCATAATTCTCTGTAGATTCGTCACAATGCGCAAGCTCTTTCACTTTACACTCGAGCCTGACCAGTAAAATCAGCCAGGACGATATATCAGCCGTTATTAGATGAGCGGAAATATATCTGTATTGGTGTATACATCTGCTGATATAGGTTTGAGAGAATTAGAAACAAGGAAGCTATTACATTGTTTGTTAAGTTTGTCATCTGTTAAATGTGCAGTTCAGTACACAATTCTTTAAAAAACAAATTTAAAAGGATAGTTATGTGTTTATGTAAAAATATAGATACTGAATTTTTAAAACTCTCAAATATTGATACTTCTATCAGCTGGGCTCTACACACACAGTCATTTGTTTAATTAATTTATTATTCTTTTGGGGGGCATACATGCCTTGGACAGTAAACGATGTATGTATGTACGTAAACCAGCATTCCTGTAATCTGCCTCAATGTTTACTGTTCCCTTTCCTACAGCCGAATCAGAGCTGTACTAAGTTACTGCTAATGCAAACCCTACATTTCCTACTACTGCAGCAAGAAATCAGATTGCAGTTGCTCATGGCATGATGGGAAAATGCTGCTTATTGAGTGACTTCTTTTTTAAAACAACTTGAGTTTGTTTGGCTGTAAGCAGATTGTTCTTCTATAGTATTTCTGACAAAGTAGCCGCTCAACAAGTGTTCACTGTAACATTAAATTGTACTTGCTGTTACCACCAGTAACCATGGGTGTCGCCAAATAAACCAGGACTGAAATCTTAAGAACTAAATCTCATGTTCACTTGACTTCGCAACAACACATCAAACACTGGGGGTTTACCTTCTGGTACACTTTGGCAGCATCGGTCATGGTCCCGACTCCACAGTTAACAGTGACATTCATACAGCACGAGTCAGGCACAGAGTTTCCATCACGTTTGAAGCCTTTCCAGTCAGTAGAACTGTTCACACCACAGCATTTCCACTGGAAGCGCAAATTAGTCAAATGAAAAACATTTAATATGGACATGCCAGCTATAAGGTTTGGCAATGGCCACATGGCCAATGTACCGGACAGGATATAACTGGTGCCAACTAATGGTGTAAAGAAAATGTCATGTCATGCAGCACTGAACAACAGGATGCAGAAGTGTTATGTGAAGGTGGTGTCAGATTAAGTAAACAATGAGTAGGACAATTTACACTGAACTCACATCCTCCTGCACTTTATCCACAGAGCGTCTGAATTCATCAGTACCGTTGTTGTAACTGTTGATCATTTCAGTGAGGCTATCCTGGACGACAGCTGAGATCTAGATGGGAAACACAACGTGGAAGCCAAGTTAAAACCACACCTTCTGCAGGGTCTCAGTAAACACACAAAACAGTGAAATTCTACACTCACTTTGTTTCTGAAGACGTATCCAGCGATTGCTGCTGCAATCTCAACAATGATGATCAGTGAGAGAAGGATGGCAAACTGAGGAAAAAAGAGAAATTAAAGATATTTAAGAGACTTAAATGAACATAATTACTATTCTAAGCTACATTATACAAAACAGCAACCTTTGTGTTGTTGTGTGGTTCAACAGATACCACCCTATATGAATTACCGTGGTGATCATGCAGTAGTTCTCTTTCCAGGCGCCACAGCAGCCGAAGAAGGCGATGAAGAAAATCACCACGCCGACTCCGATGATGACGATGGGAGCTCCTGAGGTAGTCGCATCACGGATCATGAAGGTGTTGTGCAAAGCCACCTGCACCAGGATTCCCACGACAATCAGTGCCAGGCCACATAGCTGTAGAAAAGAGAGGGGGGTTAGTTTAGGGTGGAATTTGTGGGATCATTTCTGCTTATTTCATGTAATACAAGCATGTTTCTTTAGTTTCAGCCTACAGTGGAATTTATTTAATTATCTGGTCACACAATGGAAGTAAAGAAAGGACGTAATAATTTGAATTTTATAAGCAACTGAATGCTGAATTTTAACCACTAATAAATACTTACTGTAATGCTGAAATTTAAATACCACTGAAATTATTACCTTGAAATATGATTCTGACAGCCATTGACCTACATTCATGTGGTTTGAATTCCCCTCTTCAAAATTTCCAGAGGGTAATTTCAAGTTTTTCCATCTCAAAAACCAGATTTTTTTTACCAGGTTCAAACATTTTGATAAAAAATTGAAGTGGCTAGGGTTGACTGTTTATCCTAAGGAGTTTTTATTTTATTTGGTGTCTGAATTAAAACAATCTAATTTGAGCAACTTGATTGATTTCCATTTTCATATCCAAAATTGCCCAACTGAATTTCAGCAACTTGAAGTTTTTTGTTGTTTTTTTTTAAATACTGGACACTTGAATTTTCTGTCTGAATTGTGAACACTAAATAAACAAGACTAAGAGTCTGCAGCCATGCTAGTGGTTCTGTTCTGAGACTGCACTAAGCTAGATGCTAACATCAGCACGCAAACATGCTCACATTGATAATGCTAACATGCTGATGTTTAGCAGGTATAATGTTTATAATGTTCACCATCTTAGTTTAGTGTGTTAGCATGCTAACATTTGCTAATTGGCAATAAAGTAGAATGATGTATTACCATTAGTTTTGCAGGTACTTGGTCATAACCACACACCCCCCACCCACCACCCCCGCTCAAGGTTTCTGCTTCTGTTTTCTGTTTCTGTTAAAAGGGAGTTTTTCCTTGCCACTGACGCCTAGTGCTTGCTCATGGTGGGAATTGTTGGGTCTCTGTAAATATTATTGTAAAGAGTACAGTCTAGACCTGCTCTATATGAAAAGAGTCCTGAGATAACTTCTGTTATAATTTGGCGCTATATAAATAAAAATGAATTGAATTGAATTAAGGGGTAAGTATTTAGTTGTGTGATTAAACTTAATTAGATATTCACTTGCTTATAAGATTGAAACCTTTCTTTGATAAATGAGTAAGTACTTATGCTAAATAGATGGAAGGAAGTTGTAACAGTCTTCAGTTCCTGTATGCAGATGTAAAATGATCAGATGATAAAATGTGTCATTGCTTTGGGTGGGGCGCAGAGAGCATTTCATTCGATCTTTTGCAAACATTGTATGGGTTAACTGTTTGGCCAAGGTCAGCGGGGATCAACGAGCTCTCACAGCAAACATTACAGTGAACTGCATATCCTTTACTTTGACTGTGCTTTATCAAAAGGAGAGCAGGGAGTCCACTCAGGGTAAATACAACAGGAAGGAATTTAACCACTAGAGCTGAAACAATTAGTCGATTAATCGATTAGTCCATCAGCAGAAAACTAATCAGCAATTTTAGATTAAATAATTTTTCAACCAATAATGCCAGACATTTCCTAGTTAGATTTTTTGGCTCTTTAGTTATTGGTAACTAAATATCTTTGGGTTTTGTTGGTCGGACAAAACAAGGAATTTCTTTTGCTATTTTCTGACATTTTATGGGCTAAGAAAATAATTGTCAGATTAATAGATAAGAAAAATACTCGTCAGTTGCAGCCCTATCAACCACTAACTCTACTGTGACTCCACTGTGTTACTGTGTATTTAATTGTATATTAAACAGACAGCAGCAAACAGACTGCAGCAGAAACACTAAACATCGAACTTAAGAGTTTAAGTTCTCACAGTGAAAAATCCTCCCCAGGCAGAACTGTAAAACAGTAATTAAGTGAAAAAAGGCTTATTATCGTGAACATGTCTTAAAACAGCATCTTATATGATGATGACACATTGATGAGGGTGTTAGTGGAGGATGTCATTGGTCAGGAAAAAACTGACCGCAAGGCGAAAAGTACTGTAAACATATAAATATATCAGCTTGGATAACTCAGTGACTCTGACTTTGTCATAGTTTGTGACGTCACTATAATGTTGTAATGAGCATTACATACTGTACTGACAAATAGAGTTTCAACTAACGTCTATTAATCTTCTGATTACTTCCTTGATTAAGTCTATGAAATGTCAGAAAAGTGTGAAAAATACTCTTCACACAGAGCTCAAGTGGACATGTTCAACTGTTTTGCTTGACCAACAGTCCAAAACCCCAAATATTAATTTTACTATCATATAAGAAACTAAGAAAAACAGCAAATATTCACATTTGAGGAGCTGGAACCAGTGAATCTTTGGCTTTTCTGCTTTAAATAAATGACATAACCAATTAAGAGTATTGAAATAGTTTCTTATTTATAACCTCTTGACTAATCAATTGTTTGAGCTAGCTGATAAATAATCTAAAGATATGTGTATGACCTTATAATGCTTATGTGATCATTTGTGAGTCAGACTGAGATCATTTATTAACCTTTTATCACTCTTAGTATAGATGGCACCACGCAAAAACAAACACATGCTAACAGGAAGTAACACAGGATAGACATAAATTCCCCTCACGGTTATTACAGAAGATTCAGTGACAAGTCCGTTACAAGTCTTCCTCATTGTCTTTACTCTAACCCAGGGGTTTTCAAATGCTTAGTTCACTTGCTTAGTTTGTTTGTTTCTCTTCCATTCACTGAGCCTCCCCTGAAACTGTTTGGAGCCCGCCTCCCACTTTCACAACCTCTGCTCTAACAAAATTCTCTATAGCTGCTTTTTCTTAACACCTATTAAAAAGCAGCATATGAGTCGCGTCGCTGTAAACAAATTAACAGAAGCCCCAGGAACAACAGCACCCAGCTAAACTGGTCTTACTACTCTGCAGTGTTTTCATATTGTTTTAAAGTATTTCAAAACGCTCGTATCACAATAAAAACGCACATATTTACACTGGAAGTCTGTCAGTGGCCTTAATGTCAGATGACCCATAATCAGTCCACTTTGTTATCCATGTTAAGCTCTAGCTGCAGCTCTCCTTGTTGGCACCACCAATGTAAATATTTGAGTTGAGTCAAATAGGTGGATAATGATTGACGTAGGAAAACATAAAGGAGTGAATAGAGCAGGCAAACAGAGCAAAGACAGTCACATCAATCCCAGAATAAATATAATAGAATAAAAGAGAATACAATAGAATAGAGTGCTAAATATACAAGTGTTTATCCAGGATGTATTTTTTCCTTTAGCTTGACTTTATAATTTCTTGATGAAGATGATGTGTAGAACTGAAACGTTAGTGGATTAATTGAATAATTATTAATTGCCAGCCATTTTGATACTCAATTAATCATTTAAGCCAAGCAATTTTCAAGCAAAAACTTTTTTTTACAGATCCTTCAATGTAAATAATTGCTGTTTTTTTCTTCTATTGTAATAAACTGAATATCTTTGAACTGTTGGTTGGACAAAACAAGACATTTGAAGGACTATAGATTAGACTATATATAGACTAACCGAAAATGTAATCAATAAGGTAACACATTACTTTAACGCCACCTATTTAGCTATAAGCAGTATATAAACATTTAATAAATGGTTTTTAGCACACTATAATGTAGTTGTGAGCAGATATAAGGACTTTTTTTTTAACGTAATGTAAAGTATTTATCAACAATTATAACTTCTCCTATGAATACATATTTTATATTATTACAACTGTGTTTTACTATATTGTCATTTATTATCTGTTTATACACCAGCCTCTATTTATGGATGCTTGACAAATACATTAATGAACACAATATCTGCTTATAACTATATTATAGTGTGTTATAAACATGTATTAAATTATTATTATAAATAGGGGGGTTAAAGTAGTGTGTTACCATGAATAATGTTAGTTGCAGTGCTACAAATGTGCACTGAGTAGAGAGAATAAATACATCCCGTACTTCCTCCTGTCCTGTGTCCTTTTAACTCAGTGCTACAGAGTTCACTGTGCAACACCACTGTTTAAAGCTTTAAGTGGCACTGTGTCAGTGAAGGAAAGACTGAAAACACTTGATCTGGACTAGTCACATGATGCTGTTTGAAATCTGGTCATGGGATTCACATTCCGTCATCCCAATAATGCTCTTTCACCCACACACAATAAAAAAAAACTGCAAACAGGTTACTTCCAGGTTCAGGTTCTTCCACGTGTTCATGAATGTGACATTAAACAAATGAAACCAGGAAGAATAAATCACAAGGGCGATGTCATAGGTTGCATGAGTGTGCTTGCTCATAAGCTGAGTTTTATAGATGATTAATTTCATACTATATGTTAACCTTAAAGGATGATCAGAGTTCATGCTCAAAGTCACGGGGCTGGCAGAAAGGAGAGGTTTCGCAGAACTAGTCCAGTTAAAATACTTCAGACTACCTGACGAGCTGACGAATATCTTGATAACACAAAACACTCCAGACAACATAACCTAAGCCTTATTTCCCGTTTTCTCCCTAGTTGCTTTCATCTTGGCCACCACACACCCCCTTCTCTTCTCAGTGATGTTGTGTTTAGGTGCTGTCCGCATTCACTCTGCAGCCTTTTGATAGTGAACATAAGAAGTAAGAAGTGGTTAGCTGCTACTCACCCAGAAAATAAAGTTGAAAAAGAAAAGCAGGAACTTGACACATTTCATTCCCCCCTCTACAGCCATGCCAGAAAAGGATCAGTTTCCTGGATTGAAAATATGAAATAAAAAAACGTTGTTACATTTCACTCACTTTTTCAACGCAGCAAGCATTACATCAGCTGCAATATATGCAGCAACAGTGGAAGATCTGAGTCACTTTCACGAGGAACCTGGTTGATACGAGCCTGTAGTTATTAAAGGCCTTGGACTGTGAACTGGACAGCTGTGACAAACTGCACATTTTATTCATCATTACATTCTGGACCACTCATGTTCCCATTGTTTCACTGAATTTATTTACAGGCACATATCCATAATGCAATTAACGTCAAAAGACAAATCAAAGTTTAGAGCCACCAGCTACTTTGGTAAACAAGCCCTCAAAAAAGGGCAGGGCTGTACTTTAAATTAACCAAACAACGAGAAGTAAAGGCTGTAAAGGCCTACACAACACATCGTCTGGGCCCTAAAGGGATCAAAAGAGTCGTTTTGGGGAATAAACAAGAGCCCGTCCAGATCTGCCTCGGACCGTTAATCACTGCTAGCAACAATAGTAGCTTTGTCACAGGCCAAATTACATCAACCAGAGCGCCTTCGCTTAATAAATGTGTTAAGAGTTTGCCAACTGAATTAAGTCTTAGATAAACACAAACAGCTAAGCAGTTTCAGAAACGTTTCTCCCACGACGGTCGAGAAACATCTTCTCTTTGGCAACTTTTGTTTTTGGTGAAGAAATACATCGTTAACGGCTAAACGCTCCGTTCCAAAAAATGTTAACGGTAAGCATAAAGTAAGAAGTTCGCAGTTTCAGCGGGGTTTTTTAAGGTTTACCTTTGTGAAGAAGTCCTTAAAATCCTGCGAAGACGACGATGATGTGTTGAAATTTTAGACTAACTTCTAACGTTACCGTTTATAGTCCCTCCCTCGGCTCTTCTAAACTACACCCCACTTCTCCGTTTATTGACCATAACTTTATATGCTGCCTTCAAGGTCTCCTCGTTAAACCCACAACTCTTGAGCAACTGAGACTATGCAAGCCATAGGCCTACATACTGTATCTATTAATTAATAAATTGTAAAAGATGTGCTGCTCTTACTTTAATAAAGCCACAGTGCTGAAATGTTTTTCATTGCATCAGAATCCATATCAACTAATTAATAAATAATTTAAAACAACAATTGATTTAGTTTCAGTTAAACTCATAAAACTATTGACGGCTAGTGCATACTGACACATAGAGACAGACAACTATTCACACTCACCTGCATATCTTTGGATTGTGGGATGGAGCTGGAGTGTCCAGAGAAGCTCCACATTGAAGGGCCCAGTGGGTTTGTATCCATAACCCTCTTGCAGTGAGGCTACAGTGCTAACCACTGCATCACCTTGCCGTTAATCATTAATAGATGCTTAAAAAGTTAGTAATAAATGGGTTTTGGTCCAGACCTTCCTGCAGCCCTTTTCCAGAAGTAAGTGTTCATATGGTCCAATCAGTCAAAAGTCAGTCTAAAATGATTAATATCAAACAACAAGTATGACTGTAAAGTATTTAAAGCTGTACTAAGTATAATTTTAGACTAAAAAGACAGAGGTCTCGCCACCCAAATCAAAAGTAAAAATAGAGTCAACACTATCAGTACTGTAATACTTCAGATGGCATGTTTTTATATGATAAATGATAAATGCAGCTTAACTTCACAGCTCATAATAGTGAAATATACAACAGTACAGGAAGGCACTGTTAAATATATGAATCACATTCTCTCCACCCATTTTAAGTCTCTCATCTCCTAAAAACAGAATCAGTATTAATGGTGATTCAAGTTATGTTACCTTCATAGAAAAGGGAACATTGTGTCAGAGGTGTTCCTGTAAGAAACCCCAATTCCTCAAACATTTCCTCTTTTACACACTGAGCAATATCCTCAAACTGCTGAATAACCGTCCCCTTGAGCAATATTTTCAAATTACACTGAACGCAGGACCCATTTAAAATGAGTTTTCACATTTTAAGTTGACAATGTGCTTTACTTTTAAGACAGAAATCGTTTTTTTTTGACAAAGTAAACATCATTATCCTCCAAATGTATGTTATGGCCCAGAATGATTGGACAAAGAAGACTGAACAGCATGAACTTGTTGCTCAGAGTTATGGTCATGTGGTGAAAGTCACAAGTCTTGACCACTCACTCACGCTGCGCTTTTGCGTTAAGATGAATGCAGCGGACCAAATTGTTGACCTCAGTTGGTCTCACTGTAACCTGTACGCTTATTGTACCACAAGCGTATCAAAAAACAAACACCTGAGTGATCCACATACCTGAGTAGACCATACCGGACAGATAATATCAGCTTGGCTCACTGTAAAACTTCCCTGTGTACTTCAAATGTTGCTCAGGAACTGAATTTGGTTTCTGTGTAAATTAAGAAATAACATTTTCATTTGACTGGTTTAAGTATGAATGTTATGGTTGGTTACTTATTTATAACTCATATTTAGCAGATGGGTTCAGTTTAACTTTCACCACTCTGTGATCTCTAATCTAACTCTAATCTGTTATACAGCACCTTTGACTGCATTAGTGCAGACAGATTTTACAGTTTTTACCTTCTGTAAGCTGCGGGCCCACAGTGATAACACAACTGAAATGCAGTGTCATGTGGTTCAGCCATTTAGGCCTGTAGATCAGGGTAGTGGCTCAATGTTTAACAAGACTAAGAGTTTGCAGCCATGCTAGCAGCTCTGTGAGGCTGTACTTAGTCACAGTGGCACTTTAGCATGCTAACATGCTCACAATTACAATGCTAACATGTTGATGTTTAGCAGTTATAATTTTTACCATGTTCACCATCTTAGTTTAGCTTGTTAGCATGCTAACATTTGCTAATTAGCAATAAACAAAGTACAACTGAGGCTGATAGGAATGCCGTTCATTTAGCAGGTATTTAGTCATAAACCAAAATATTGGACATATATACATTTTGACCTGATGATGGCGCTAGATGAAAAGTCTGGGGGTCACCAAAGTGATTACAATTCATCCTGAGGGGGGCATGAATGTCTGTACCAGATTTCATGACCATCCAGTAGTTGTCGAGACAAAAATGTGTACCTCAGGCTTCATGGATGTCTTGACCTCATGGTTCACAGAGAGAAAGTCCAGGGATCACCAGAGTCATTAGGATTCGTCCTCTGGGGACCATGAATGTCTGTACAAAATTTCATGTCAATCCATCTAATAGCTGTTGAGATATTTCAGTCTGGAGCTGAAGTGGTGGACCAACCAACAGACATTGCCATCCATAGAACCATGCAGCCGTGTAGTTATCTCTTGTTAGTGTTTTTTTTATATATATGTACCAAAGTTCAAAATTAAATCATAAAAATAGTCTGTTGGTTTGTCCTCAAATTATATTCTGACTGTCCACAAGATGTTGCCACAGGGTTCAGTCAGAGTTGGGTCCTCTTGAAGAGAATCTGTCACATGCAATAAACCATTACATACTGCAGATACAGCTGCTTACACAGCTAAATGTTTTTGAAATCTACAAAATGCTTTTAATTTGATTCAGTCAAAATTTTGTAAGTTGAAACTAGCTTTAATTGACAATAAATCCAACATTAGGTGTCAAATCCAAGATGGCCAACTTACCCAGTAATCATGTTTGATGGCTCCCCCATTAGAATTATGTCCTTGTTTAAATACTTTGGCTTCCAGGTGGATATCAGTTTATATTTCAAACTAAACAAATAAGGCTAAAACTGGGTATTTAAATCCTGTTTCACATGTGAAACTAAGAAAAAAGGTTGGTAACTGCCACCTAGTGGTCTAAGATTATTGAGATGTAATGCCTCCATAACTTCACTGTTCATTTTTCTTAACCATAGAACCTTAAAATATTTTACTGGCCCTAATGCTTACACCCAACTCTGTGTTTTTATAGGACAAATCCAATGGTAAACTTTTATAAGAGTAGTTTATCCTTCAGCAGCCTCCATATCTCTCCTTGTATGTACTTACTCCACCAATGTCAAACTCTTGTTTGTACCAAAGGTACAAAGTTTGGTGAAAGAGTTTTCATATGGGCTGCACTATCTTAAAATGAGCTACAAAAAACTAATTACAATCACATCAAATTTGTATTTAACATAAAATCATGGGCATTTGATGGACTGAAATGGACAAATGCAGAGGTTTTAATGTTTTAAAGGAAAGTATGTGTTTGCTAATAGGTTTTTATTTATTTCAGTACACATTTTCATACTTTATCACAGGGCTGCAGTCAGGATAGTAGAAATACTGGGGTCATGATTTTCCCAGCAGAACCCCACCCACCTAACCTATTATATTAATGTTTACAGAAATCATCACAGTACATTTTATCTCCCAAAATGTTTTCAAAGCCTTCTCTACATTGACACAGGCATGTGTTGTATTTGTGGTGGAGCATATACAGTACATCCCTTTTATTTTAATTTATTTAGTTCTTATTTAGTATTTGCCTAAAAACATATAATGTTAAGTTATTTATTCTAAAAAAAAAACCCATCAGAATCAGCCTTCATGAGTAATATGAGTGTAATCGTATAATGTAACTCCTTCATGTTAATAAACCCCCCAGAAATATTACAAAGAACATGACCATAGTAGTGTCCTCAATGGTAGATACTTAATATTATGATTAGTTTTACACAATAATCTTCCATTGGACAGTCCACTTGTAGAGACGTTGAACTCACACGGACGATGACGACATCCAGTCCGACTTTGTGATTGGCTGGACAGCCTGTAACTCAACCGAGCTGCCGGAGGAGGAAGGGGCGGGTCCAAACATAAGAGGAGGGATATGGTGCTATCATCATGGCGGGATGCATGAAAATGATAAACGGTTTCTTCTTTACAAGTGCTAAATTAATGGTTTTCATGGTGCTGCTTACCGGTTTACCTCGAACCTCACAGCAGGATACGGGTAAGAAGCAGCGTTACGCAGCAATAACAGAGACTGATATGATACGCATTTTAAAAAGTATCAGTACTCAGGCTAAGTCATGTTAGCTTGTGTTTGGTCTTTGAAACTGTAAAGAAGTTACTTGATGCTTTGTGTCACTTATTCTCATAGCAGGTCACTGCTGGCTGTTCTCCGAGTCTGTCTCTGTATGAGGGAGAAATTTAATATAATTTTATCATTCATTTTGCTGTTGTAGCTTTGCTGAGCACAAATCTGTAAAACCTTAACGTTGCTCGAGCTTAATTTACCAGTCCGCCTACGCCCTCAGGTTATTCTTAACATGCTAGCATACTTATAAAACCAGGGCTTCTCTAATCAGAAACCTGTTTCTTATCTATGAAGCTCAGTGTGAAGGGAACAATCAGGGTGTAAAATCCTCAAGATTTTCATCTTCAGTAGGAACCAATGGGCATGACGCTGACTGCCACAGACAGGGAAGGGAAAGCAGGAAGTATTGAGGGACGGACTAATGCAGTGTTGTTAGTTTTGGGATTTATTGACAATACAAAAAATATACAATAACAGTCAAGGTTATCCTTCAAACACTTGACTTAAGTGAATGCCTTTCAGGACAACAGACATCTTTTAAATTTGTTGTTCATGTCACAGGTTCCTCTTACAGTAAACTGGCCAACTTACAAAGTAACATATGATACAATCTTAGTATTACATATATGCTTCTGCTTATCACACCCAGGTAACAAACATTCAGTCATTGATCTCCGGGATGGACAGGAGTATGTCATGTCAGGGTCCAACAGGTTCTGTTACGAGAACTCTGTTGTGCCAACCTGGAGGCAAACTTGGACAAGAATTCAGGTAAGTTACATGAATGGTGCCCAGCCAAATCCAGAACAGTTTCAGTCCCTCAGTCTGGGTATCTTGGGGTCAAATTATAACAAATCTGCAAATGTGGTTTAAAGCTTACATATGTTGTGATCTGTGACATCAAGAAAAAATAGAAGCCTCTGCATTAAATTTACAGCATTTTATTTGAACAATTCCTTATGACAGGTCAAAGTGTGGAGTTCAAACGTGTTTAAGGTGGAAACTGTGGAAGGCGAGGAGGAGCTGCAGGAGCTGGAGCGCTTCAGTTTCTGGGGCTGGTTCCAGAGCCTATTACGTGAGCGTCACAATGAAACCACTATTAACATCAGTCTGTTCAGCAAGAAGATGTGCTTCAAGATCGACCCTGCCGGCAAAACTCTGTACACTGTCAAGCCCTTTCGTAGTAAGTGGAAAACAAATAAACACAATTAATTTCCTGGCTATTGACATGATATTACATGAACACAATGTTCTTTTTTTTTTTTTTTGCAGAGTTTGATATCTATCTGTTTTTGGTATTCCTTGCTGGAGTGTTGTTGTTCATCTGTGCAGACTCGCTCAGCAGGTAATTTTTCTTACTTATGTTTCATTGTTAGGCTTTAACAGGATCATGATATGTTATTAACCATTTTTTCTCCCTTACACGAAGGAGTCAGGTTTTCTTCTACTCTGCTGGGATGAGCACTGGCATGATCGCCTCTCTCATCATCCTCTTTTTCATTTTGGCACGCCTTTTGCCAAAGGTAAGGTATTTTGTTGTCCTCAAATATCCATGATTTTATAGGTTAAACGACTTTAGTCTCATACTTAACTATTGTACCCTTTGTGTTCCCGCAGAAAAGCCCTTTTTATTTGTTGATCGTTGGCGGCTGGTCGATTTCTCTGTACGCCATCCAGCTTGTCTGCAGGAACCTCAAGATTATTCTGCAAGAACACTGGCACGTGGCATTAGGTACAGACCCTTCATGAACACACACTTTATATAGATGCTGTTTTTAGACCACTGAGCATGTAAGTTAAGCATCCCCTATATTTGTCACCTTGAAACTTTTAATGTGAATCACCTTTTTAAGTGAACGGCCGTCTGTTAAAGTTCTCAACACAGATTAGTCTCCTGACTACAGCCTCGAGGCACACAATCAGGAGTTGGTGCTTTTTGTTTTCGGTAGTATGCATGCTGCGATCTATGTAGAATACACCATCTGCCTCACTTTGAGCCTTGTGGTTTGAATCACCAAGGGTCAAAATACAATATGTATGATGGGCTGCAGGCCAGAAAAACGTATAAAACAGATACGCAACTTTTACAGAGATTGTAAATAGTTTGGCAAATGCAAATTCATCATGCAGGCTTCATATTGCATAGCTCAGCACTGTTTGTTCTCCTTAAACACTGTATAAGTCAATATTTCTGTTTTTCTGTTTTTCTCAGGTTATGTAGCAGTGGTGGGATTCATCAGTTTTGCTGTGTGTTACCGTTACGGTCCTCTGGTGGATGAGAAGAGCATCAACATCTTGTCGTGGACGCTGCAGCTATTTGGGCTGCTCCTGGTTTATTTTGGGATTCAGATACAGCAAGTTGCCTTTGCCATCATCGTGGCTGCTTTGTTCTCCAAAAATCTGGAGTACCCAGTCTCTCTGGCAGTTGTTGCATGGAGGTTGGTGTTTACAATTCTGACAGAAGGTGGCGTAAGAGTACAGTAATATATTAAACTGAAAATCCACTTTAAACCGGTTTGGTGGTGGTGTTCCTGTTATCTCATGCAGTATAATGTAGCTCTGTGGTAGCAAACAATAATGTCACACGATTATTACCAAGAATACTCTTTGTTATCGTATGTACAAGAGTTTTGGATACTGCACAACATTATTTGATAATGTTTTGTTGTTCTTTGGCAAGTCTTGCATGATGTCTGTCAAACTGCTAAAGCTCAAAGCAGTGATATGACAACCTATGTTATATTGAATTTTCCTTTTAGAACCAGTAGTCATTTTTATTTCTTGAGATTTGTATTTATTTTTTTATTGAGCACTTGCTGTGTTGTGCAGGAAAATCAGACGGTGTGTTCGCTGGAAGCCGGAGCCACGGCGCCTGTTGACTGAGGAGGAGTATCAGAAGCAGGGGGAGGAAGAGACTCTGCGCGCACTGGAGGAGCTGAGGAAGTACTGTAACAGCCCAGAGTTCAGCCCGTGGAAGGCCGTGTCCAGGCTTCAGTCCCCGAAAAGGTGAGAAGACTTGATTTGCATGTAAACTTACATTTGGGACTGGCTAACAACTCAGTGGAGTATTACCATGAAGAGTTATTATGATTCGATACAGTGCCTATAAAAAGTATTCACCCCCCTTGGAAGTTTTTATGTTTTATTGCCTCTCAACATTGAATCAAAGTAGATTCAATGTGGCTTTTTTGACAATGAGCAACAGAAAAAGATGAGACCACAGATGTTGTAGGTTTTACCGCAACACTGACTCACCAAAAACTTGGACCTTCCAGGTACAGTTCAGGTGTATTTAAGCTACAATCAACTGAAACCCCTTGACTACTACACACAGGTAACATCCAGCTATGAGACTTCTAAAACTAAATGGCTGCACCACTGATGATTTAGGTGTGTGTCCTATTAAAGTGTGTGTAGTATTTTGTATTTGTAATTAATTTAAATCACTTAGTAGAGATCTGTTTTCACTTTGACATTAAGGCTATTTTTCTGTTGATCAGTATCAAAAAAGCCACATTAAATCTACTACAATATGAAAACTTCCAAGGGGGGGTGAATACTTTTGTATAGGCGCTGTATTTTGTTGTTTTAATAGGTAAATATACGTATTCAGATATCACAATAATCTAAAACAAGCAAGAAAAATTTAATTTAATTTAATTTAATTTAATTTAAATTTGCTTTATCATACTTTTATACTACTATGCAGTTTAATCCAAAGTGCATCAGTGCTGTGAACATTAATTTATTATTACTCCTGCAATTTTGCATATGTTTTCTAATAATTATCATATCCCCCAGCGTGTGTTAGGCACCCTCTGTTGATCCCACATTTGAATTTCTAGTAGCATCAGTAAGTTTGTAGACTAGTGTTGCTGCCTTTAAGGGTTAATCTGTCACTAAAAAAACTAAAACTATTAAAAATGATGATGCATTGGCTAAGAATTGCTTGATAATTAAAGTATTAATGCTTTATTGATACTAATTCCAGTAGTGTGACTGATTTGTGGGGGCTGAGATAAGGTAATTCTACCTTATTTGATTCATTGATAAAGAGTTAATATTTGATATAATCTTTTTTTTATTTTATAAACAATGATTGACTATCTCTAGCACGCCGCCTCTGCACATTTTTGACATACTTTACCAATAAGGTCATATTCAGGAACAGCTGATGTCTTTCACTGAAGTGTGGCCAAGTATATGCGTAGTACGTGGGTACTCCTAAATACCATTATATGGTTTGCATACTGTATAACACTGATATTGCTGCTATTGTCACTTTAACAGGTTTGCTGATTTTATTGAAGGGTCCCCTCACTTGTTGTCAAATGAGGCATCTGTCCACGCGCAGGAATATGGCTTCGGAGGATCTTTTTTTGAGGATGAATTGTTTGACACGGACGACGAGGAAGACGATATTAAGCCTATGACAAAACAAGAGTGAGACGGCACAGTGTTGGAGACAAGTATGAAAACAGAAACTATTATTGCCTTTCATAAAAGGTGGCCGGAGGACAGGCTCTCTGCGGCTCCTGTGCAAACGTCCAGACTGGCTTTGAGTGTTTTGTGTGGAGGCTGGATTAAGAAAAGCCTGGATTGTCTTTTCAGTTACAAGAGCCACCTCTGGTCCCGGCAGAATGACGGGCAGAACAGTGTGGTCAGATCTGTTATCAGCATGAAAAATGACAAAGTAATGTGGTTTGAAAGAATGTGCACTAAAGTCAGATCTCTTCTTTTTTGGGAAACAAAGGCTTCTGTTAAAATTGACATTACAAATATGGTGAAACTCAGTGATTGAGACTGGTTAAAGGTCAAAGCAATTGAACTTTTACTGTGTGATGGTAGTTTGTGTTGCCTTTAGTCATAGCTTAGAAATGGTTTTACATGTACATTTTCAAAACATTGTGTTCACAGTAATTAGGCTTTAAATGGGCTCACTACAATAAACTGCAACGAGAGCATCCAGATTACATGCACAGCACGTGATGTTCTCACCTCTCTGAACAGCAGCACAACGTGAGTTGGTATTCTAGCTTTCTGCTCGGGGAGGAAAAGTTTGGTGAAGTTTGTATTTTACAGTTTTCATATTAATGGACATAAATTGTCCATAAAAGTGTCCCAAAGTATTTTGAATAAAAAATGTATTTGAGCTCTGACAAGCATGCATCAGCATCATTGTGTAAGATTATTAGCACTAAAAGGTTGCATGTTGTTAATTACATGTCCACATGGCTTTGGTTAATTATGTGAATGCATTTGAAGCCAAATGAGGTTTTATTTTTCATACTTGGTGCTTTAGCCTTTACTGAAATAGGACTTCTTCAGTGGTGGAAAGTAACTAAGTACATTTGCTCATGTACTGTACTTAAGTACAATTTTGAGGTACTCGTAGTTTACTTGAGTATTTCCATTTTATGCTACTTTCTACTTCTACTCCTCTACATTTCAGACGGAAATATTGTGCTTTTTACTCTACATTTATCTGACAGTTATAGCTACTAGTTACTTTGCGGTTCGAGGTTTTACATACAAAATATATGATAAGTTAATAAAATATGCATTGTTATAGATTAAACAACCGGGCAGTATATAAGTAGTTAAAAATAGCTTCAGCCAGCTACAAACAGTCATGTATCTAATGTATTATAATAATAATAATAATAATAATAATACAAATCAGGGCCATTCTGCTGCCTAATGAATACTTTTACTTTTGATACTTTAAGTACATTTTGCTGCCAATACTTCTGTACTTTTCAATGCAGGACTTAATTTTACTTTAACATACTGCTACTTTTACTTAAGTAAAAGATTTGAGTACTTTAAAAGTTTTACTCTATTCCTATTTGCATCTACGGCTGCAACAAATTATTTTTCCATTTTCTATTTATCATTTAGTCTATAGAAATGTCCACAAAATACCCATCAGCAGTTCCCACTGTCCAAGGTGATGTCTTCAAATAGTTTTCTGTCCAATCTTCAAAAAACTGGAGACACTTGGAGCATTTCTGTCCAAAAAAACACCCTGAGAAATTCAGTTTACAATGGTATAAAACAATTACAAGTAAATCCTTGCATTTGAGAAGCTGAAAATGGCAACTTTTGGGCACATTTGTTTGATTTATGACTTAATCCATTATCAATATTGCATTTGATCAATGTCCTATCATTTGACTTGTCAACTAGCCATTTCAGCACTATTTGCATCTAAGAGTAGATGGCTTTTCAGAGACTGTCTTATTAATTAAATGACAAGTGGGAGGAAGATGAACATAAACCCTGTGGAATTTCCACTTTCCAAACGGCAGAAGGCTGAACTGTGTCAAATGGCACTGGCCGAAGCTGCACTCGATTTTAACTGCCACAGTAAACATTTTGAATCTTCGTATTTGGGAAATGAATCACTCAAAGTCAGCATTATGAATGACATCTTTTGTTTTTCCTGAGTTATCTAGAATCCCAAATGAAACAACAGTTGACTTTAAAAACACCTGCAGTCCCCTAAGTGATTTTTCTAGGTTTTCCTGTCGTTTGGGCCTCTGTCAGTGTGCCGACCTTTAAATCGTCTGTGAAAATATGACTTTGTTTTTTAAGAAGTCTTGGGAAGATATACCATTAGCGGCAAAGTAGAAATTTCTGACCTTTCTCATATCTGCCCTTTGCCTCTTGATATCTCCTTTTTCTAAAATCTAGTATATTTTAAAAGTTAAACTCAAAACAAAGTAATGACTGGCATACACTTGAACTGCATGTGCCACGCTCTTCTCCTGAGGTCCTGTGCACTGGATGCCCTCAGTTTTAAATATACAGCATGTTACCTGGCACCTGTCATCAAGGTTTACTGAGTTCACATTAAATTAAAAGTGGAAGCAGAACTGGGAAAAAACTGCAGCTGATAACCAAAGTTGCTGTTGAAGCGAGATAGCGTTATCTTAAATCAGCTAGCTTTCAGTATATGCTGGAGAAAAAAAACATTGTATTTATCCCTTTTCTCTCCCACTCTTTAGTTTCACTGAGCCATATCTGATGACATTTAGCCCAACTGCCCTCTGCATCCCACCACCGGCTTCTTTACATCAATGTGACTGTCATCCTGGCAGCATTTGAAGGCAGGGAACACCCCAATTACACTGTTGCAAATTATTACACTCGATTACACAAGTATGAAACAGCTGATACACCTAGCGTTATTTGCATGTTTCCCAGGCTCAGGGTGGCACAATCAACAGTGTAATCACATTCACATGCTGCTGCATTTCCTAAAAATTACTTCCCCAAAACATGTGAAATCCTCACTGCAATGCAAACGTGACCACATCACTTGTGGAAGGGGGGAATCCCTTGGATATATGAGCATATTGCA